>VMDR010000237.1:0-309629 GCA_007922815.1 Macrotus californicus
TTTTTCTCCCTCCCTACAGAACGTGATTTCTGTTGGGATCCCCCAGGACCCCAGGCCTAAGTCGTCACAATGTGAAGACAGTCCTGTGGGACGTTTGCCACCAAATCACAAGTCCATGGCACCAGAGAGTCTTCTGTCCCTTTTTTGAAAGCTTTACTGTGCTGATGAAAACGCAGTTGTATTATTATTAGGTAATCAGCAAAAGTCAAAACTGGATAAAACCAAAGCCTGTGTACTCTTCATGGACTACTCTTGGTGATAAAATTGTACCAGTCTGCGGGGACTCCAAGTTGCTAATCTTCACTTGGTAAAATCAAAAGACAGTACCCATAGTAACATTGTTTCACCCTTGAACCAAAAGGGTCATTGGAAGCCAACCTTCAATTTAAATTGTTGTCCAGAACTAAAGGATGGGATTCCTAGGATTTCCAAATTATTGCTAACCTCAAAAGATAAAGCTAGCCATTTGCTAGTGCTTCCCTGATTGATTTTCACAATCGCATAGTGATTATAGTGTGGAAAACACAAGGGTAAAATTTAAAATTGAGGATTTCACGTAGTTTATGACATTGGTTTACAAATATATATATGAAATTAGCCCTGGGTCATTTCTGCTGGATCTGGCCAAGTTTGTTCTATGATCATCACCAAGAAGAGTTGTTTGTTTGTTTGTTTGAATAACACCTTTGTGGACAAAAAAAAAGGGGTTCCATGGCAAGTAGAATGGGATGATCTGATCATAAACCCCTAACTGCGCAGGCAGGTCCTGGTGAGTAGTCACGCCCCAGGCATATGATTCTTTAGTAAAAGGATTATCTTTGCCTTCAGCAAGCCCTGTTCCTTGCGTTTTATTATTGAGGTGTAGGGATTCTTCATTCTGGCTACAAGCCTGTTATCAGATATATGATTTGCAAATCTTCTCGCCCATTCTGGGAGTTATCCTTTCTCCTTTCACTTCTTGATGGAAGTCTTTGCAGCACAAAAGTTTTTATTTTCATGAAGACCAATTTCTCTGTTTTCTCTTGCATCTTCTTTTGATGTCTCCTCTAAGAAAACCATTGAAAAAGTTTCACACTGCACTACTATAATAATCATGGAAAGAACACGTTGGAGCAGATGTCGAGGTACAACGTGAGGTTTTCTGTTTCGGCTGCTCTGAAACAATTGGAGATCCCGTGGTCATGAGCTGAACGGGCCCCAGGACGCTGTGCTCTGGGGCCGCGTCAGGCCTCAGCCAGCTGAGTCGAGAAATAGCTGCAAGGTGCCTGCCCTGGAGGAGGAAAATGCTCTAGTTCAGTTTTCCCTGCAACTTGGGGGGGGGGGGGGGGGTGCTGTAAAATGGGAGCGACAATCAAAGGGAGTAAGTCTTTATCAACCCTTGACCGCGGTGTTCCTCAATGAAAGTCAGTTAAAAGTCAGAATATACTTAACATTTAGCTTTGTTACCCGAGGGAAAAGTCCACTTAATTATTTTAGCCATGGCTTCTTTGGAGTTAGGCAACTTCAAAGGCAGCGGGTTGTGTAGAGTCTTGATCAAGAACACCTGCTTAATTTTCCCCTTCAAGAGTTTACACTGCACCATTAGAAACACTGAAAGGCATTTTCTTGGTTGAAATGCAGATACTACGGGAGATGCTTACATTTTTCATAAATGACACCTTATGAAGGTGCTGTGCCAACCCCCCCAGCCCAACCCTATGGAAGACACAATCCAGTGGGCTCCACGGTTAACCTTCTGACCTTTGGGCAAAACAGCTCTTCTGCATTCCTTCCAAGTTAAGAAATGATTACCCAACTATGCTTGTATAGCCTTAATATACTTGTTTGACAATAAGAAAGCCAGCAAAGTACTTATCATTTAGAATGGAAGGGCAGATGAAGTGCTCCCCAGACAAGGTAAAGTTAAAGAAGTTCATCATTACCAAGCCCTTATTATATGAAATGTTAAAGGGACTTATCTAAAAATAGAAGATCAAAAACTATGAACAGTAAAACGACAACAAACACAACTATCCACAAGTGAACCTAAAAAAAAACAAAACAAAACTAAAATTAAGCAAACAACTAGATCAGGAACAGAATCAGAGAAATGGAGATCACATGGAGCACTTTCAGTGGGGAAGGGGAAGAATGGGGGTGGAAAGGGAAGAAGAAGCATAATTGGTAGGTATAAAATAGCCAGGGAGAGGTTAAGAATGGTAAAGGAGACGGAGAAGTCAAAGAACTTATATGTACAACCCATGGACATGAACTAAGGGGGGGGGAGTGCTGGAGGGCTGGGGGGTGCAGGGCGGAGGGGGGATAAAGGGGAGAAATTGGGAAAACTGTAATAGCATAAGCAATAAAATATACTTTAAAAAAAGAAAGCAAAGTACTTAACAATTGTTCTTCACTATTCTAAAAATAACCATAAGCTACCTTTAAAATATACCAGTACATTCACTGCATACACATTCTCTTCTCTCACAAAAGCTGGTTTTCTCAACATTTCCCTCTCATATTTATGGTCAGCAAGCACGCTAGATTTTCAGGAATTCTCAGATATTTTGCCCCTTCATTAATGCTATTAAATTCATGAGACACGGTCTTGATTTTTGGTCATCTTTATGATTTACAGTTTAGTGAGCATGCACACAGAACAAATGTATGCTTCGACTGGCCAGGCCTGGAAACTCGTTCTGATACTCTCCAGTTCAATCCCCAAAGCGGCAGCCCCAGGGGCCTGGTCTCCGGATTTCCACCTCTGGGGTTTTACCTGTCAGATGACGATGTGTCACAGGCTAATACAATGCCACAGCCCGGCGGGGGGGCACTCACAGCCCGTGCTCCAGCGCAGGATTCGGAAACAAAAATGATATGAAAACTAGAAACATGCACTGTTCCAAGGCCTCGGCTTACCCTTTCGGGGCAGGGGTGAACAGGTATGTGTTCTCCTCCAGTCTCGTCCTAATTTCACATAGGCTGAGTCTGTGGAAGTCAGTACTTACTTGTCCCTGAACTTGGACCACAGTTAGAACCAGAGGGATTCCTTCTTCCCCTGCTTCCTTCCTTTCTCTCTCTGTCAACTTCCTTTTCTTCTTTTTCACTTCTCATGCTTTATGCCCACCGGTATTATCCAAAAATATTCCTTAGCCCCTTGTGAACACCCCCAACCCAAAGTGCACAGCTCTTCACTACTGGGAGGGGTGTACTTCCCTCACTAGCGAGAGCTCTGTACTTTGGGTTAGGGAGGTACAGCCTGCCCCCCAAACAAATCTGTCCGACAATTTGAGAAGGGATTTTTACCATTTTCTTTGCCTGACAGTCTCAATCTGTAAAAGATGAAACAAATGCCATCAGGAATATTGAAATATTGGGGGATTAAAAGGGAATGGGGAAGATATATACATGTATAACATATACAAGGGATGTTGCAGACAGAGAAAAGGCCATGTGAGGACACCATAAGAAGGTAGGTGGCCGTCTGCAAGCCACGGAGAGAAGCCCCAGGAGAAAGCAACCTTACCAACACCTTCATCCTGGCTTTCCTAGCCTCCAGAACTTTGAGAAAACAAATTTCTGTCATTCCTGTGGTATCTGGTTATGGCAGCCCTAGCAAACTAATACGCTGACCGTGCCATGACCAGGAGCAGGAGGATGGGAAGGGGAGCCAGTCTGAGTGGGGAGATGCATTCCAACAGCAAGGCCAGTAGGATGTCCCCTAAGGGTGAGGAAGGAGCACAGGCCCAACAGGGGAGCAGCAGAGAGAGAGGGTGAGATCCTGAAATGAGAGGCTGGGAGCAGAGGCAGCCAGGGAAGAGGTGGGGGAGGTCCCAAAGGAATGGCAAGAGGAAGCGGAGACAAAGAAAAGAGAAGACGCCGCTGGCACCTGGGACGGAAGCCAAGGAGCAGAGCCCTGGAGGGAGGAGAGGTCATGTTTTAAAAATGCAGTTGAGAGGCTGAGAGAATGAGGAGCCAGAAAAGAGCAGTGGGCTGGGCTGGGCTGCAAAGGGGTCACTGCTGACCTTGGAGAGCAGTTGCCCGGTACTGGTGGGGGAGGAAACCCCACTGGCAAATGTGCTGTGGAGGACAGGGTGGTCAGAGAGGGACGAAGTCTCCTTCTAGAGGTCAGGTAGCCCTGGCTCGGTCGCTCTGTCGGTTATAGAGCATCGTCCTGATACGTGCCAGGGTTACAGCTTCCACGCCCAGTCAGGGCACATGCAAGAATCAACCAATGAGTGGAACAACAAATCCATGTTTCTCTCTTTCTCTCTAAAATCAATAAATAAACTGAAACAATAAAAATAATAACAAACTTTGTGTTCTAGAGTAATTTACAGTCCCTGAAAAGTTGCAGATCATAGGAGTTCCTAGCCAGCCCTCGCCGAGTCCCCCGGCGCTTGTGTTCACAGCACGGTGGTCCAGCTGCCCGAGAGAGACCCCGGCGTTGGTTTGTTACTAGGAACTGAACTCCAGACTCCTCTCTGATGGCACCTGTGCCAGACTCGTGATCAGAAATCAGAGCGGGTCGTTACAACTGGGCGAGCGTTCTATTATAAAGCAGGCATAAAAGGGAAGCAATCGATTTAGTTTCCAGTTAGACTTCAAGTAGGTTGCAATCACAGGCTACATCTTTGGAACCCTTCTTCCTCTTTCCTTAATGATTTTAGTGAATTCATAAGAACGAAGCCTCGTCAAGATGATCTGATTTTGCAGACAGCCTGCCTGGGGCCCTTTAACTAGCTCTGAGAGAGTCCTCGGCCTGCCGCACAGGCGGGAAGAGAACAGGGGCAGCTGTTTTATTTTTAAAAGCCAACCAAGACCAAAACCAAGGCATCTGTGACTTCCGAATAACAGCCGTTGTTTTACTTCTGTTAAATCGGTGGCTGGTACAGTTCTACCATATTTGGGGGAAAAAAGGAAACTATCTTGCTTTAAGCTAATTCCTTTTTTAAACCTCTCTTTTCCAATAAGAAACATATATTGGTTATTAGAGCTCATCTTACTCACCAATTTGTTTTCTGCTTTTTGTTGATTTGAGTATTCAATTTTCTGACTTCATTTAAAAATAAACAAAGAACCTTGCTGAAAGACTCAACTTACCCCCTTCCTTGGTCCTTATCTGCTGATCAACATTGTATATTGGTTCTTTTTTTTTTTTTAAGATTTTACTTATTTATTTTTAGACAGAGGGGGAGGAAGGGAGGAAGAGAGGGAGAAACATCAACACACACACCCCCAGTTAGGCCCGCAACCCAGACATGTGCCCTGACTGGGAACTGAACTGGCGACCCTGTGGTTGGCAGGCAGGCACTCAATCCACTGAGCCACACCAGCCAGGGCTCTGTATGGGTTTTTTCTCTCCAGTCTCAAGGTCCACTCACCTGAGTCAGGCCTCATGCTCAGCGGGGTGTACTTTCCTGTCTAGCAAAGAGCTCCAAATGAGAACAGCCACCCCTCACCCAGGTAACACAGGGACCGCCGCACGAGGCTCTCTCTCTTGATGCTTAACCGTTTGAGTCCCAAGCAGCGCAATCGAGCTGCTGACAATACCCCCTGGGACTCAAACAGTTAAAGGGCAGATGAAGTCCTTTCAAGCAGAACAGATAGGCTGGGCCTGTGAAGCAAGGAGGCGAAATCAGCATGCACTGGGTGTGTCTGGCCTGTTAATGGGGTGTGCAACAGTCAACTTTACACCAACCTCGGGGGTGAGGGAGACCCATGTCAGTGTGCACAGAGGGCACCCCACAGCTTCCCAGTTGAGAAAGTGATGCTGGTGATCGAATACACCAGAGACAGGCCAGAAAGTGCTTCTTTTAAGTGAAAAGGCGTGTGTATGTATGTTTGTATGTACGTACAGGGGACAAGGTACATACAGGGTTCGGTTCTATCAGAGGTTTCGGGCATCCCCCCGGGGAGGCGGGGTGTTTACAGCATAACCCTCTGCAGATAAGTGGGGACCACTGTACTTGCTGTACACTGTGTCCCCTCCCAGAAGTCATACATGGAAATGGAACTGCCAATGTGGTGGCCGCCTGAGGTGGGGCCTTTAGAAGGTGACTAGGTCCTGAGGGTGGAGCTTCCCGAACAGGACCGGTACCCTCAGAGAAGACCCCTGAACCTCCCCACTCTGCTGCTACCTGAGGACACGCAGGAACCAGGGAGTGGGCTCTTAGACACCAAACCTGGTGGCACCGGATCTTGGGCTTCCCAGCCTCAGAACTGTGAGAAATCAACTCTCTTTATCAGCCGCCCCATTGATGATACTGTCTTTGTTAGAGCAGCCTGAAGGGGTGAAGCCAAAGCCGGTGCAAAGACCTTTAAGAAATTGAAGTTTAACGGGAACCACTGTCTGATAAAAGATAAAAATAATAGTGCAGGTACCCCCCAAAAGTAAAGAATTAAAGGACAATTTTTAGGTAAAAATCTCAAAAACATTTGATGAGACATATTGCCCAAAGCTTGGGAAAGCAAGTCCTCTCAGAGCTCCTTAGAGGGTGGGCACATTGGTTAGGGCACCAGCCAGATGGCACGTGAAACGGGCAACCAGGAAGTGGACCGAGGGGATTATTTGGAGAGCTGTGCTCAGGGTCATGTCCATGGACAGGCAGCGACCGGAGCAGAGGCCACTGGGACTGGGCTGAACCCTGGGGAGGAGCTGCCCCCAGGTTTGGGGAGAGAAATGCAGCCACTGCCCAGCGGGAGGCCTGTGGCTCCTTCCTCGGCCTGCGCTCTGCCCGCTGGAGTCGGCCCCTCCCAGGGAAGCTGAGTGGAAATTGGGGACAAGGGCAGATCAGTTTCCTAGAGGTCAGCCTCCTGGGGCACACAGAGAGCAGAGGGGCAAACACGCGATCCACCCCAGAGACCAGGTGACAGTACTGGTTTTCAGTGAACACCCTTGGAGGCAGCACGCCCACTGCTAAGAACTCACCCCGCGGAGAAACTAAAATTTTCCACGTCAAGTTAGAGAACACAAAACAGCAGCATTTTGTATGTGTGGAAAGCTTTGCTGCGTACGAGGCAGCAAGCGAGGCACTTGATACTGGTCCTCACGAGGACCCTATGGCTGTCCCTCGGCTATTGCCATCTGACACTTAGGAAAGTCGGTCAAGCGAAGACACGGTCACAGAGTCAATGAGAGACAGCAGCGCTGGAATTCCAACCTGGCCCATCTGACCTAGCAGCACGGCCCCTGAGAACAAGAGCCTGCACGCGAACTCCAATGGCCCTGAGTAGTGGGGGCAGGGCAGATAAATGTGGACATCATTCTGCTCAGGAAGGGAGGGTCCTGGAGATGCACACCCTGGTGGTGGGGGGGGGGCAGAGCTCCGTGCGCACTGAGCACCCACCTGCGCACGGGAAGGAAAGGGACCCAGGAAACCCAAGGGTGCTCCTCTCGGGTGGGTGGGCTGGGCATCCAGGGAAGATTTCCCAAAGTATGTCTTCTTAGTCTCATTTTAATATTTTACCATGCACATTATTCTTAAACAATACATGCAGTTCAGTAAAAAGTCACACGCACACAAAGTGTCACCCTGCTTTTTTAAATGGGGGAACTAGGCCAACGTGACCAAACCTGTGAGAACTTCTATCAGTTTACTCGAGTCAAAGGGACAACAGCTGCTAGGACGCAACGTCTCATCCGGTTGAGAGCATGATCCAAAGAATGGCAATTTTGCACCTTTTTTATCGATGCATAAAGGGGGTTACACGAAATGCCTTGGTGACAGGTTGGGGGGCGGGAAGCAAAGCGGGGGAAACCTCTGGGCCTGGAGAAAGGAAAATGGAGACACGCACTTTTTTACACAGGTGGGTGCAGGGCAGTTAACACAATAACACTAGCAACGAGGGGATCCGTGGTCTCCCTCCACTGCAGGGACTGTGCCCTGAGGGGCCCGGAGAAAGGTAATTACCTCCATGACCTTCAGAAGCTTTGTCATTGTGGAGGCAGAAAGACCACAGGCTCAATTAAGGGAAAGACTGGTCTTTGTCCGGAAGATGCAGGCCTGGGACAGGACCACCCAACTCGCTTTCAGGTGGTTTTTCATTTCAAACCAGCCTCGGTGGTTACTTTTGGTCTAAGCTGGCAAGGCTGCCACGCACACCCCCCTGTGCTTTTCGGGGGTCAGTGCGTGGCCCCCTTTTGTCCACAGTTGCTTTACAAAGAAGAGGAAGAAAAACTCGTGGTTATTTTCCTTGCCCATCTTTACCTCTTATTAGCATTGGTGCTAAGCCCGGGGAAGCAGCCGAAAACACGGCTTTTCCTGCTGCTTTTCAATTCAGACCTACTTTTAACAGCCCTTGTCCTCGACTCAGGATGAGGGGACAGAAGCAAGCCTGAGAGGAGGAGTCGCTAAGCCGGCTGGAGTCTGAACTAGGAAAGGCAGAGCTCCCTGCGGGCGCACTCTGTGCCCCTCCATAGCTCAGCTGCGGCCTCTCCCTCCAACCCATCTGCGCACACCCTCTGGCACTGTGGGTTCCAGCTTCCTGAGCCTAACCCTGTCCTGCGGAGAAGCGGCAGTTACAGGAAGGCCCTTTAGAACGAAGGGGTGCCTGGTTTCTAGCCTGAATGTGGCCATGTCTCACGTACGGGGGGAGGGGGGGGGGTGAGAACCCTGCAGGAGCTGAGCCAGCTGGCGGGGGCAGGGCAGGCGGTCCCGAGTACGAGTACGGGGCCCAGGGGCCTGAGCCGTGGCCGGGAAGGCCTCTGCTGCTCCACTGCTCTCTGCTGTCACCCTCCCGAAGTTATTCATCACTTTCCACACGGGGACTCACATTCTCACTGTGCACTGGGTCCCACCAGCCCGCAGCTGGGCCTGACCCCACCCTACTAACTAGCCAGCCACACTACCCCGGTCCTAGGTCCTGCCTCATTCTCCTGCCTTCTTCAGAGGGCACAGGCCTTGGCCCTTTCCTGAGCTGTTTAGCTGCTCCTGGCTCACCCACAGAACTCACTTTTCTTCTCTTTCCACTCAGGAAGGAAGATGATTCTTTCATGCACCCGTTTCAAAATTTGTTATCAAGTCTCTTGCAAGAAAATGGCCCTTCTTGGCAAAGTAGAAGGTCACTTAGATTGATTTCTCTTTCTTCTCTTCAGTTTAAGAATGTCAACTATGAGCCCTGGCTGGTGGCTCAGGGCACCCGCAGGAGCCAGTCAGTGAGAGCATAAAACAAGGGGAACAGCAAACGGATGTTTCTCTCTCTCAAAAAAGTCAACTATGTAGAATAAAGGTCGGCAAAAGATAGTCTTCAGGCCGGATTCAGCCCAGGGCCTGGTTTTGCCCTGCCTGAGAGCTAAGGACAGTTTTTATATGTTTAAGGGTTGTGAAAATTAACGCACAAACAATGTGCAATCGAGAAAGCCTCAACTATGCACCCTCTGGCCCTTTACAGAAGTTTTCCAGCTCCCGATTTAAAAAACAGTAACAACCTGCCTCCCTCTGCACTGACAACACAGAAGAGAAAAACGCCTGGGAGCTTCAGCAAAAGGGCCCTGTGGTCCCCGACCTCCACTGGGTCCTGGCCCTGGACCCCTTCCGGCTTCCTTGCACAAGGTATCACCCCTCAGCTCCATCTTGAGGGGCGTTGTCCCAAGCACAACACCTTCCAGGAAAATGTTGGTGATTTGTGCCTTTGCCAGAAGCCAGCCTGTTGCCTGGCCAGGGCAGAAAGAGCCAGGGAAGGGGTGAGGGTGCGGGACCTGTCCCTGTAGTGTCCTCCTGAGAGGGACGGGCACAGCTGCAGGGGCAGATGCTCACTGTCACACTGACTTCAGACACTTAGGGAGCTCAGTAGAGTACGGAAGGGAAGGACCAGGAGCCTGAGTGTCTGGTGGGCAGCTGAGCTGCTCTCCTGGGCTGGTCCTGGGCCCTGTGGCTTCAGGTCACTGTCCCCATGCCTCTCTCTGGCAGTCTGCACCCTACTTCCCTTACCTCCCCCAGTCTTACCCCCGCCCCTCCTCCCACAGGCTTGCTCTCCCTCTGCTTCCTCTGGCTTTTCTTGGGTCACTAGGGGACGTGTCTCAAGGGCCTGCCTGCCAAGGGCGAGAGGTGGCGGGCAGTGAGGGTGTGTCGGCTGTAACTGTGCAAAACAAAACTGCTTAGTGGGCCTGCTTTTAACCACCACACGCCAGACCAGGGCAGCTCTCAGCAGTGTGAGATAAAGCGCCCCCTCCGGAAAGCTAGCACTTGCCGGCCAGTTCTAAGGACTGCACAGCTACTGCTGAGTTCAAGGGTGTGCGCGAACTTGCTGTGAGCATGCGCAGAGGACTCTGCTTGCCCAGCGGGCGTCCCGCAGCCGCGGCTTCGCAGAGTCCCCTGAGGTCTCTCTAGGATCGTCCAGTCTCCAGCCCCTGCAGGACTGCACTTGTGCCCTTAAACCCGAGATGCAAACGGCGTGGTCCAGATGGAGAGACAGACCGACCTTGAATCACTTCCATTCTGCCATCCTCTAAGTGACCACTTGGAACTGTTGTCTGTTCGAAATTTAAAACAGTGAACGAGTACACACTGGGAAGTGTAATATTTTTGATTCATACGTACAAATTTTAGGTCATACTTGAAATATTTTACCGAATTCAAGTAAAATTTTTAAAGTCGACATCTCTTCTTTTTGTAATGAATTGTTTAAAACTGGACAATGGCTCAAGAACATACCACACCGTGGTACCCATTCACTCTTTTTTTCCTAAATTGTATCCTTTACATGCAATACAAAAGTATCAATGAACTTCCCCCTTTTCGTACTGTGCTTTTTAAATAATTTTATTTTACTCATACATGGCCGATGTTTACTGACAGAAAATTCTCTCTGCATTTACTTTCTGGCCCCTCTGTTATGCACTTCACTCCATGATTGCTTGGACTAACGTGTGTTAAAATGACGCGCCCCAAAGAAACCTTGGTCCATCAGACAGCAGAACACTGTTCAGCACGGAAAAGAAATGAGCTATCCAGCCTCGAAAGACATGGAATGAGCGCTGGATGCGCATCGCTAAATGAAAGAAGCCAGTCTGAAAAGGCTACGTACTGTGCGATTCCGACTCTATGACATTCTGGGAAAGGCAAAACCAGAGAGTCAGTGAAAAGATCAGTGGCCCCCAGGGGGGACAGGCAGGAGGGTTGAAGAGCTGGCGCCTGTCCCAGAGTTAGGTGTCTGTCCGAGGTCACACCGTGTGGCAGCGGCGAGTGAGGGTCCGTGGAATGTAAGCCTGCTGCGTGTCAGGCATCGGGCCCTGGGGATGCCGGTGTGAGGGAGATGCTCTCTCTCCCTCCAAGCTGTGCAAATGGCCCAGCCCTGGAGCCCTTCCCCTACCCCATCATTGCATCTGCCTGTCTAGCCTCTCCTCCTCATCATTCAAGTGTCAGTCCTTGTGTGGGGCAACAGGGTCTATTTTCCTTTGCTACTAAAAGTCTGAAGAATGTTACTTTGGACACAATTACCGAAAGTCTAGTCGGCCCAGTAGGTGAGAAAATCAACAACACAGTATACAGGCTAGGCTGTTGGATGAACTTTCAAATTCAAGTTCTGCGATTCGTTAGGTCGGACAGCACTGCCACCTAGTGGAGAGTAACACAGTCTCCCAGGAACTGTGTGCCTTGGATATTGTTTGGTAAACTGTTGTGAACGAGGTTAACATTTGGAAACAATCACAACAGGCTGTTTCAGGAAGAATTCTGGTGGCCTGCAGCTTAGGGGATCTGAGTGCTTAGCCTGGAGCGAACTGGGATTTTTTTCCACATGCGGACTTTGAGGCTCAGCCTGACAGTGCCATCTGTGTGGGTGCTGGGCTGGGACTCAGCCTCTCCGTCTTGCAAAAAGGGAGTGAAAAGCGCCTGCCTCCCAGGAACATGGAGAGGATGCAGACGGATGATGTGTGTTTGGTGGGTTAGAGCACCTGCCCCACCGAGACAGAAGCCCAGACACAATGAGAGCGCCTCTGGAACTGACATTCTAAGGGGGAGAGGGACGGAGCCATTAAAAAAAAGTAAAAACACAAGTGAAATTAACTGTGACTAGATATCGTAATTCAACATATCTAAAGTATCATTTCAACATGTAGTCAATTCCAAAAGTTATACAAATGTTTGACATTGTTCTTTTTGTACTAAATCTTTGAAATCCGGTGCATGTTTTACATTTCAGTGAAGACGACCCACTTTTCAAGAGCTCAGGAGCCATTCTGTGGCCAGTGGCCACGCCCCTGGATGGCACAGGTGTAGGTCTGCATTAAGTTGTCACGTGAGCTAGTTGATCAAGAGCAGAAGGGATTACACCTGATATGGTGAAAGGGGCTCCTACTTTAGGAGCCCCGGGGTCTGCAACTACCGATTTTTTCCTAAACTAGGCATCTCCTTTGAAATGTTGAAATAAAAAAAAAGTCAGCCCTGGCCAGTGTGGCTCGGGGGATTGAGCACTAGCCTGGGAACCAAAGTGTCACCGGTTTGATTCCCAATCAGGGCACATGCCTGGGTTGCAGGCCAGGTCCCCAGTAGGGGGCGCATGAGAGGCAACCACACATTGATGTTTCTCTCCCCTTCTCCCTCCTTTCCCCTCTGTCTAGAAATAAACAAAATCTTAAAAAAAAAAAAGAAATAAAAAAGTCAAACATCACTGGAATGCCTCAAGACAAGTCCCCACGCCATTCCAGACTAGCCCATACAACTGGCAAGTGCAGATGGACCTTTGACTAAGCGGGTTTCAGGACAGAAGGGGAAAATCACCAGTTCCCTCCCAGCTCTGCCAGTTTCCAACTACAGTGACCCTTTCATTCTGCCCTCTGCCCTGCTCACCGATTTTACATGGAAGACGTTTCTTCCCAGCATTTTAATTCTGGGAAGAAAAAAAATCATTATGAACTTTGCGTCACACGTTACCTACAGCAGACGCCCTGAACGTAACTTTTTATATACTCTCGAATATATGCTTACCTATTTGGGCTCTTGTCGGTGACCTTTTGTTACGTGCTGACTGGTGACCCAGAGTCCCTATGTGGACTAGCTGGCGTTTCAAAGTCAAGGGACACGGTGCTCGCACTTGTCACCGTTCTCACTCCGGAAACCCGGTTTTCTGATGTGTCCTTTATGAATTTAGATTTCGTGCGTTATATTTTCCTCAAACAAAGCCAGGGGTGTCCGACTATGCTTTGTACCTTTTCAGCTGTCAAGAGGTCCGGGGAGGGAGGACCCAGGCAGGCACCAGGGTCCGCGGGCAAGGAGGGGAAAGCACGTGCTCAAAGCGGCGCGGGGCGCAGGGAGAACGAGAAGGCAGGAAGTGGGAGCGCACCCGCGGGGCCGAGGCACCACGTCCACAAAGACGGCTACGGGAGGGTTTGGCGGAGTAATAAGAAAAGCTGGCCGCAGGACTGAGGTCTTGTCGCCCTGAGTTGCAGGGCAGCGGTGCTCCAGCGCCTGCCGACCCCTAGAGTCAAAATGCAGGAAGCCCGAACGTCAAGGATCTGCCCACGGCCGGGAGGCGGGCACTGCAGACGCGACACGTCCTCCCGTCGGTGTCTGCGACCGGTGGGGGCGGCTCTACCGGCTACGCAGGGCCGTCCCGCGAGCAGTCCGAGGTCTGGACCCGAGGCAACGCCCGGACCTCCCAGCATAGAGACGCGCCGGGCCCACCGCGCCGGCGCCGGCAGGGGCGGGGCCGAGGCGGGCGGCGATTGGCCGGACCTGGGCAGGCCCCACCCCTCGGGGGGTCACGTGGCCGCCAGGGCGCGCGAGCGGATTAGGCGAGTTTTTCCAGCTGCGCGCCGCGTCTGCTGGGCTGCGGTGGGGCCGGTGCTGTGCGCCTGGGGGCGTTGTGCTCGGCGCCGCGGCCGGGAGTGAGCGGCTCCCTTTAGCGAGTGAGAGTGGTGGCTGCCCGACCAGCTGCTTCGCGCTCCCGCCCGCCGAAATCGGCCCTCCCGTGACTCCGCGGAGCCGCGGTAAGTGGGACTTTAGAACTGTGGCTGGAGCCGGGCGGGGCGGGGCGGGCGGCAGGGCACCGGGCTGCCCCATTGGCTGGACCGATTTTGGCGCGCTCCCTATCCGCGCTCGCTATTGGCTGGCGCGCGCGGTGGGAGCCCTGATCCGAGACAGGAGGCCTTGCAGCGGGCGTTGTTCTGGACTCCCCCAGCACCGGACTGTCGGGAGGCGGAACGGAGCGTTCACCCTCTGGACTAGCGACTGGCGGTGATCGGGGGCGGGAGTGGGGCGCACCTTGGGCTCCAGGAGAAGGTCGCCGAATCCTGGTCCCCGGCTAAATAGCGGCACTGGTGTTGGTGACACCGGTTCCCCTGTGTGTCAACATTTCCTTCGCACCCAGGCCTGTGCTGACGTCTTTCATCTAGTTGAAAAGAACTGGGAAGTCAAGTAGGGCGCCGGGCTGCAGACAGCAGTGCGACAAACAAGTGGAGGCTTGAACTTACCTTGATCGGTGGCTTTCAGCATTTTTAATGTGACACGGGCAAAAGCACACTTGCGTCGAGATCGCAGTTGAAGGCGCAGCCGTCCAGCTGCTTGAGAAGATTGGTGAAGCAGAACCAGCTTTTTCAATGTCATCTGATCAATTATTTTCTTTCCAAACTGTGTTGGTGATCCACCGAATGGTTGTGGGGTCCCGGGCCCAGATCCGCAGTTTGGAAAACGTCACCTTGGCTCAGTCTAGTGGGTGCCGACCAGCATTTGCTTCACACGAAACAATAGAAAATTGGGTGCATCTCCTGAACTTTGTAGCTTGCGTCTGTGTGCCAGGGCACACGGTAAAGTGCACGCGCGGTGGGTCACTGTCCAAGTATGAAAGCCCCCGCGCGGAGTGAAGGCAGGGCCGCACACGAGGAAGATCTTTGGGAGACCCCTCAGTGCCTGGGTGTCATGGGTCGGGTCTCAGTGGGTGGGCGCAGTGATGCGGTTAACCTCATTAGTATCCCTTTATCTGCTGCCCTCTCTCCTCAGCTCCTGGAGGTGCTGAAACTGTGTCCTACAAATACAAATGCATAATCTCATTCTGATCGGATGCTAAGCCACTAACAAGTGACTGCCGGAGCTGGCTGTACACAGGAAAGGGCGCAGTTGGGGTGCTGTTCTCTGGGACTGATTTGGGCATACCCAGCTGTCTGTGCTTCCCCTTTCCCGGGACATTTCCCCCGTCTTTGAGAGCCCAGTGTTCCACCTAGGGCACCAGCAGGTTTTGTGCATTTGTTAAGAATATACACATTTTTCCAACCAGAGTTAACATGTGTGTCCATGTGTAAAATGCAGTTATCAAGAGTCACTGATTTCTGTCACTTCAGTGGTCAGTGAGGCCGAGAAGAGGTGGTTCCACCAGGTACAGGTGAACATCTAGGCTCCACCTGCAGGCGCAGATCACAGCCCGCTCTTGTGCCCCCAGGTGCACCATGCATCCCGCCATGAAGCCGAAACAAGAAGGGACCCAAGTGCACGTGAAGGTATGTGGCCGGGTCACGTTCCTCTGTGGGGAAAGCATGGGCCTACTAGTGTTTTGATGTAATTTAGCCAAATTTAACCTGGCTATAGTTTCTGCCCATTTTAAATCACTGAATTTTTGGCCGGAAGAAAAGTAACAGTAGAGAACCCTTAAAAAATTAGTTACGGTCAAATGTTAAAATTCCTGATCCATGGACATGAGCTGTCTTCCCGCTTATTCGAGTCTTTCGTGTCTTTCAACAGGGCCTTGTAGTTTTCAGAGTATTGAGCTTCACACTTCCTTTGTTAATTTTCCCCCTAAAACGTTTTGTTTTTAATGCGACGTAGATGGAGTTGCTTCCTTCAGTGCATTTCACTGAGCTCACTGCTCCCCTGTAGGAGTACACCTGATTTCTGTGCCCTGGACCAGGCCAAACTCGAACTCGCCTGTTCCGGGGGCTTTCAGGACGTCCCTTAGGGTTCTCTGAAAATAAGATGTTGTTGCTTGTTATGTTTTTCATTCTACTCATGGGTGCCTTGCTAATTGCGTGCCAAGTTCTGAGTGAGTGTGTTCCTGTGTGCTTCTTTGAAAGAGGCTCACAGAATCTCAAATTGTTTTCTGAAAAGATTGAGGCCCATAATCTATAAGAACCTTTTTGGTTGTAGTGAATCTATTATTCCAGGGCATCATCTGCATAAAGAAGAAGATAACAGCAGTGTTGCATTGTGGGGGATAGAGGCTATAAAGCTTACATTATAAAAGTTAAATCTTGGAAATCGTCTTCTCTTATGAAGGTTCCAAAGTTGTGTTTGTTTCTGTTTGTCCGGAGCCTGTGGGCTCATCTGAATTACATCTGAGATGTCGGGGTGGTGTTTGTTCTCACGGTAGCTGGCATTTGTTCTTCAGTTAAACAGTGAGATCATCATCAGCAGGAGAAACTTGACCGTGGGAAGGCCCCCCCGGCCTGCGCGGGGCACTGTGCGACCAGCCACTTTCTCACGCAGCTCCGGTGTCCCACTCTTGCTGACCTTGTTTGAGGACCCACCAGTGTTTGCTGTCTCATGGTGGCGGGATAACTAATGATTTTTGGCAAAGCTAGAGAGAACTTTCTGAGCAGGAAGTAGACAGGAAGGCATTTACATATGACAAGGAGGGCTGGATTTCCCCCCAAACAGCCCAAACAGTGGCATGGGCCCCTTGCAGTGTTTAGTGTGCCTCCAGCCGGACGTGCTGGCTGTCCCCTAGCGAGCAGGCTAGAAGCCAGGCTGCTGCTGCTGCGGGGTGGGGTGGGGAGGGCTGTCCCTGGGATTGGTTTTGTGTGAGGCATGCTCTCACGCTGCATTCCTTTGGTGACACAGGGAAATGTACTGGGGACAGTCACAGTTGAGGGAGGTCTGAGATGGTCCTGATGATTCGGGGATGAAGTGTTTTGCAGTGTGAATAATCCACCTTCCCCCCAGTTCACCTGTTTTGTCCACTTTACCACACACGTGTCAGGATAGGGTGATATGATGCATTAGAACCGCTTCAAGCTTTATTATAATTTTATTTCTTTTTTTCGTTTTTGTCATTTTAGGGAAACAGGTTTGTTCAGCTGGTTAAAACCGGTGTCTTGTTCACACGCAGGATTATGAAATTATAGACTGACCAGATACAGGGCGGGCAGAAGTAGGCTTACAGCCGCTCGTGCGGGAAACTGCAATAATTAGTGAGTTAGAGCACGAGAATAAACTGTGTTTTTTGTGCTCACGGCTGTGAGCCTGTTCTGCCTGCCCCGTGCCATGTTCGTGGTATTCTCTCCTCCTGAATTTAGTAGGGCTGAGGCCGTAGCAATCCACACAGCACTTAGTGACCAACCAGGTAACGAATTCTCTCGACTTTCAGGGCAGTCCCGTCCCGAGGAGGACTCTGAAGATGATCCAGCCCTCCACCGCCGGGCCCCTGGTGGGAAGGGAGAACAAGGTACGCCTGAGAGCCGCGGCGAGCTCCCCTTGTTGGGACGCCTGGGTTGTTGACATTGGGAAATGATGTGAGGATGACTGTCGTGTTTTCCCCACCAAAGGGGTTTTCGTTTTGATTGTTCACTCGAGAAAGTCCACGTTTGACGTAACGGAATGCTGGTGCAATGTCGGTAGGGCTGAGGTGACGTGACACGTTATGAATTCACCTACAGGAGAGGGCTGGGCATTTGGAGGACGGAAAGGTGGATTCACTCACGAAATTCTGGGTGTAAGTGGAGAAACTACGGACGAACGGGTCTAGGCTTTTGCAGATGGAAAATACTGCCTTTCCGTGGTCCTGGATTATTTCAATAATAAAAATGATTTCAGTTAAGCCTTAGACGCAAGTCTGACCCAAAACAGTTGCTGCAAATGAAATTTATAAAATATACCTACACATTTTGGTAGAGTTTCAAATTGTGATTTTTTTTTTTTTTTAAGAAAATCCAAAGACGTGAAAAAGACACAGATAGAAGAATGCCCCATTTTTAATACGTGAATGACAAAACCACCAAGCATTCCTTTTTTATTTCTTAACAAACCTATTAAGCAGTGATTGTATATTCTTTTAAAAATTTCTGCATGGTTATACTTTGCCTCTACACTGTCTTTGATTTTTTTTCTGCTGATATTCTTAATTTCCACTTTTAACCAGTGGCGCCTCCTTGTCCTCCCCCTCCCCCTCACTTGTTCCTCTCCTCTCTGATGATGCCGTCCTCCCGCGGGTCTTCCTTCTCCTGCACGCGCGTTCTTCAGGACTGCGCCTGCTCTGCCTCCCAAGTCCACCGGCTTTCTTGTTCGTTAGATCAAAATAAACGCGACTGATGCATGTGTCTCCATTGTAGCTGGTTAAAGGCTTGTCCAAAGCGAGACACCGGGACGGCCAGTCAGCATCTAAGAAGTCCAGCCCTGGAGTCACTGCTGTCCCTGAGCCCGTTGACAGTAAAGATCCCGGAGGGGTCACCCAGGAAGCATTTGACCTTATGGTTACAGGTATGAGAAAAATAGTTGTAACAGAGGTCAGTCTTATTTGTTTCACTGTTAGGAATTCTGCCCACAGCCTCTTAAGCTGGGGACAGTGTTACATAGTTTGCTAGAATGTTTTGATATTTCTTCTGGTTGTAAATATACAACTTGGACAGGTCTTACTATTTCCTAAGATCCAAATATGGGTGAAATATTTTAAAAAAAGGATAGTGATTAATATGGCATCTTGGATATGAGTCTTTTCAGGAAAAAAAAAGTGTCTAGAAACTGAATTTGAAGAAGGGAATTTGAAGGTGCAAGGAGAATAGAAAGGGGTGGCCCGCAGGAACGAGGCCGAGGGGAAGGGCGTGAGGAGTGCACGGCGTGTGATGTGATAGAGCCTAGTTTTTAACGGCGTGGCGGTCGACGCAGGAGGGGAGGCTGGCGGTGGGTTTGAACGTTACAGAAGATCATCGGTGCTGTTCTTGATGAAAAGAGTGGAGGGACAGCGAAGTGAATGGCGTCCTCAAGGTCACAGTGTCACCCAGGCTCCTTCTGACTCCCCGGGAGGACCCTGAGGAGAGAGCTCAGTGGGTAGTGGGGTTGACCGGGCAGAAGTTGAGAGGCTCTTCAGCCATTTGGTGGATAAACCGGAGGGCTTGTGGCGCTCACTCAGATCTGACGTGGTGAACATTGACACTCAGGTGACGCGCAGAGACAGGCAGCTCGATTCCGTGTGGCAGTGCTGAAGCAGCCGCACAGGTGACAACAATTAGTCCGTGTGACTTGGACACAGAACTCTTACTGCAGGCCCTTGGTGGACCATCTGGAGATCCTCAAAGTGTCGGGAAAAATGAAATAGAAAAAAATGGACTTGGTTTTCTAACTTTATGTTTAAAAAATGGGCATTCCTAAGATTGTAAATCGTTTCTTAAGTAGGAAAACATTCTGGGGGTTTTTACAGCAGTGTGGAGCGGTGGTGGTTTTCAAAGTGACGTGCAAAACATTAACTTATTTCAGAAAACCCGTCCTCTCAGTACTGGAAGGAAATGGCAGAGCGACGGAGAAAGGCGCTCCATGAAGCACTTACGGAAAATGAGAAAGTAAGTACCTAACAGAACTTGTGCCGTTTTTGTGAGGCTCATTGATTTTAGAGACAAGGGAAGGGAGGGAGAGAAACATCGATGTGAGAGAGAAACACCGACTGTTGCCCCTTGTCCGTGCCCCAGCTGGGGACCGAACCCACAACCCAGGCATGTGCCCTGACCAGGGATCAGACCCCTGACCTTTCCATTTATGGGATGACGCTTCAACGAACTGAGCCACATCAGCCAGGGCGCACTTCTTACACTTCAGTGCTGCACGTGCTGCTCAGCCGATTTGGATAGAGCGGTACAAGCCAGCTTTAATTTCGGCCTGAGCGGAGCTGCGTTAGCCAGGAGACTGTTACACAGAAAGCAGCCTCCGTGCCGAGAGCTGGAGACAGCGCCTTTGTTAGGACTTCGCCACACGTGGTCGTCAGCTACATGTCCTGGGAGGTGCATTGTTGGGTTTACAGCGTGGAGATCTGTGGGACACTGAGCTTTGTTTGTGTCGTGTAGCTTCACAGAGAAATTGAACAAAAGGACAGTGAGATTGCCCGCTTGAGAAAGGAGAACAAGGACTTGGCCGAAGTGGCGGAGCACGTGCAGTACATGGCGGAGGTCCTGGAGGTGGGTGTCTCTGTTCCCCTGGTCCCCGCCCCCTTTCCTGTGAGCCCAGGTGTGATGAGCAGGGCTGGGCTCCACACTCCCCGCCTGGCCCTGGTAGTCTGTTGAGTAGAGCAGGCGATGCATCCCTGTCTCTGAAACGGGAGCAAAAGGACCTGCCACGTGGGTGTGCCAGGGGAATAGGGAGCTAGAGTAGATGCCTGCCGAGGGGAGTGTCCCCACCTGGAGTGACGGCCCAGGAAGGGTGCGGTGTCGTTTGTTACTGTGAAGCAAGAGAACATCGGTTTCCTTACAGGGCCACACAAAGAATTAACTTACATCTGAGAAATCGTGGGAAGGTAGTATATTTCACAGTGGCCAGATCATCAGTTGTTAATTTAGTGCCAGCACGACATTACTATCTCCTACGGAACTGTCACTGGTGCACTGCATGAGTTTGGTCTCGCCTGACTTCCCGTAAAATGTGGGACAGGCTAATTTGTTTGTAAGAGTCAGTCTCACGATTGCTACTTTGCCGGTCTTCGCCTAAAAAATAAGTCTTAAACTTACTCATGTTTGCAAAACATCATCTTGCTGCTGAAAGCCTTTGAAATAAAACCTTTTTCGTACTAGATTGCTTACCTTTTGGGGCCGTGACAGATGTTAACATTGGAGGTTTCCTTTTGGAAGTACCATGGCAGCGCTTTACCTGCACAGAAGCGTTTGTCCAGGCCGTTGGCAGCGAGGGAGGCTGGCCCCACGCCGTGGGTGGCGGGGGAAGCTCTGGTTTCCTGTGCAGGCGCGTCACAGCTTTAAAAACCGAGCAGTTAGTGAGCCGCGGGGCTTTGTGAAATATGGTCTACGGGGTGGGGACTCGGAAAGAACGCTGGGTTTTCGGTGCCCTTAATTGAGAGACATCGTGAAAAGAACCTCCTTAGGACTGTGAGGTCAGTTCTTAGCACACTGATAGGGGACGTGGGTTTCGGGGTCGTTACGATACATTTTTGGTTTATTCTTTAAGAGACTGAAAGGCAAACCTCTGGCTGACCCTGGACCACCGGATAGTCAGGACTCCAATTCCGAAGAGGAAACTGGCGAGGATTCCGAAGCGGAGAGCTGCACCGCAGAAGCCGTGTCTTCCTCCTCAGACGCAGAGCCGCCCTGTGCGTGAGGGTCGGGAACATTCGACACGAGAAACACGCCAGCCAAGTTCACCTCCACTGCGGTTCTTTGTAGCAGAGCAAATACTTGCATGCTGCAGGCTTGAGATCAGACTTCCTCCTTTGCATCCTGGGACCCTAATGTTGGATCAGAGTACAAATACTATGTATTTTTATTGTGGCGTTTTATGTAAATAACATTTTCTCGGATGTCAGACACTACTTGTGTAAATGATAAATAAACTTCAATGTCCTTTTGAGCATTGCGTGTTTCTTGGAAAAGTGAAATCTAAGGATAAAAATTTGTATCCGTGGTTTTATGGTTTTCTTTCTATTCCTGTTATTTTGGAGGAGACAAGGACAAAATGAATTGGTATTTGTCCCTCTTTAGACTGAGATAGTTGAGGTTTTACTCCCAAATCTTGTTACCACCCGAGCTCACCGTAGGGACTGCTGGTTTCCAGGTGTTCCTCCCGAGGAGTCGGGCCAGAGGTGAGCACATGGCTCCCGAAGTGCTCACAGCCACCTGCGCAGCAGCGAAGGCCCCGCCGGCCGGGGTGGTCAGACTCCTCGGAAGCTTACAGTGATGGGGATGGTGTGAGGCGGGGCAGGTGAAGTCTGGTGCAGAGATGCAGGAACAGCTGAGGGTTCCGGAACTTTCTGTTCATTCATGTCTCTTGATACGGTACAAAGCAATTAAGAGCAGTGTGAAATTAATTGGGGGGGGGGTCCCTTAAATCCTTCCAAAGACAGAAAAGGACAGTGAAGTACGCAGCATTGGCACCAAATGTGTTCTGTGAGGAGCACATGAGGGCCTTGGTCAGAAGTGGCCACGAGGAGCAATGTCAAGCATTAAAGGGTTCCTTTAGGCAAGTTATTAGCCCTTACAGATTTCAGTTTTCTTATTTCTAATATTGACATAAAGCTCCCCTCTTTATCTTACTATGGTGCCTGAATGAAGTCTTAAAAAACGGAAGCTATCGTTAGTCTATAGCAAGAGCATCCAATGAAAGATTCTGTCGTGAAAAGCTGCGGGGTCCAGTAGGACAGCCACTCAGTCGTGTATGGCCGTGGAGTGTAGAAATGTGGCCGCTGGGAATGAAGAACTGAGATGCTGGTTTCTATTTCAATAGCCACGTGAGGGTAGTGGCCACTGTATTAGACGGTGTGGATCTCTGGGTATCGGGTGGGGGTGCTACCGGCCTAGAGGTAGAGTTGAAGAAGAGATAGTGGCTTTTTAAACATAAAAAATGACGTGAAGAATTAAATCTGTGTTAAGGGGAGCAGGAAATGAGCCAAGAGGCTGTCAGAACGGGGAAGGAAAGGGAGAGCTATGTAGAATAGGGTAGCTTGGTGAATAGGAAATATTTCCGGAACGTGCCAAAAATAGATGGCCAGGACTTGGTGGCAGAGAGCAACAGAGAGGATTTTAAAGTTCAAGAGTTAACGCTATTAATCCTCTAGAAGAAAATACAGGGAAAGAAGTCTTACTGACCTTGGATTGGGCAAGCTTCCCAAACAGGACAACTAAGAGACAGCAAAGCGTACGTCCACATGAAGACTAGTCCGCGAGGGTTCTGTTGTATTTGTGACAGCCGGAGTGTCGTCCACAAGAGGACGGGTAAGCGAATTGTGGCGTGTACAACAGACAGCGGCTCAGCCATAAAAGGGACAGCGGGCGAGCGGGGCTTGGAAAGGTATCAGTGATGCTGAGTGAGAGGAACCAGGTTAGAGAGGCCCTCGCGAGTGCTTGCGTTTAATACAATCGTGAGACTCCAAACCTGTTTGACAAAGCAGAGCAGTTGCCTGGGGACCTTGTGTGTGCGGGGGGTTGGGGGGGGGTGGTCGGGGCTGAATTTCAGGAGGAAACTTGGAGGCCGTATGGATGTTAAGGTTCCAGCCCCCAGGAACTGTGGCCTGAGTTGACCAAGAGAATTTGGAAGGATTGCCTTTAGACAATGAATCTGATGTTCAATTAGATGTCAATTGTTGGAACATCGGCCTGACGTGTAAGGAGGTCACATTCTGATAGCCAGGAAACAACCTCAGCCCCAGACAGGGCCGCTGGGGATGGCCACTGAAATAGGGCTGACGGGACACAGGTGCGGCACGCGGGGCCACGGCGGCGGGCTGTGGGGTGGGTTAGGGTTTGGCATGTCTGTTTGGCTTGGCTTAATGTCACATAATGCCCCACACATGCTGCCAATGCCCCTCGAGTGTTCCTGTGACTCCCAATTTCAGGAACTTGGCCTTCGTGAGGTCATTTTTAAACGGCGGTGCGTGTCCTAAGTTTGGTTCTTGCCGAAACTGGAAGCTGACCTGGGGGTGTTCGACCACCTAAAAGAAAAACACCGAGGAAGACTCCATCGGCTTCTGTCATTTATTTCCGTTCTCCAGGGTCATCCCCGGGAGCCAGGTGCGGAGAAGTCAAGTCCTGTGGAAACCGATGAGGAAATACAGCACCTGGGCGAAGTTCTCCGGCCACCCGTTCCAGTTCTCGCTGGCCAACAGCTGCAGGTGGCTCTTCAGGGCCTTGTGCTCCTTCAGTTCCTCCATGAAGGCCAAGTTATTGCATGTCATGACAGAGAGGACGTAGCACGTCCAAAATTTCACCAGGAGGCGGCTGTTGATTTCACTCTTGGAGGTCGACTCCAGTGAGTCGTCAAAAAACGCCGTGAGAATAGGGATGAACTTCAGGAACTGGGCCTGCTGCTGGCTGGCGGGGTCCAAATAGCACCAGCATGCCACGCTCTGCAGGAGCAGGATCCTCGTCTTCGGTGCCATCTGGTGATTTTGCAGCAAGACGGCCACTTCCTTCATGTGCTCGGCCGCGAAGATCCCCGCCGCCGGGCCTCCTGCAAGACAAGCATTTGTGTTTCCAGAGGGGTCTGGGGCCCCCGGTGGCCAGTGACAGGCGAGCTCAGGTGTTCCTATTCTGGTTGCTACGTAGGGACAGACACTTGGGTACTTGGGAACGTGTGTGGTGACATGGAGTGACGTCAGAGGCGAGAGGCTCTGGGAGGTCCCTTTGGTCGGGTCCCTAGGAAGCCTTTCACCCAGCAAGCCTCCCTTTTAGTCTCATTCCTGACCCTCTGCCTCTAGGGCTTGGGAAATACCAGCGTGCTGCAGCAGCAGCAATGGGAAAGCCAGATGGCTGAGCCGCGGAGCCGGGTCTGGTGGCCGGAGAGGTTGCTCGTGAGCTGCCCGTCGCTCTGCCCTCCTCTCCTGATCTCCTAACCCGAGTCACAGCCTGGGTCCCACAGGGTGGGGCCCACGTGCCTCATGAGCTTTTCCCTGCTTTACTCACTGAACCCTACCTGGTCCTGAACTCCACTTTTTTCGTTGGTATGCCTGACCCCCGACCCTCCCGGTCCAAACCCCAAACTCCAAGAGGGTGGGAGCCGAGAAGGCGTTTCCTGTTGGATGATGGGGCAGCCGGCGTCGTTGGCTGGAGTCCAGCCCTGGAGTTTCCACCGGGCCTGCATTTCTCCTATGTCTCAAGAATGTTCTAGTTAATGTTAAATCTTCAGCTAAATTTTAGCTGAAGCCGGGCATAAGCCTTTCCCCTTGCTTCCCGCCGGCACAGCTGGAGCTAAGCAAATCAAGTTAAAGGGCTCTGACCCTTTTATAAGCAGCTCTTCCCCCAAATGGGGGACGCAGCTGTGTGAGAAGCCAGGCCCCCGAGTGCGGTGGGAGTCTCGGTTTCCTGTCTTCTGTCTGTTGCTGTGGCCCCCAACCCTGGAAAACAGTGAATGCTTTCTCTCACGGGCACATTCTTTGAACGATTCAGTCTATCAAACTCCATCTAAGTTACTCATTTTCCCATTAAAAAAAATACGGACGCTTAGAGCTACCAGCCAGAACTTCTAATGAGGAGTGAGGGGGTAAGGAGACAAAGGAATATGAACAACAGTAAACACATGTGGAGGAAAACAATGACTTCTAATAAGGAGATGTGCTCTTGAGGGTTATCAATCAATAACATTATCATAGCACATCCTGAAATTTATTAGGAAAAAAAAAAAAAAGGACTGATTTGGGCTTGTTAGACCTTAGACCGCTGCGTGTTTAAATGGTTTGCCAGTTAATTTTCTCGCCCAGCGGATGGTAATCGCTGCTTCCTGCGGGTACGCCCACTGGCTCGCCTGGCAGGGGTCTTAAGAGCAGCAAGTCCTTATTTATTTTTCTCAGCTATTTTCTGTGCAGTGTGTTTTCACAAGATAAAAAAAATGAGGTCTTTTGACTCACTAGGTTGGAACGATATCAACTCAGCGGAGAGCCTTTGATGTTTTTTATGAGAACTTTGATAGTCAATTTTAGCTTATATGTTTTTAATGAATAAAAGCAGGGAACAATGAGCCAGGTATTTGATGGTCACACTTAAAAACAAAACAGACCTTTGAGGAGAAAATAATTAGTAATACCTTTTGTGGTGCAAAGGCAAAAATGCTAATCATGTAGCAAAGGAAGTGCTGTTATTGGCTTTTTAAGGCGAGAACGATGGAGGTCGCTCACTTAGCGCTTGTAAGCGAGAGGCTTTTGAAACCGCTGGGGAAGTCAGTACCTGTGAAGGCCAGCAGTCCGATTTGATGGGCAGCCTGGGCCCTCTTTTCAGTGGCCAGAGATTTGTTCTTCAACACCTGGCCCAGCACCACAATTTTTTCTTTGTGAAAAATACTCTCGGCTGGAGGGATGCATTCCTCCTCCTCCTCCTTCTTCACGAAAAAGGCCTGAACTCTGGTGCTCCAGAAGTTCTGCAGGCACCGGTACAGCCCCACAAAATACTGATGAACCTGAGCCAAAAACTGCATGACAGACGCCTGGGCCCTGGCCATCGCGCGTGGACAGGCCGGCGGGGCTCCCACTCCACTGCTGGCCAGAGGGAACAATAGCCCAGAACTCGGGAGCGTGTCACCTAGCAACACAAAGAGAGGCCCACACAGGCCAGGGAGCAAGGGGTTTTGGGGGGTTTGGGCTGGGGACTCGGGTACCTGATGATGCCTTTGAACTCTGGGAAGCTCAGAGTCTTTTTTTCTCCTGGTAGCTTTCCAAAATATCTGAGAAGTAAGTAAGTAGTGTTGTCCACCTTTACCAACGAAGGAATTTCACGTGGAGAATGAGGTGTAGTGTGTATGTACCAACCAACCCCCGCGGGCGTGTGAAAACGATACAGCAGACTCGGCATGAGACCAGAAATTCAAAAATAACTTTTATTTTAACTTACATGATCGAGACAGGGATGGATACAAAGGCCACGAAACTGAAAGCACCCCCTTCACCAAAAAATAAAATGCAGAAGCAAATACAAAAAGGATGGAGTCAATTACTCATGCAATATTCAAAAAAAATTTTTTTTAAAAAAACCACCAACCAAACAAAAAACTGTTAACATTTGTGACTTAACTTTCTATAAAAAGAATCATTCCAACCATGTAACATACACCAAAGACTCAACATACTAACTGTAGACTGTACAATGCACTTTAAAAGGAAGGTTATCTGCATATATATATAATATTTATAAATGCACAAATATATACACACAATGTAACTTCACAGTCCAAAGGACTCTTTGCCAGAAAGCCTGGCAAACCATGTGAACTTTAAAAGAAAATCGGAGCCGCTTTTCAAGGTCTTGCTAAAATGGAAATATTTAAACTAACACCTAAATGGTATTGTATGCAAACACATCCAGGGTACAGTCTCAGTTACACTCACGCGTAATTTGATATCTTGGCATTTCCTGCTTCCTATGCTCTTTTAAGAGGAAGAGAGGTTACTTAGTAGGAGCTCCTGAGAGGCCTTGAACTTCACGTAAGGGCTTGCTACCCTGATCAGAGCAGTGAGGGCGGCTGCCGTTTGAACTCTTTGGCCAAGGGGACCCATCGGGGACAGGAACTGGTCCGCAGTGCTCAGCGTGGCCAGTGCCCTGATCTCCCGGGGGTTTTCACAGGAGCAAGGACCCCCTTTTGATGTCCCTCCACCTTCCGCACTCTTCCGCCTCAAAGAGCATCCCAGCCTTCGGAACCCAGGACTTCTGGTTTTGATTGGTCTTAGCAGCAAAGTACCTCCATTGAAAAATATCATTTAAAAAAATGGCTCTTGTTTCTGAAAAAATAAAAGCTTACGCTCTGCGTGTCTTTGTTTTCAGCGCGTACGGGGGGGGTCATCGTAATAAGGTGGCCGGGAGTCACCCACCTGTGTTCTTTATCACCGTGGGAACATGCTTTTGGAATTTTTAGGATGAAGAACAGAAACAGAAGACTGTGGACATTTGAAACAAGGAAATGTAAAAAAACATTGAAGTCTTACAATGTGTTGTTCTACCAGTTTCTGCAGGCAAACTTTTATTTGAAGGGACTCTTTTTTGTGTTTTGCATTTAAAGGGAAAGTTAGGCAGCTGGCGAGGAAGAGGGGGTGGTGGGGGCAAGGCGGGGGGGCGCTCAACCCTGGGAGCACAACGGGGAAGAGCTGCAAGCTGCACGAGGTCCACCGAAGCGTCAATCACGGGACTGGTTCACGCTGACGGAACAACTTCCAAAAAAGTACAAAGATGGCTATTTTGAAATTCCACACAGGTCAGGTACGACGGGCTCTTTTGCTGGGTCTTGTCAGACGCAGCCCACGACGTGATGCGCGTCCTAGATCACACGCAGCCCCCTACTGGCCACAGGAGGGGGTGGTGCTGAGGGGCCGAGGGAATGCCGTTCGTTACACCAGGGCGGCTTCCAGAGGGCCTCAACAGCCCGCCGAGAGCTGGAGACCTGGACCAGCTCCGTCATTGCACCGCTGGAGTACAAGGCCCTTGGTAACACAGCTCTGCGGCCGAGCCAGCTGGATGTCAGAAGGCCGTGGCCACCTCTGTCCCGTGACGACTTCCGACGTTGATGCTGTCTCGAGGGAATTTGTCCAGCTGTTCATATGCCAGCCGCCCGTCTTCTCCTGGGTGACAGCGTGAAAGAGGAATACAGCGTCAGCCTGACGTTTCCGCTCCTCACCAGCTGTCTAGGGAGGGACTGCTGGTTGTCACTTATGTTAATGTTAATGTTAACGTGAGGTCGGGAAAAGCCACCCTCTGCTACTGTTAATTAGGTTGTTGCGTTTCACCCAAGGCCAGAGGCGTGACGGAAGCCAGGGGGTGAAACAGGGAAGCCCTGTGGGCACTCGGTGTCGGGATTCCCCGGACGGATTTATTCCTGCAAACCGCCCGGCACCCATTTCAGGGGCGCTGCGGAAGTCACCACGGGCAGGCCGTCGACGTTGGAGCCGGCGGCTTCTACATGACTTTGACACGGCACGTGTTGGCACATCTACATGATCATTCATAAAAGTCAAATTTAGGCTTTCAAACTTCAGCCAAAAAACGGCCGTGTGCCGTGTCAACGTGGTGACTGTGTGTCCTCCCGCAGTGAGGTCAGTTTGCCATCAGTGTGACTGTCTCGGTCGGCCAACGTGCATTTGTAAATTATCTGACTCTTTTGCTCCATTTTCCCTCTTTTAAAAATAGTATCGGAAAATGAAAAAACGAAGCACAGCTGACTAATGATAAGAAGCTTATGTCCATTTAATTCGGGGACTAAGATGGAAAGAATGAGCCGTTCTCAGTCAGAACTAGATTGGGAAGAAAAGCAAAAGGAAAAAGACTGACATTCTGGAAATACGGTAATATTGGTGGAGTTCAGAAACGCAGCAGATTGACAATCTACTGCAGTGTCGGGAAGCAGAGCCTGCCGGTACACGGAGTCTGAAACAGCCTTCGGAGGCCTTAAAAGGTCGCATCTCACACCAACGAGGGCAGAATCCCTGGAGGGGGCCGGGCCGGGTGTGTTTGGACCGTGACCTGGTGGCAGGAGAGGGCCGCAGCCATGCACAAAGAGTTCGGGCGGAGCGGGCAGGGGGTTCCTCCAGAGCTGCTGTCTGTGCAGCTGAGGTGACTCACTGGACAGGTCAGCCGGCTGAGGTCACGCCGCAGACACACGTGGGGGCGGCTTCCCTCATGGTTATTCCAAAAGATGAAGGAAGAAAAGCAGCTCAGACTAATAACACCCTGCCACATTTTTAGGGACAGAAATAATTTCTGTGCCGTAAGGACTAACCGTGTTGCCCTTTGAACAGCCACGCCGGTGAAGGTTTCTGTGCTGTGGCGACATATGCAGCCGCAGGAAATGTCACCCAGGAAGAACGCTAACCAGGTGAGGTTCATGGGGATGATAGAGGCCAGAAGTTCTCTGACCTGGGTAGGCTCCAGGGTCAGGCCAGGGCGGCTCTTTCCCCACTGGTACTACTGACTGATTACAGCTGAGAACCTCCTTGCAAGCAATCACGTAGAAAGAACTCACCCAGAGCTAGGAGGGTTTCCGAGGCTACCTTTCTGATCTCTTCGGCATCGGACTGACACAGCGTCACCAGCATCTGAATGCTCTCCGTGGCCTGCAGGGAGGAGGCAGGCCGTCAACAGCACGTCCTGACACGCACCTCAAGGCTGCGTGAGACTTAGCATCTCACAGCCAACTGGGTGTCAGGAGCCTGGGGACAGATTCCTGGGCACCCCAGGGGGCTGTTCAGGAATCGGGTCTGCAGGACAGGGCTGTGGAAGGGGATGACTGGGGGGGTCACTGCTGGGAGGTGGTCATGGGCTCCTCGCAGATCCAGGAGACTGGAGGTGGGAAGAGACAATGAGACGGGTGGAATTTAGGGTGACTCCTGCTGACAGCAAGATGGTAACAGAGGGATTGGGAAGACTGGGCCAGGAAATGCTGGGAGGAGCGGGGACCCAGGGAGAGCTTGCGGAGGGGAAGCAGCTCCAAACCGCACGCTCTCGCTGAGATTCGGGGGAGCTGATCATGGAAACGAGTTAGGGTTTTATTCCTGGTAGAAAGCTGGGCTCACAACTCGGAGGTGGCAGTGCCGGGGACCGGAAGGTGCATGGCCGGATCCGGGGCGACTTGCTGATGAGGCGGATGGGGACCAGCATTGGGGGTGAGAACCTCGGGCTTTGTGGCTTGTGTCCAGTGGCAGGCTTGGGCGAGGAGCCCTGAGCTGCCCTGGTTTTCACGCCCTGTGGCGTGGAGCCCGGGAGCTGGGGCCAGGCAGGGTTTGGAAAGGGTCCTCCATTCAGTGCAGAGGACCGCCCCCCGGGAGGAAGAGGCCCGTCTGGGTGCCACCAGCACACTGAATTGCAGTCCTCTGCAAACTCTGTGTGGCCCTGCTGTTTCTGTGCCCCGTGCAACCTGGAGAACCTCAAGAGAGGTTCTCTCTCTTTTGGGGAAGACACACTTTTCTAGGACTGACCCCGATTTTCACAGAACAAAGTCACCTTAGTTACTGTTTAAGGAAAAAGAAAAGAACTCCACACTTAGGCAGAGTGCAGGGGACTCCAGCTGCCCCGCCCACGGCCCTGGCCCCGGCCCCACCCCGCGCCAGCCTCACCTGCAGGCTTCCCAACGCCAGGCAGGCTGCCTTCTGGAGCTGCAGGTCCGGCGCGCTCAGGGCTTCACAGTAATAGAGCACGGCCTGGGCGGGAGGGAGGGAGGACAGTGTGAGGACATGCTTGGTGGCCGTGTTAAAGGTCAGGTAAACAGGACTCTTTATGACCTTCAGAGTGAAGAAGTCCATCACAACTCTTGTTTATTTAAAGAGCTGTCTTCTTTTTTAAATTCAATACGTGGACAGGCACTTAACTATGACAACATACTTTTGCAGTTTAAATTGTCTTTCATGCGGATGGAAAGTTCAGCACAGGGAACGAAGTCGAATAATAATGTAAGAACTCTGCACGGTGACAGGTGGGCGCGAGGCTCACCAGGGGACCACTTTGTAGGTTACAGAGAGATCTAAGCACCACGCTGCGTGCCTGAGAGCAACATAAAGTCACACTGAGTGCCAGCTGTCACTGAAAAAGTAAATTTCAACTTCAAAAAACTGCTTTACAGAGCAGGTATCATTAATGAGCGGAAGCGGATTATGATACAGAAGAAAAACGGCAACCTATTCAGAGCAGGTGACGGGAAGTGAGGCCGCTTCGGACCGGCGGCCGTGGGGTCACTGCCTACCTTTTCCCTGAAGTGCTCACTTCTGGCGGCCTCTGCCAGGTGCAGCCGCACAGCCTGGCTGACACCGCTGTGGCCCCCGGTCAGGAGCAGCGCCAGCATCCTGAGCACGTCCTGCTGGGCCGGGAGGCTGTGGGCAGTGAGGCCGCTGACTGCCTGCAGCAGCTTGCCCTCCCTCAGCGGCGGCAGGCTCTGCACCAGGGAGACTGGGGGGGAGAACCACAGGAGCTCATTAGCGCTGTGGGCAAAGGTCAAGGGCGTGTCTTCCCCCGTGTGCGAACAAGACAGGTCACTCCAATGGTCCGATGGAGGCAAATGGCAGGTCCTACGTGGGGAAGTGGACGTGGGTCTCCACGGCATACAGCCACGAGGACAACTTACTGATGAGCTACACTGTCAAATGTGAAAACACACCATGACGGAAATCCAAGCACACGCTTGTTAGTCTTCCTGACACAGCAAACTGGTCTTTCGCCACCGTCCCTCGGGCAAAACCCGGGCCCCGAGGGACCCCACCTCTGCTGTCTGCCTGTGGGAGCTTGGGCAGCTGGGCGCTGGCAGAGTCCCGGTAGTAGCTGGAGTATGGAGTCGTCCGATAAAAAGCAGGACTTTGGGTCCCACTTGGACAAACTATGTCCCATGAGTCAGGACTCTGGGCGAATCCCTGCCTAGAGCCCCAGGCATGGCCTCTGTCAACCACAGAAGCGTCAGAACAGCCCTGGGTGGCCCGTGCAGACAGGAGACAGAAGCTAACTTCCCGTTCCGGCAACAGAGCGGCATCTTCCACCCAACGGACCCATTTGTGAATAAAGAATTTCTTTTTGCTTTAATCTCCTATTTCTCCTGCTGGAGATGTTCTTGTAATTTCACTGTTTTATAAATAACTGCCCTAGTTAAAAATGCAACTAAAAACTACGACCAAATGAGACGGGAGGCCACCCCTCATCAACCCACCAGACCATGTCTCTGAAGGGCATGCCCCACCTTGCTGGGCCAGCTGGTGCAGGTAGCTTGGCAGGTCACTCACGCCGTGGCTGGTGAAGTAGCTGTGATATTGGAACACGGTGATGACCTCCGAGGATAGGCTGGAGGGCGGCAGGGGCTCCGCCCGGTCCAGGATCTGGGACACCAGGGTCTGGAACACTGTTAGGAAAGAGAAGACACGAAGCAGCTTTTCAGAGATATGACCGTTCGTCCGTCCGTCCATCCCTTTCCTCACTGTGGCACAGGACAGAGTGAGGAGCACAGACAGACTAACCCTCAAGGTACAGCCGACAACGTGTGTGACCCTACACAGCTGCGTGACGACCACTGGGGCCGCAGCAGGTGTCCTTGTGCCCCTCCCCGGGGACCCCGGGACCAAGTGCTCTTCTCCCTCCCGCTGCCGGGCCCACCTGCGTCTGCGAGTCCCGGGTAGTCTCTGTTGACGGTTGTGGCGAAGCTGGTCTCCAGCTGCCGGACCACCCTGTCCGCTGAGCTGTGGTATGCACTCGCCGAGCCACAGCACTGGGTCCAGAAGGACAGCAGGGACAGCTTGTCATGGAATTCGGGAATGGCTGGGAAGAAAGCGAGCCAGTGAGGCGGGGGAGAGGGCCTGTGTGGGGTAGGTGAGGCTTCATTGTGGGCTTTTTGATGGTTTTTAAAAAAACACTGTATTTATGTATTTTTAGAGAGAGGGGAAGGGAGGGAGAAAGAGAGGGAGGGAAACATCAGTGTGTGGTTGCCTCTCTTGCGTTCTCTACTGGGGACCTGGTGCACAACCCAGGCGTGTGCCCTGACTGGGAATCGAACCAGCGACCCTGTGGTTTGGAGGCTAGTGCTCTGTCCACTGAGTCACACCAGCCAGGGCTGGGTTGTTTTTTTTTAAAGACTGCTGGTCTGCAGGTGGCCTGAAGCACCCAGAAGTTGTGAGGAGGAGCTCACACAGCCTGGGCAGCAAGCCATGCTGTTGGCTTTCTGTGACAGAGACCCTGTCCTCTCATTTCCTGTGATGTCACAGCACAGATGCACAGGGTCAGAGCACCGCCCTTCCCCTTTTTGTGACACCTGCCAAGGTCTCCTGCTCCTGGTGGGCTGGACGCAGGGGGCAGCATACAGAGCGAGACCCCCAGGACGCCCCAGCTTCCTCAGAGAGAGCTGTCATAGCCGCGCTCCGCTGTTCCCGCTGAAGAGCCAATGTTTGGGAGATGGGTTCTTGTCTCCACAAAAGGCCCTGTCACCTGACCACACGAACTCAAAGTCATCTTCCCCTGGACAGGTTCCCCACCTAAAACTCCCTGCCAGGGACCCTCACCCACCAAGGTCGTGGATCCCTGTTGGGCTTGGGAGCATCTTGCATTTGACCCTTGGCTACCATGGGAGCTGCTTTCACCAGCTCCGTGACACGAGGGCCACCCTAGTCAGATGTCCCCAGACGGAACTGCACTGGCAGATGTAGCCCACGAGACCGCCTGGGGGTGACACTGGCCCTGTTTGTCCACTAGTGTCCGTCCATCAGATGTGGAGGCCCCCGCGGGACCAGGGGTGGGTGCGGTTTGACTCGGAAAGAGGAATCGGGTGCCGAGTGGGTGCTAACAAGACCACACAGCTGCGGGGACCGCCCCCTGACATCCCCGCTCTGTGAATGTTTTTCTGCTACCTGTTGCGTGACCGAGCAGAGAGCAGACACAGCGGAGGAAGGGCTGCTGTGTCGCCGTGACACGGACGGTGGTGGCCTCGCTGCCTCACCTTCCACGACGGAGCTGATGTTCCCGATGTTCTCGTCGCTGACGGCCGCCAGTCGCTCCATCACCTGCACTTGCCTAGAAAGCTTCTCTAAGAGGGTTCTCGCCACAAAGGGGGTTTTGCTTGAGAAAACGATTTGCTGATAAAACAAACAAAAGCACCGTCTCTGTTACATGGTCCGCAGCGCTGTCCCTCCCAGCCTTGACCTCGACGCCGACTGAACTCACACGGCGCCCCTGTTCCCTCCGTGATGATGCTCCCTGTTCCTGACGCATTCAGGCAGGCTTTTGCTGCTTTAAGGTTTTGGGTTTTTTTTGGTGCCTGTATATAAATTCTGGAACCTTCCAGCAGTGTTGCTGCCAGGCCACTGTAAACCTGTGAACCCTCCTGAGAAACGTGGAGGGCACACTTAGGTCGCATATCGGCATGTCCGCTGAACGTGCCGCAGCCTTTGACAGCACGGATCTGTCTCCTCGTTTCAGGCTGAAAGCTGGCCTCATAGGCATGATGGTCGGGGTCCCGGTCCATGCCTCCCGCCGTAAGCACGGAAGCTCGGGGACCAGATGCTGCTCAGAGCCCTGGGCCTGTGCGAGTTCACCTTCTCTCTCACAAAGACCCAGGGACCCTGTCTTTTGGAGGAGTCAACAGAGGCACAGCGAGGTTAAGGAAGCTGACCAAAGCCACCTGCACAGTAAATGACTCACCTGCGGGCAGGTTGGAAGCGGGAGGGAGGCCCCAGGAGGGAAAGCATGGGACATCTGTGCCAGGGGATCTACCTCTGTGCATCCCGCCCACCTGGCGGGGCCTGGCCGAAGCTCATGCACCTGTGCCACTGTCCTGCCCTGCCTAAGGCGTCTGGTCTCGAAGACAAACAGGATTTTCCAGCCCACTGAGCCACGCCGGCCAGGACCGAACTACTTTCTTGTAAACGTAATTACGGGCACTACGACCCTTATGGGACGTCCGTTTCCATCTATCTGCCATGACGGACCGAATGACCACGCAAAGTCACTGGTTCAGGAGTGGGTGCGAGGTAAAAGTTAGGATTTTAATCCTCAGTCCCCCATTCATCTTCACAGCACCTCTTTCGCTTTTCTAGTGTGGGCTGCGCCACGGGAGAGGCGAGTGGTTGTAACCGTGGCCTCATCGTGGGAGAGGCACCGCCCCGAACACTGCACCCCGAGTAGTCCCTGGGACAGAACGCTCCCACCTTCCCAGGAGGTGGGTGGCACGGCCCACGAAAGAGCGCCTTTCCTGCGAAAGGGGAGCAGGCGGTTTGCTCGGCTCGGTCTCGGGCTCAGCGAAGACAGGAGCTGTGAGAACCGCCTCATTCAAAGGGTTATGAGTAAAGAACAATCTTCACCCGTTCGGGTCGGAAAAAAGAACGGCACCTTCCGCCCGACTGGCTCAGCACCCTGACTTGTGAACCCAGCAGTCAACAGATGAGATCATCAAGGGGCGGGGAGGGGGGGGACCAAGTGGCGAGAGGGTAACTGTGGACCAGTCCCCCCAGCGCGTCAGCGGTCTGAGGCCACGTCGGGGAGGGGAAGTGAATTCTACGTCCCGGCACCAGCGTGTCACGAAGCAGCAGCATTGCCCACAGCTGGCCTCCCAGGACCCTCCTCCTCACCCCACCTCTGGTCTTCCAGTGGGTCCCTATTCCTTCTCCACCTGCATCCCCCTGAAATCGTTACTCACTTGCTTTTACTCTCTCTTCCTGTTCCCCCCGCCCACCCCCGCATCCCCCCCAAGCTGGGGGAAGAGCAAATGCAGGTGGGAGAAGACTGAGAGATCCGCCACCAGGCAAGGAGGAGGGACCGAAGCAGGGCCTGGGGGGCAGGGGTGGAGACATTTCCTGCCACGGGAGGGTTTCAAAACCTGTGCTGCACTCTTGCAAAATCTTAAGTGGTAAACAGCCTGATCTGAGGAGAAAAATAAGCTGCAGGGTGTCCCAGATTAACAGCTAATTGGGGTGGCAAAAGGCCTCTAAAGTGTTCCGCCCGGTTGCTAATCAGCACTTATCCAAGCGGGGTAACTGACATGCCGCGGCTTTTGGCTCCCCGGGTGCTGGGACGCGCACGGGAAGGCTTCATGTCAGCGTGTATGCAGTAACAGCGTGTATGCAGTAACAGCGGCTTCCAAAGCCCATTTGTAGGTGGCAGAAAGCAAATTCTTTTTTTTCTTAATCGTATTATTCCCATCTGTTATCGAGTGGCTTCAAGAGGGAGAGCGAACCACGTTGTTCTTACTGGTGTGTGGGGTCCGAGAGCTGGGTTTTAAGACAGGAAGCCCAGGGTCACGGGACGATGGGCACACCCATCAGTTTAAAAAAATGTTTGTTTTTTTTAATCCTCACCTGAGGATATGTTTCTATTGACTTTTAGAGAGAGAGAGAGAGAGAGAGAGAGAGAGATCAATGTGAGAGAGAAACATCGACTGGTTGCCTCCGTGCGTGTCCTGAATGCCGATCCAACCCACAACCCACGTACGTGCCCTGACTGGGAATCAAACCCACAGCCCTCTGGTGCCCAGGGTGACGCTCCAGCCAGCACAGCCACCGGGCCAGGGCACCATCCAAGTTTCTGAGCTGGTTCCCACCAGAGCAGGACTGTTCTCTGGCGGCTGAATTCTCACTTCCCTGCCAGCCCTCTAAGCAGCAGCACAGCCCCTGGGAGCATGACCGAGCTGGGCGCTCCCCTGCCGACGCCGGTGGCCCTACCTGCACGAGCTGGGTGCAGTGCTGCAGGTGCCTGACAATGGCGATGTCCAGGCTCTCGTTGCCCGTGGTCAGCGGGAGGGGGCTGCCGGCCACACTGGTCCCGACGCCCGTGTCCTCCGTCAGCGCCTCACTCACGTGCACCCTGGCCTCTGGGTGCACTGGCCTGTAGCTGCAGGAGTGACACATGGACTCCCGGTCAGCTCCACGCGGCCCGCCTAAGGTCCCCCACAGCCACCACCTGCCTTTCAGAAACGACTCCTTCACTCAGCCGGCGCCGGTTTGCCTAATGTGAGAGTGAGTCATGCGGACAAACTGCTTCCGGAGTTCCCTGGAAACTCACACTCGCCTCGTTATGTGAGGAGTAAACGTGCTTTCGGAACCCTTTGCAAAGCATCTCCCAACGCGGCTTTCAAACCTGCCTCCTGGGTCACTTGCGAGCGGGTGACCTGCCCAGTGTCCTGGGATTAAACGGTCCCCACATCTCTGGTTTCCCCAGGGCAGCTCTGCTAAGACGTGATCTGCCCCAGGCTTTCCTGGCCTCTGGCCAGTTCCTACCTGAAGAGCAGGAGGGAGGGGCTGTGGAGAACAGGCGGCAGGTCGCACTGGGGACGAGAGCTAAGCGGGCGTTTGAACTGTTGGAGGCGAAGCTTCCTTCTGCCTCTCGGGCTGCATCTAAACCCCACGGCTGAACAGTTACATCGTGGGGGGCACTTACATTTAAAACTAAGTCTGCTGCATCAATTATTGTATTCTAAAATGAGTCTGGGTGCGAGGGAGGGGCTGTCTCATTTCACACGAGGCAGAATGGCCGGCAGAGATGATGACCGGAGTGCCCAAGTTCATGGGGCTGGGCAGCGCCCGGTGCCCAGTCTCGCGCTCCCAGTCCGCACAGGTTAAGGACATCGGACACCAGAGCTCACAGGCGTCAGGTCCCGAGGGGAAAAGGAAAGCCCCAGCTTGGGTCCTGACAGTGAACACAGGGAGGTCAGCACGCATCTCAGACACAAGCCCGAAGTTCGCGTGTCCCCTAACGCCGCTGACGACAAACAGTGAGGCTGGCCAGCCCGGATGTGCACCGTGTCAGCGACCTATGACCGACACCAAAGCTGTGAGGGTTTTGTTGTGGAAACGCTTCTTCCAGCAGAGAGGAGTTTAGACCGGTGCCCCGCCTTGCCCCGTCACGTGACAGCTTGAGGTGACAGGCATGCACAAAGATCCGGGGTTTGAGAGGCACTCCCCAGATCCCGTCACATTAGAGGCAGCTCCGTATGGAGTACAGAGGAACCGTGACGTTCACTGATGCCCGTTCTCGGCCATGCCCTCAATTTGCTCAGGGGACACATTCTGTCTCTCACTTTTTCTTTTGGACGAAGACACCCTGCAGGATCAGTGACGCACCCAAGATGTAGCCGCTGCCCAGAGGGAGGTTGGGGAAGGCCAAAGTCAGACGGGTGGCAAATCTCCCCTCACCTTCGGAAAAGGTTTTTTCTGCAACAACTGGGCTTGTTTTGCTTCCCTGAAGTTAGACACGGACTCCAAGCTGCTGTCTGGGGACGAGGCAGCCCATGGAGCAGGGGACATTTTCACTTGACTCCTGCCTTCCCACTACCTGCCCAGCCCAGGGAAGGCCACCGCCCCCTGCAGGGCCAGAGGCCCAGTGATGTCATCCTTCCTTCGTTCTAAGGCTACACCTGCCTTTGACAGGCACTGATGAGCTTAGTTCCCTGCAGAGATGCCCTGGCGGCGGGGAAGGGGAGGGAGGGGAGGGACAGCCACGTGCAACCCAAGAAGGACGTGAGATGGGTGCCAGGCGAGCTCACCTGTTTTTCTCGGTCTCTGTGTCTGAAAACACGGAGTCGGTGCCTCCTCCGACCGTGCCCCCCTCGTCGGGGGCCTCTTCCTCGTCCTCGTCGAAGTCGGACGTGTTCAGGAAGTCGAAGCTCTCTAGTGCGCTCTCCACAGTCAGACTCAAGCTGGAGGGCGTGCTGCGGCTTCCGGAGGGCTTGCACTGCGAAGGCAGGGCACCAGGCACCGTCAGCAGCCCCCGAGGGGACACCGTCAGTGGCCCCTGAGGGGACACCGTCAACACCACCTGAGTGGGAAACTCGGCACCCGCTCCAACCGACAGGGGACAGGCTTCGTTTTAAGCTTTTGTTTTATTTTATTTTATTGGCATTAAAAATACATTTAAAATCTTCATATTAAAAAGAGGACAACCATGAATCAAATGGCACAGTATCTGGGGTTTGTTCCCAAACATTGCAGAGGGATGGAAGCAGGCAGAATGGACGATGACATTGGCCATGAGTCGGGCCTGGTGGCAGCCGGGGCGGGGGCGGGGAGCGGCATAGGAATCTGCTATATGTTCATGCTACTTCTGTTTGAAATTTGTATAACAAAAAGTTAAAAAAAACATATAACAAAAAGCCCTGGGAAGCAGGCCCGCTGTGCGTCTCTGCCTGGAGCTCAGCCCCAATGAAACAACCAGACACACAACCGGACACACGGAGGGAGCAGCACACTCAGTGCCGGCACAAGCCCATCTCTCCTTCCACGAGGCCACGTCCTCCTGAGACGGCAGGTACCGGCCCAGCAGCTGCTCTGCAGGGCTGACAAGGTGACTTCCAGAAGCAGAGAACAGAGCGGCTCCCTAACCCGCACTCCCTAGGTAAGTGGCCCTAGAGAACCATTTACATTCACAGCGTCTAACCCTCCTTGTGCGTGGAGGAGAGAGAAAGGCTGGGCAGCCGGAGGGGCAGCCCGGCCTGTGAAGAAGCATGTCCTGACACCTCCCTGACCGGGCCGGGGGCCGTGGGGACAGACCTGCGGCCTGGAGACCCCTGGGGTGCTGGACAGACACACACACATCACAGACAGAATCACGCCCGGGGCCACGGGCAGGGAGGTGGACACAGGCTCTTCCCAGTGCGGAAGGGACGCTGGGGCGGGTGGAAGGGGGCAAGTCCTGCGAGTTGGAAGAACTAAGTGTCCTCCGTCCACGCAGGTGGCGCTCCTTGCCGACTTCTGAGTGCCAGGCAGGACGGGCCCGCAGGGGTCTGTGTCTGACACCCCAGGGCCACAGAGCGGAGGGTCTTTAACACCAGAGCTGCTCATTCGCCCTCAGGATCTCCGGCCAGAGGTGGCAGCATCTAGTCTCTCATCCTCAGGGTGTTTAGCATCCTAGGAATGTGAAGGGAGAAGAGAAAGCCTCGTCCAGCCGATGCTTTAACTCTGGCTGGAGACAAAGCACCTACCACGGACCTCAACTGGGGGCCCGTCCAGCCTCAGGTGCGGCGGAGGTGCTGCTCCCTTCTCCGGTCTTCTCTCCACCTGTTCCCTGCAGAACCCGATCCTGCGCGGCATGGACGGGTTTAAATACTGGTCTCCACGATGAAGGGGGCCGTGAAAGATTTTAGCAGCAGGGTGATTTGGGAAAACAGCAGACTGAAATAATGCTGGAGAGAAACCCGTCACCGCCAGGTTTTTCCAGCACGAACGGGTGGCTTGCTCGGTGTCTGCTGGTGGTCTGAGCTGCACAGCGCCCTGGGTGCCTGGACACAGGAGCTGCCAGCAGCGCCGCCGATGTGTAAGGCGCTGGCTTTAGGTGGGGCCAGCGTGTCTTAGCCCTTGACACTGGACACGGCGGCTCATGGAGCAAAGCAGGGCAGATGAGAGCCTGTGGCAGGGATAGGTGCTCTCCCCGGAACTCCTGACAAGTGGCCTCTGGGCACGAGCCCTGAGCGGGTGCTTCTTGATTGCATTTCGCTGAAAGCAGGGTCCACGCACCCTTCCCTGAGTCTGGGAGGCTGTGCCCACAAAGGAATCAGCCTGCCGTGAGCGTGAGCGGCCCTGGACAGGTGGAGCAGGGCTGTCACCAGCCCTGGGCACGGCTCCCTTCCAGAGCCAGGCCAGTGGGACCAAGGAAAGGTCTCTCTAGGGGGACCGGGGAGGCCACATTTGAGGACAGCCACACACAGGGTGCAGCGGTGCCCTGGGGTCGAATCCCGGAAGGTCACGGGCACCTTATTTTGGAGCTTATCTTCCAGAACAGGCCCCCAAGGAACGGCCCCCTCAAGAAAACAGATCTCAGCTCTCTTTGAGGGCGGTAAGAATCCAAGTGAAGGGGCAGAGAACAGAAGTGGGAGTCGGGAAGGAAATTCAAGTTCTCTCCTCCTGGGTGGCATTATTTACAACTGTGGGAGAACGGATGCCCCGGGGGGCCTCCCCATGGGGCTGCTGGCTCTGACTTCAACCGGTGCGGGAGTCACCTCTCAATGAGATGACGGTGACCCCATTGTCAGCATTTCGCATCTGGGATGAGCAACTCTGGGGCTGAAGAAGCTGAGACTCCTTTAGATTCTAGAGCAGGGGTGTCCAACCTTTTGGCGTGTCTGGGCCACCCTGGAGGAAGAGTTGTCTTGGGCCACCCAGTAAATATACTAACAAAAACTGATGAGCAAAACGAGGTCTGTGCATAATTTTCGTGAGATCTGCCACCACAGATAAGCAAAACGTTCCTCGCATGCGGCCCAGAGGCCGCTGATTGGACACCCCTGCTTTAGAGCAGTGAATTCAACTACCACTCACGTTGGTTAAGTCCATCTGCCACCAGGAAAGTAAAAATGGACATTTGCTACTGCTGGTGAAAACCAATGCCATTTAGATGGTGATTATGTATGGATCCTGCGACGGGACAGGGTGAGAAGTAAAGACACCCTTTGAAACAGAAGGTCGGCCTAAGACGCCTGTCTTCCCGACCGACCCAACGTCCCTGGAAAGGACTTACTTTTAGGATGTCGTCCAGATGCATCACTTCGTGGTTCAGGTCCTGAAACTCCTTGTACTGCTCCTTGTGCGGTTCCAGGGCGAGGAAAAGCCCATGGAACGCGTCCTCCAGGCTCCCGTCGAGAAAGGCGTGGCAGCCTTCCGATTCCCCTCCGACCGAGCCCTCGAACGGCAGCTTCTCCGAGGCCGCGGGCACCTCGGCCGAGGTGAGCCGCTTCACTAGCTGCTTCGTGATGTTGCCTTCAAACGTGTCCAGTTCCACCGGCTTCAGCTCCGAGGCCTCGTCCGACTCCCGTAGCAGCGCCTCGGCGACGTCCCGCTCCAGGAACAGACGCTCGGGCGCGGCACCGGCGGGCGCACGGCCGGCCTCGGAGCCCTCGGGCCCCTCTGCGTCCCCCTCCTCCTTCTCCGGGGGGGCCCGGGGCCCCAGGCCGCCTCCCGAGGAGCTTCTGGAGGAGGCGGAGCCCGAGTCGTCGGGGCCCTCGCTCTCGGAGGCCAGGCTGCCCGGGCGCCGCTCGGCCGGGGTGATGGTGATCTCGGGGTTGGCTGCGCACGCGCTGGGGCGGCCGCCGGCGGGGCTGGCGGGGCGGGCGCAGTCCCCGTTGGGCAGGTCGCTGAAGCTGAGAGACAGGGGCGTTTTCTGCTGGGTGGCCTTTCCATTCTCAAAGATGTCGTCAGGCAGATTCGCCTGCGGACGATAGGCATAACGTTATGATTTTAAAGAGAGGGGAAGGGAGGGAGAAAAAGAGGGAGAGAAACATCAGTGTGTGGTTGCCTCTCGCGCGCCCCCTACTGGGGACCTGGCCTGTGCTCTGACTGGGAATCGAACCACCGACCCTCTGCCTTGTATTCCGGCGCTCAATCCACGGAGCCACACCAGCCAGGGCACATCGCGTTATTATTTTAAATACGGGTGAGGCATTGGGCATGGTGGGCTTCCAGATCAAATAGAAACCCACTAAAATAAAAACCGAGAACTTGCCTCGTAGGAAGCATTTTGTTCGTTGGCTTTGCGTGTGTGCATCTGGCTAAAGAGAAGAAGCCTTTACGAGCTCTATTTCCTGGTGAACAGGTGAAAGTTCATTGACGTTTTCCTGGTTTTCAAAATTTTTATTTTTTCCAAAGAAAGGGCTGGCCGCCTGGAAAGGAAATTGCTCCTACACCCAGGACCTCACACTATTTGGCCGACACAGTTACGAGAAACATCACCATTTTTGCTTTTGGCATCTAGCTGAAAAGGCTCCAACATTCATGCTATTTCACTCAAAAGACGCGATGCTTGGCTCTGCTTTGGTCCTTGTAAATCACTGTTTGAAAATCTCTACCCACAAGTCCCAAGCTCTGGGGATGCCATATGAATTTTATAACCACATCACAGGTGACTCAAGGCCAGAGAGACATGGCATCGCGTCTTCAAGAGGAGAGAGACGGACACACCGAGCATCTGTCGTCCAGGCCTGTGGACCCAGTGCCGCTGGGCGTCTGGGCACCCATGCTCTCTGCAGCCCCAGGCAGGCCAGGCAGCTGCGACCCCAGGGGCAGGACTGGAAGACAGAGGACGGGAATATCCAGGTAGCCAAGAAGGTTCCATCGAGCGGTTTCTGGGTCAGCGTCCTTACCCTGCGGGCTGCGTGGTGTCGAAGTGCCCAGCGTGCACTGGGGGACATTCTCTAGTTATCCAGGCCGGGTCCTTTGACATGGATGATCCCTCTTGGATTCCAGATTTGATTTTTTAGGTGAATGTGTTCCCTTATCACTAATAAAGCATCAAACTCTCACAACAGTGCTAGATCAAGGGGAACGGTATGGTGGGGGGCAGACGGAAAGACAGACAGCCCCGACGTCCTCTAGTAGTGAGGCTGGGACCACCAGCCCCTGACTCCTGTGGCCAGGTCACCACAGCCCCCAAGCTCGTCTGGCTGGGAGGCGACCTGAACCAGGGAATTCTGAGCCGGGGCTCCAGGGGCTGTTGCGGAGGCTCTGCAGGCAGTGTGTGTACCCACCACTCACGCTGAGTCGCTGCCGCTGTTACTGACTATTGAACGGGCTCCTCAGAGTTGGGGGTGGGTTTGGGGGGCATGAGGAGGCCCAGGACCCCCCTCAGGAGCTGCAGAGGCAGCTCCTTGCTGTGCCCCAGCTTGTGTCCCCCCTGGCTCTGCCTGTGCAGCAGGTGCAGGAGTGGAGGGGTGCAGTGTCTGGTATGAGGTGACGAGAGGGTGCCCAGCCAGGGAGCTGCCTCCTGCACCCAGCCTGGGGGGCACTATAGGAGGAGGGGGGCGCATTCTAGAAGGAGCTGTGTGTGAGCGTGTGTGAGAGCTAATGTGAGTGTGCGTGCGTGCATTCTCCTGTGACACAGTGCACACCACACATAGTGCACGTTACCGACTGCACTCCCGACTGTGCATTAAAGAGTTTCTTTTACTAAGTCGGTCTTGTATAAACACGACAATAAATAAGACTGAGAACCTCTTTAAATAAAAACTGCCCCAGTAATAAAATGGGTTTCAATCCCCGAGTTCCTCGAGTTCCAGCTTTTCGATGTGAAAACCATGGGTAAAGACGAGGAAAACTAGTTTGTCTCTGGGACACACATGCTTTCTGACCTCAGGCGTACCTGTATTTTGTGAGAACGAAACCCTGGGGACCATGGACACCTTCGCCACAGCAGAGACACAGCGCCTTGCAACAGCAGGGAGCGTCAGAAGAGAAAGACACACTGCCTCTGCCCCCACGACGCAGGCGGGACCAAGTGTCCCGGCCTGGGGACAGGCCAGCAGGCACCGTCACGCAGTGAGCAAGGCAGAGAGGGGGAGGCACACAGAGCACACAGGCCACCAGCCCGAGCCACGCCACGCGGCGGCCCCGCACTCACATAGGACTCTAGCGCAGCCTTGGGCCTCAGCCTGAGGGAGGGCAGGTCACAGAGGGAGCGGCTGCGGTGCAGCTTGGCAAAGAGCGTGTCTCGCAAGGCACTCAAGACAGACAGCCCGGGCCTGTCTGGGGAAGGGTGCAGCCATCTCTTCCGGAGCCAGGGCGACACGGGAGGGGCAAGGAAAGCACCAGGTACCGGGTTAGCTTTTCGGTAAGCGTTTCTGATGAAAACACCCATTTCTTTCCAATGCTCATCTCAGAGAAGGTTTGGGGAAGCCCACGTGTTATTAACAAAGCACCAGGTAGCGCGGGGGAGGAGACAGGGAAGGCAGAGAGGCTCACACCTGTGCGTGGACCAGAGGCACCTGGGAGAGTCCCTGCATGAGCAGGGGGAACTTAAGAGTCCTATCGTCGGGAATTCCTGAGAAGCCCTGATGCCATAGGCTCAGCATGTCCGCACTCCAGAAATCCCACTGCACTTACGAAGAAGGAGTGGTCTTTGAAGGTGGGCGTTTCCGGGGTGCCCTGGCTGTAGATGGACATCCTCCTCTGCAGGGCGGCCGCTTTGTTCCCTGTGCCTGAGGACGGGGTCACATCCTCCACATCAAATGGACTGGAAAACAACAGGTCCCCGTGAGGGCAGGTTGTCACAGTCACCGGCCCGCAGGCCAGGAAGCACCTCATTTTACTCAAGTACATCCTATCCTATGGACAGCTTTCTTCCAAATTAGCTCACTGGGGAGGCCTATTTCCTTATGTACATTTAAAGGGAGGACAGCAGGCAGGAGGCAGGGTGAACTGTTGTGAAATGGGACAGCAGCGATGACACAGAGGCTCCTCCGTGTGGGAACATCGCCCGGAGAGCAGGCCCTGAGAGAAGCCGTCATGGTGAGTCGGTGTGGGGCCCAAGTGCCGGCTTCAGGAACAAGCTCCCTGGATGCCGAGGGTCCACCCACCACCCGTGACCAGCAGCAGCCTGTTGCGCGTGTTTCTACGTGAGGAAACCACAAAAAGGGCTACTTACTACCAGGCGATTTCCAGGTTCAGTTTGATGGTGCCGAGGTCATTGATGTCCACGGCTACCACCTGAGGTTCGGCTGCAAACAGCTCTTTGGTCTCACAGGTCACGCTGCCCACCAGGAGGTGGGTCGCCAGCCCTTTGACCTCTGTGACCTACAGAGAGAGCAGGAGAGGGCAAGGCCTTGGGGGAGAGCCGAGGCGGCAGGTAGGACCCTGGGTGAGAGCTGACAGTGGACGTGGTATTCTCGGCCCGGCCTACACGGCTGCCATCTGCACGGAGCGGCTGCCTCGCCGTGGACCGCGGGCTTGCGGTCACCTCGGTGACGCCGGGAGACGCCTGCCGGCCAGGAGCACTCTACCTTGATGGAGATGAGCCCGGCGATCAGAGGCAGGAACACCATTTCCTCGCGGTCCCAGCTCTGCCTGCCGTTGACTTCGATTTTGCCTTTCAGCTTCCACCGCTGCCGGCCGTACTTCATGAAAATCTGGGGAGACACCAGATGGCTCGCGTCCCGCTGCCCGCACCTGCCTTCCCACCAAACAGCGCCACCAGCGGGCAGGGGAGCGAAGCAGTCGCCACCACCTTCCCCACCATCCTTGCCTCCATCCGCGGAGGGCGGGGAGGACGCTCAGAGGGTGAGAGCTCAGGCTCTGAGGCCAGGGTGGGAGCCCTTTCTCCGGTCAACGCCGCCGCACCCCGCCTGCGGCGCACGGTTCTCTCTCTGGTCCGTCCTACTTCAATGGAAGGGCGCACAACAGACGCCCCCACCCCCATCGGCTAAAATCTGCTGCGCGGTCACAGCGAGAAGTATCACATCCGCCCTCCGGGTGATGGAGACAGAGCAGGAGGAGGGTTTTGAAACCGGACACAGCCCGGGGTGAGGGTCAGACAGCTTGACTGTTTAGGGGATCCCCTCCCCAAGAAGTAGGACTCCCGAGGGTTTGGGAGGAGATAAAAAAAATTCTGTAAGTTCCCTTTTGAAGGGGGGCAGGTTAAAAAGCTTTTTTTTTTTTACTTTACAAGTATACATATTTTAAATGTTTTTAATTACAGTGGACATAGGGTTGTATATTAGTTCAGGTATGCAACATAGTAACTCAGCATTTATATGTCTTAATACGGAAGGTATCTTTATAAAGAAAGACCTAGATACTATTATTCCTCCGTCGTGATACTCATGAGCAGCCTTGATCCTGGACTGGGCTTTGGATCAGGAAAAAGAAAACGGCTGTAAAATACAATATTGGGACGTGTGGCAACACATGGGCACAGAACGTGTATCCAATGGTGTTCGTAAAGGGCCGCTGTCAAACGAGCTGGTGTTCAAAAACCAAAAGAAAAAAAAGTAAAACAGAAAAAAAATGAGCCGGTGGTGTTCAGAGCTGGGGGACACTTGTCTGGGAGAATGTCCTCAGCCTGGTGACCGAGAAAGGGCTCTAGGGTAAACCTGACCCGGCCAGGGGCACCAGGCAGGTCTGGCTAGCTCAGTGACCAAGATGATCTTGTCCCGACTCTCTGCCTGGGCAGCTCCAGGAGGGCGGTCGCCCAGGCCCAGAGCTCCCTCAGCAAAGGCGGGTCTGCGCCTGGAAGGAGCCCCGCCCACTCTTCTCCTGCGTGCAGGGTCGCAGGCCTTGGACTTGTCAGAGCCACCTTCTCTCCTAGACTCGCTCAGGGCGTGTGGTCAGGCACCGGGCAGAGACCCGGGCGCCCCCACTGTTTCCTTGCCGCCTGCACGCCACGCCAACTACTGCGGACCCACCAATGGGAGAGAAGTATTCTTTCTCCACTTTGCTGTGTCCCTAATCCTAGAGGGTTCCCTGCTTGCTTTCTCCCGCCCCCCTGATCTACCACCCATGGCTTCCCTTCAGTTTCCTTGACTATAACATACAAAATAAGTGGCAAACTGCCCTCCCCTGGTGCATTTTCAACATCCCTGGAGATCCAGCTTCTGGACAAGTCCTCAAAATGTGGGCTCAAATAAACTCATAAACTTTTCTATGTGTTTAGACGTCCCTCGGTTGACACATCCTTAGAAGAACTGAGGGGTGAAGGGTCATGGTGCCCGCACCTCACTCTAGAATGGCTGAGCAAAATAACAACAACAACAGCCACAGTAATAGTAATAATACAGCCAACACAGCATCATGTTAAAAATCTGTGTCTGGATGAAAGTTACACAGGGGGGGGGGGGTGTCAGGCATCACTCTCCAAAGCTTCTTGTTGGCTTCATTCCCTGCCCCCCAAATAACAGATGTGAAGAAGAAAGATAATTTAAGAAGCGGAATGACAACCGCTGACCCCTCTCCCTCGAGCCCTCCACCCGGACTCCCGGCGCGGCAGGACACCTACTTCGTACTGGTCTCCGGGACAGAGGCGCGCGAAGCCGGCCAGACCTGTAAGAAGCGGTGGGACATGAGCGTGAGCTGCAGCAAGTGCTTCCGTCTTTGCGCCCGCACCCCGACTCTGGGTCGACTCGGTCAACGTCAGACCTTCGTGAGCTCGCACAGCAACGTTTGGGGCCATCTGTGGGGAGGGCTAGTGGGGGTGAGAGGGGATTTCTGGGCACAGAAGGCTGTTCAGCAGGAGCTGCAGCTCCATGTCCCTTTGGGCCAGTGTGAGGTCCAGGCAGATTCCAGGATCACGGAAAACCGCCCAGAATATTCTCACGTAAATACACTGCTCTCTTCCCTTTCTGTCCTGAGAGATGTGATTTCTGGGAGGGCCTCCCGTCCGGACTGGGGCTCAGCTCACCTGCTCCCGGGTTTCCCCTGCCCTGTGTAATCAGTCCCAACCCCTACCGTGTCAGGAAACCTCCCAACACGATCGATGGCCATCGACACCAAGCTAGGGACGAAGAAACCAAAGCAAAGCAGCCAACCAAATGCCATCCCCCCTGCACCCCCAACAGGAAGGTGGGGCGCCTCCTCCTCCTCTGCTCCACCCAGCAAGCCCCTTCTCATGGGATCTGCTCATGTTGGAGACCCAGCGTGACAGTGGGTGCAGCGGGAAACCTCAGATGAGGCACGCACTACCTCGGGGCATCTCAGGAGCCCCGACTTCTCTTCTTTTCCAGACATTGCTCAGTGCTCACTGTGTGTGGGGGTCTAGGCTTTGGAGCAACAATCTGGAAACTAAGGCAGACTTTCCAGACACCCACAATACACAACAGAAGGCGGTTCAAGCCCACAGGAAGGAGCTGCGGGTGGTGAGAGGGGTGTAAACCCGAGGTGGCTTGTTTTACCTACCAGCTAGCCTGCTCTGGAGAACTCACCTAACTCTGCTTTCTTCACCTTTGAAAGAGGGATAACAGCATCCCCTCCCTAGGATGGTTTGCAAGGCAATCCATCAGGCACACAGTAGGTGTCGGGCACACAGTATGTGCTCAGGGAGAGGTGGTGAGTAAACATGCAGGGATGTGGTGTTGCATGGCCCGTACAGTTCACCCAAAAGGTGTCATCCATACAAAAAGATAGAGCAGCTCGGCACAGGTGAGGGGGACAGACAGCAGAAGGGGATCCCTGCTCTTTGTGTGTTTGGAGATTTTCTAAGACTCTGTTCCTTGTGTAATTAAAACATGAAGGAACCGTCCCATTTCACGTGGGGTAGTTTCATGGCGGAAGGGAGCATGTGACTGACGGGGACACAGGGCCTGGATGAGAGGACAGCCCCAGGCACAGGGGGTGGCCTGTGTTCATCCAACCTGTCCCAAAGGCCTGCTCTGTGTTAAGGACAGATCAGCCTGACATTTGTGACCTCTGAGTTCTTGATTGCTTTTGTATTAGTTAACACGTGACTTCATCCCCGCGGAGTGACAGGGATGGTGTCGCAGCGTGTTTTGCCTTCCACACAGGAAGAGCCTGCTGAGCTGTGAGACTGGACCCACTAGTATCACCAGGGGTAGGGAGATGACCAAAGAAGGGGCAGGGGAGGCTGACACAGCGCCTGCATTGCCAGATCAGCCACTAGATGGCAGCAGCTCCCTAGTGTGTGATGCCCCGGGTCCTGAGCATCCCTTGGGAACGCGGTTTCACTAACAAACCCATCATTTCCAAACCCTCTCTGCCCTCCTGTGAGAGCCGCTCCTGTGCTGGGCATCGCTCAGACTCAAAGGTCCCTGGGGGAGCCTTCCTCCGCCCAGACAGGGGAGCAGCAGGTATCCACCCTCTGGTCCTGGGCCCCCCAGCAATCTGGCCCCACAGGTCCCTTATCCCCCTGAAACAGAAGGCACTGGCTCACGTGCCCACTTCCTCCAGGAGGCTGTGTGGCTCCTCAGGCCAAGGGAGGCCCATCAGGACGCAGGCTAGTGCTGACCAATTGTCTTCATCTCATTCCCTCCCCACCCCCCTCCACAAACGGGTTTCTGTGTGTTGGGGGAGGGGCAAAAAAGGGAAGTGTGCACAGGTGTGGCTGGAGGAAGCTGGGCTGCCAGGTCTGAGGATGTTATGAAACAGCTTCCATTTCTGTGTTGGGTGGTTATTTTTTACCAGAATGAAGAACAGATAAGAAAGTAGCTAACCGCCCCGTTGGGAGATTTCCGGGCAGTGGGAGAGGGCTTCTCTTTATCGAGAGGGGAGTGTTTCCGTGGGGAACTTTCAAGTTCTCTCGTTAGATTAGGGAAGTGGAGGTAGAGACATCCACAGTGAGAAAGGAGAGTCAGCTTCAGGCCCAAGACACCCCCAGGGGAAACCCCGAGTCCAGAGAAGCTGAGGGCACTGACCAGGCAGGACAGAGACAGGGACAGAGACGCAGATGGACGGGCAGGAGACACAGAGTCCTCACTCTCCCAATGGACGGAAGTCCGGCCCCCAACATCACCCTCTCACTGACCACCCGCCCTGCAGCTCCAGGCCTGGTGGGCGGGGATCCCTTTGCCCCTGCCCACTCCCAGGTGCCATTCTCGGGGAGGCACTTTGTTGGGTCCACTCAGCTGTGTAGAGACGGCCCTGCTGTCACCGGCTGGTGAGCTGTACAAGGAACCAAGGCCCCTGGGCGTCAGTTTCAAGTCTGACTCCAACTTACGGCCTGACTTCTGGGGCAGGTGCCTGAACCCCCATATTCCATCGATAAAGTGGGGAGCTTATCCCCCACCCGAAACGATGCCCGTGGTAAGAGTGAGCAGCAGAGGAGGGGGAATATGGCAGGCCATGCATCTACAGGGAGACGGGTGTGATCTGAATCGTCCTTGGACTCGAGGCCACAGGAGTGTGGGAGTCTGCGCGGCTGGTGGCCGGGAGTGGGGGCAGGAGGGGAGTGTTTGTTTTCCGGACCCAGCTGCTGGTAGGTCATTCTGAAAGTTCACGTAAACACGAGCACACACTTCTGGCCGGGTGGCTCAGTTGGTTGGAACGCTGTCCTGTACACCAAAAGGCTGTGGGTTCGATCCCCAGTCGGGGCGTGTATGGGCGGCAACTGATTGATATTTCTCTATCTGTCTCTGTCTCTGCCTCTCCCTTCCTCTCTGTCTAAAATCAATAAACATGTTCCAGGCTTCCCCACTCCCAACTTGCTGGGATGAAGGCAGGCCCGGGGTGTTTCAGAATCACTGACTCAGGTGAGGACCTAAATGAAGAGAATGGACTTCAAATATAGATGCTGAGCCCAGGAGCCAGGTCAGTGTGGCTCCCCCCACCCCCCAGTAAAGCTTCGAGGTCGGGACTTTCCGGAGTAAACACCAGAAAGGCACCGGAAAAAAAAGAAGGAAATGCACAGACCTCTGGGGGGTTTAGCACTAATACAATAAAATTTAAAGACCAGTGGGTAGTTTACAGGAAACATGGTGCACCAAGGACCAGTTTGAGTGACACCAGGAAGAGGCCGGTAGAGAGAACTCGAGAGCGTGGGACATTCTGTGGGAGAACAGCATCCACAGCAAGTCAAGGTGGGGCGGGGGGCAGAGCAGGGAGGGGCCTGTTTTACATTAAAGGAATCCCAAAGATTTATCCAATGACCTATAGTGATGCCTGGCCCCTGTTTGGGTCCTGATTTGAACAAACCAACTGCACGAAGCATTTTTGAGACGACTGGGGAAATTTGGCGGTGGAATGGGCGAGCCCAGGCCCGTTCATTTCATGAGACACGAGGGCACTTCGGTGGCGCGGCTCTGTGAGAAGCTGCCCCTGTTAGAGCAGAATCTTGCAGCCTGCAGGGTGGACGCCCACATCTGCGCCTTCTCCAGCCAACAGACAGAGTCTATCTCATCAAAGGAAAAGCAAAGAAAGCAGATGAAGCAAATGCGGAAAGACCTCGCTAATTACTCAGTCTAGGTGACGGGCTTACGGAGGCTCCTCGCAAGAGCCTCTCCGCCTTCGTGTCTGAGGCGCTGCCATAGTGAACACCTAAGGGCGCGGGCACGTCCAGAGTGAGACGGCTCGGGCATCAGTGAATTAGCAGAAGCGGGAGGGCCGAGTGTTTCTGCGAGGAACGGAAACAGTGTGGCCCCGAGCATACCTTTCATTCTGATGGAGAACTCGCCCAGCAGACTCTCCAGCTCCACCTCGATGGCGCACATGTTCTGTGGGGGACAGGAAACAGTGCTGGTCAGAGCTCGCCCCTTCCGTGTCAGCTCGAGGCCGGAGCTGTTGTCACGGTGTGAACCTGGACGCACGGACCTGTTCGTGGCGGGCTACTCAGCATGGCCTATGGGGTGTCCTCAACAAAGTCTTCCACCCAGGTCTGGGCAAGACTTCCAGTGCCCAGGAAACAGGAGCACAGAACAAGTTCGATTATATCATAAACCCCCAAATCCAGAATGTGCGGTGTCCTGTGAGAACTGGCCTGAATTCTACAAAATGAGAGCGTCACGGGGGAAAAAAATCTGGATAAAAAGAGACGGCCAGGTGAAATGTGTTCACCTGGAGTGCTCCCTGATTTCCGAGACAATTGCATGAGCTGAAACAGTGATAAAGACCCACTGTTGGGTCCAACGGGGGAAATCGGAAAACACACCGGATCTCAGGTGATTCTATAGCGTGACCTGATTTTTTGAGCTGCGATAATGGGATGCATGTCACGTGGGTCACTGTTAAGAAATCCGTGCAAAAGCGTTTGTGGGGTGAGGTGCCCTCACATCTACCACTGACTGTTAAACAGGACTCTGCAAAAACAGGAAAAAACATTCAGCTTAGGAGGGAGGGAAAACACAGGTGGAAAAACGTTACGATGGTTACATCTAGATAAAAGTGTCGGTATCCACTGTACTAGTCTCGGCTTTTCTGTAAATTTCGAATTTTTCTTAATAAAAAATCGGGGCAAACAGAGCACTGGGGCTCCACACCACTCCACGTGGGTGCAGCAGGGTCCCTGCCACCGCCGCCCAGCACCCCAGAGTGGTTCCCTGGTCCGACCCGTGTCCTGTCCTCACCCTCATGTTGAGGGAAATGGAGGCAGGAGGGACCTGTGTGTGTGTGTGTGACCACCGGTCCCACTTCCTCAGTGCCCGAGGGCCACACGGGGCTATTGGAATTAGAAGTGAAACGTGCCGTGGCCCGTCTGCAGCTCGGCCAGGTGAACTGTTAGTGCTCGGGCTTGGGGTGGCCGCCCCTAAGGCAGGGCAGCTGCGTGAGCCCTGGCGGGTCTGCTGCTACTTGAGCTTTGCTTGCTGAGGCCTCTGGATGGGTTTGTCGGGCTGCAGGCTCGGTGCTGCTCCCAGTCATTGCTCTCTGGAAAGCTCAGTCCCTCACCTAGCTTAGCAGAGTTGGTGGGGAAAGCGGGGAGGGGCATTTCCTGGTGCCTGAGCTGGCTGCAGATGGGAAGCTTTGAGAACAAAGTCTCTGGATTGTAAACAATTTTCTCCCTTGCGGCGCTGGGCGTCTCCACAAAGAAACGCATTTCACTTTCCAGAAACATCAGCAGTCTTGTCACGCTTGTCAGGGTTCCCGCCAGGGTCTTTGAAACGCGGGGCAGCTCCTGGAACAGCTGGGGGCCCCCACGGTCAGAATTTCCCTCTGTCTCACCATGTAGCCATTGAGGACCAGAGTCACCTGTCAGGGCCCCCAGAGCCACCGTGCCCTGCATGTCCTTTGTGTAACATCCTGGGTTTTGCGATTCGGTGAAGGTGCAAAACCTCCTGAGGTCAAATGAATTATAAGAGGCCTGGTGCTTTCTTCTGTAAGACAGCCCTTCGGAGAAATTACCTCTACGGCTTTGAACTTGTGAGCAAAGCATGAGGTCTTGGCTCTCGACCAAGGGTGGGTCCTCCTGAAAGGACCTGCAGATGTTCAGGGACAGGCAGCTCGGGGACTGAACAGCCTCCAGGACTGGCAACTGCGCTTGCTTTCACAGACGAACAGAAACGGGGGGCTCATGATCGAGGCCTCTCCTGAGCCCGAGGTTCTCAACCTGCGGGTTCATCAACTTGGGCGGGGCGGGCGGGGGTGGGGGATGTGGGAAGAAAGTCACACCATTTCCACTGACCTCTAACTAACTAACAGCGGGCACGTCCATATGTCATGAAGGTACAAAAACCGGCCACAGGTACTGCCAGTACCCGCGACTCCGACGGGGACAGAAAGCACACAGGGCTAATTGCAGACACCTCGAACGCTGCTTTGCACCTCAGTTTCCAGTGCCTGGGGCCAGCACCAGAGCCTGTGGTTTGGTCCAATGTCTCAGAAAAGCAGCAGTCTCGCTCCACGGCTCACACTTGGCTTCTTCCCGATTTTGTCAGCCGCGCTGACAATTCTGAAGTGACCCTGTTTCGGCATTTCTCTGGATGCCTGTTTTCATTATCTGCCCTTAAAAGGCATCATCCTGAAGGGGCACTCAGGAAAAGGAGCCCCGTTCTGGAGTAAATTTGGTGATGCCCAGGCGTGCTGGGGTGACACCCAAGGCCGTCATATGCCTGTCACCCAAGAGGTCCCTCGGTCCCAGGGCTGAGGCAGATGCCCAGCTCTGGGAATTGTGCGGCAGCCCCTCATTGGGCGATGACTTCACCTGGGAAACTTGACCTCTGAGCAGCGCCTCCTGGGACAGCAAGAAGGGCCGCTTTAATAATTCAGTCATTTCGCCAGAGGCGCTGGTGTCAGGTGACCCTGGAGGAGCAGAGACCTGCCTGTGTCATGTGCTGGGGCCCAGGAGACGGTCAGAAACCGGGACAGCACTTCTGTCCAGCGCTCTTTGTCTCGTCTCCCTGAAGGAGAGAAGGGAAGTTTCTAGTAATAAGTTGATTGTGGGCAGCAGGGCTCATGAAGGCTGACCTCTGGGGTGATTGTCCCCGCCCGGGCCAGTTGGCTCCCGGAAGTACAGCCAAGGAGACTGTTAGCAAGAGAATCTGGAAGCGATTTAAGAACCAGGGAGCTGCGGCTTCCTCAGTCACTCACGGGGATTTCGACCAGTATTTGTGGTCCTCACGTGTGCAGACCACATGCACGTGGCCATGTCAGCCTGGCCAGGGAGTGGCCCCGGGGCATCTGACACCATGTGGCTCAACAAGTGCATGAACGGGCTTGTCACAGGGCACGGGGACAGCTGCCTGACAGGTGACGCTCCGGGACTGCCAAAGCAGGTCCTCTGGAGGCAGCGAACCACTCAGGTGTCATTTTAAACAATTCCACTGTCATTGTCAAAAAAAAAAAAAATAAAAGCAAGCGAGGCAAAGAGGAGGGCCGATCTGCCTGAAGAGTGGGGTGAGGTCAGGGAAGGTTGCACCCTGTTCCGGGCAGGCACCCGCGGGTGGGCCGGGCCTTAGGCCAGGGCTCCTACCTCGGTGTACTCCTTATAGCTGCGGTTCACTTCCGACAGGCTCTCCCGGGCGGCCCTGCTGGCGGGCGACGTGCCAAAGGCTTGCTTCATTTTGCTGGCCCCGTCCTGCAGGCGTCTTTGGATGCAATAAGCTTCGTAGAGCTCATCCACCTGCCAGGAGGAAGCGGGAAACACGAGGGAGGTGAGTCCTGGTCACGCAGGAACCAAGTCACACAGGGCGGCGTGACGTGGCTCAGCGGCTGGTGTCACGGCCTTGGAGCAGTGTCGTCCTTTCAGACAGAGACCTAGCCCTTCCGTTCTCGCCGCTGGGACCCACTTTCTACGTCGACCCCGACCGCTCCCTGAGCCGCTTTTCCAAGTGTGCATGATGGGAAAGAGCTGTGCGTGGGCAGACTGCGCGAGGCGGGCGTGGGAACCAGCACGCATGGTGAACGGAGGCCGCGCGGCCTCTCACCGCAGGGCAGACCTGGGAGTGTGCTCGGCTGTATTTTAAGAGGCAGCCTCCCAGGGCGACAGCCACACACCTAGATCTAGCACCCTTTTAAAAAGGAACTCGAGGCGAGTCACTAACAATTATTTTTGTGAACTCTCAGCTCAATAATACAGAGAGAAAACGAAGTTATTCTTGAGATTAGGGTGACACACACTTGTGAAAACATATCAGACTGAGCACTTAAGACCCGTCGTATTTGTTGTGAGCAAATGATACCACAATTAGAAAAATAAATGGAAGCAACAGAAATGAGCGTTTTCCCAGCTACACCACCACACCGAAGCTTCTAACACCCCCCGTACTCTACAAATGACAGCCGATCAAACTCAGCATGAGCCTGGTTATCACTAGTGCTGCTCCGGGTGGGGCAGGGGGGAATTCTCCATCAGCCAAGGCTGCTCTGACACCCACAGGACATTGGGCCACGTGTGGACACATTTTGCGGGGTCGGGGCTGGGAGGCAGTGGTCAGGGATGCTGCTCAACGTCTTGATGACATCTTTTGGTGGGTAATTGGCCTCGAGGGTGGTTGCTGTATTTTTGAAACTAAGCTAAGATTCATCTGATGAGCTTGTTAAATGTGGATGTCCAGGCCCTGCTCTGAGATGTGGACTCAGCAGGTGAGGGAAGAGCCAGGGCTCTGGAATGCTCAGTGACTGCGGCAGAGCGCTCCAGTGTGGCAGGGGCCTCACATGACTTCTAGGAGCACCAGGGCTGGGCCTCCTTTGTGGCCGGCCAGGCGGCCACTCCTTGGTCCCAGGGGGACGCCCCTTGACTCTTTTCCTGCCAGAATCTCTGCCACTGTGACCGTCTCAGTAAGAAAATTTCTCCCTGGACCCCTGCGTTGGCCCTAATGACACAGTCCGTTACTTTGAGTTAAATGTCAGCCTGTCTCGGCCAAATGGAATCACACTTTGGGATACAGACTAACTCTGTGTACGGCTGAGCAGAGCTTACCCGTCTACAGGCAAGCGCGTGGCTAACCTACAAGCTCGCGGTAGCTCTCCGTCAAATGAACGGATAGGCTGACTCATTCACCTGAATGTGATCTGGTGGCATCCTGTGTATTTGCGCTGCCAACAGGTGCCCCAAACTCCAACAACCACGGGGACCGCCGCGTCCAACAAGGACGGCGGAGAAATACACGTCTGCCCAACACTGATCTTTTTGGCGGTTTTCCAAACTGAACAGAGAAACAGGTCAAAGCCTGCCCGTCACCCAGACACCTCCTCGTGCCCTCACTGTTTCAGGTGCTGAGGGCAGCGGAACCAGGAGCCGTTCCGATTTGCTGAGGTCATAGGTGTCTTTCGAAGTGGAAGGATGCGGAGGCAGCAGCATCCATGTATAAGGCTGTCACAGCAGTTTAAAAGGGGAGGGTTCTGCCCTGGCTGGGTGGCTCAGTTGGTTGGAGCATCGTCCCATAGACCAAAAGGTCACGGGTTCAATTCCTGGTCAGGGTACATACCTAGGTTGAGGCTTCCAATCCCTGATTTGGGGCGCATACAAGAGGCAACTGACCAATGATTCTCCCTCACATCAATGTTTCTCTTGCTCTCTCCCTCTTGCTGCAAAATCAACACACTTATCCTCGGGTGAGGCTTAAAGAATAAGTAAATAAATAAATAATGAAAGGAAAGGATTCTTAGGATCACCAAGATTGAACACAGGAACCTCCCCCTACCCCCACTCCACTTCCCAGAGTGGAAAGCCGAGGTCCACCTTGACGGTTCAGCCCAGGGAACCGTGGCCTAGGCTTGGTGGCTTCCGAGTCCTAACGTAGAGAGGCCACCCCACCCCTTGTCTCCCGGCTCTGCACTTGGAAGAGAGGCTGACGGGTGTGGGTGGGAACAGAGACTGTGGCCGCTGTGGCTTGGTGGCTCCCACAGGAGACTTCTTCTGGAGCGCACTTCCTGACGGTGTTCAGAACAGGGCAACAGCCCCACTCCCCACTGGCTGGTCGGACCATCGGTGGACTATGTGTAGGGCTCAGGGCTGGATGTCAGGGCTCGGAGCCCATCCAGGGGCCACTAATGACGCAAAGGTGCCTGGAACCCAGGCTGTGTGAAGAAGCATGCAGGAACACTCAGAACTGGAGAGAGGCTCAGAGAGGCCCTGGCAGGTGTCCTGAAGTGTGTTGATGGCCTTGGTAAAGAAGGGCTGGAGGAGCCAGGTTATGTGTGGGGTGGACGGTGAAGTCAGGCCAGGGGGTGTTTCCTGCAGCCTGGTTTGGGTCGGTGCCTCCTCTCCCCAGACGGCCTGAGGCAGGAAGCACCTCTCGTCTCCAAGGCTGCGGGGCCGAAGAGCGTCCAAAGCCGCGCTGGGGCGTCAGACTCTCCAGACTCATTGTTTCTTCATCTTTGCTGCCTGTTCGTCTTAATTGCTAATCAGCTTAGGAGTCAATTCGATCAGAAATGCTCCTCGGACGACATGCTCAGCTCAGGCCCAAGGGTACTGATCAAGCACCAGAAGACAAACAGGCAGAGACAGCAGGAAGGGCAATTACCTTGCTGATGTGGAACTCCAGGCGTCTCACGTATCTTTCAATCGTTTTAATTTGCTGGAATTAAAAGGAGAAGTTTGAAAACGGACAGCCACGGACAGTTCAGCTGGTCTAGACCGGCAATTTTCAACCTCTCTCACCTCACCCCCAGGAGCCCCCAAATGCTGCTCTTCCAAGAGTCTCGGGGACCAATCTGAGAGCCCTGTTTAGAATACCGAATGCATGTTCTGCGAGGTGGGATTGGTTGGTTATCGGAATCTGTGTGTCACATCCAAAAGCCCAATCAAGTGGAATTCATTGGATTTCTGGCAGAACAGCAGCCTATTGGAGGGGAACCAAATTCCTCCATAACAGCAGCTCAGCTCAGAGACGAGCTTTTTCCCGCCACGCTTACTGTCTCTGAAATTGAGGTGCATTGCACAATCCCCACGCCTGGGCGTGCTCACAGATAATCAAGGCAGTTCCCACGTCCTCTCTTCGTTTGCATTACAAATATTATCACCACAGGCATTAAGTCTAATTACCCCTTCAAATGCCTGCAAATATGCTGCACCGTGACTCAGCATGAAGGGCGCTGGGTATGTAGAAAGCATGAAAAAGACAGCTCCACATGCCCCTAAAAATAATCTGCGTTTAAAACAAGCTTCAAAGAGCCTTGTCGCTAAGTACCAAATACACATTTTAAGTAAAAAGGCGGAGCTGTGTCATGGGGTAACTGCAATCATTTTTTTTTTTCTTGGCTTAAGGGGCATTTTCCAATAAAAAAATCTCTCGGATTCGATGAACTCTGACAGTTAACAGTTATGGGGAAGTGCAGGCAGGGTTCCGCCCCCCCCCCCCCCTGCTGCCCGGCCCCCCAACACTTGGGAGGCTGTGAAACTTGCCCGCACACTCAGAAACCCTACCACCGGGCGGCACTTTTATGGAAGTATTATTGGATCTGAAGATCGTGGTTCTTATTTGCCAAACTCATAGATAAAAGCACGTATTTTCTGGGCTTAGAACCGCCATTGCTGGGATGCCCCGTCCCTCCGCTGAAGGGCACGGGGTTTTAGCCCGCCCCGGCGCCGAGCGGGAACCCACCTTGTCCAGGTCGTAGAGCACGCCCTGCAACAGAAAGGACAGGGCCTGCGTCAGAGCACAGCTTCCTCAGCGTCGCCCCCTGGTGGGCACTGGGGGGGGGGGTCCCGGCCGCACGCAGTGAAACAAGGACCAGCCCGCACGGCTCTGCTGGGATTTCGGACACTCCTTTCGCAGAGTGGAAACCCGGGCTGTTTTCAATGCCAGTGGGAGGGCTGGTCTTTACGTTCCCTGGTTCCTCACAGTCCCACCCAGACCTCCCTGCCCCTTCCGGCCTTCAGGGTTTCTCTGGCTTTGAGATCTTCTCTCTCACCTCTTGCGGGACACACTTTCCCGCTCCCTTTGTACATTTTTACAAAACTAGTGGTGTGACCATAACATGTAGCTGTGATACGGGCGTTAAAAGCACACTTGCCTTCCTGTGTGAACACGTGAAATCGGCATTGAAGGAGTCCCAAGGGTGATGCCATGCATTTCACGAATGGATTTTAGAACGAGCTCAACATCCCGCGCGCTCCTGGTATCGCGGGGAATCAGTTCACATCCCTGTGCCCCCCACGGGGAGAGCTTCTGCAGAATGCTTGTCCTAGTGGAAGCCCCGCCTTCCACTCGCCATTGTTCTCCAAGAAGGGACGTTGGTTGCCACCGAGGATGGCCAAGGGCATCAGAAGCCCCTGAAGGTCATTCCATGGGACTTCTACATGGATGGGGCCCATTTGTACCCTAGCATCACTGCAACAAAAAACCCTTAACTTCTATAAAGCCTTTAAGCCCGAGCCCTTGAAAAGGACAAGGGCTTGCATGTCAGCCCATCTCCTGACGAAGAAAGAGAGATCGGGCTGCTAACGGGAAGGGGCGCCTCCTGGGGACACGCAGAGTTGTCCCCGGCTTTCTGAGGCATTAAGGAGGTCCGTCCTCCCGCGTGAGCAGAATCACTGAAAACAGTGGGTGCGTCAGAAACGCCTCTCCAACCGGACACACTGTCACAAGTCACTCGGAGGGAGGAAGTCTGCACGCATCTCAGCTCAGGGGCTGGCTTTTCTTCTCTGACCTCGCTGCCTGTCACAGTTGTTAAAAAATCGGAGATAAAGCCAACGTTCAGAGTTCCCGATTCTATACTGTTCACATACCAGGGGAACTCCGACATTTCATTTCCTTTTATTAGTCAAGGGAGGGACATAGGGAGTATTTTTCCTGATTACGAAGTTCACCTGCATAAACATGCTTGGAAAATATGTAACGTATTCAGAACAAAGCACTAAAATATAAATCAGAAAGCAGGCAGTACTTCGCCTCTTGGATCTGCTCTTCCTGAAGGTTCTCTGCACCTATCTCCGTGCAGTAGGAAAGATATTTAGCCAAAAAAACTAAAAATAAAGAAAAATAAGCCTTGGCTGGTGTGGTTCAGTGGATTAAGAGCCAGCCTATAAATCAAAAAAGATCATGGGTTCAATTCCCAGTCAGGGCACATGCCTGGGTTAAGGGCCAGGTCCCCAGCAGGGGGCGTGCAAGTATCTCTCACACACTGATGTTTCTCTCCCTCTCTTTCTCCCTCCCTTCCCCTCTCTCTTGGAGTAAATAAATAAAATCTTAAAACAAAAAATAAGAACACGATGTTAGCTCCCCGATGACTGGCTAGTACGCACCAGGCGTGAGTTCCTTTTCATGTCTTTGAGCTGCGCATTCAGCTTGTCCAGCTCCGTCTGGTGGACCTCCAGATACTCACTGCAAAGAGAAGGCGGGCATGGCCGTGAGCCCAGTGTCCATCCAGTGGGCTCCAGGGCCGCTGACCCTCTCCGTACGCAGGGGCACTGGGACCTGAACCTCACTCCGTGGAGGGCGTGGTCGGAGGGGAAGAGGCGCTGCGTTTTCCCAATTTCCCAACATCACGAAGGCTCCGGCAGCTGCATCTGAGACTGCCCAGTCGGTGGAAGAGGAGAACCCCCTGAGGCTGAGTGCCCAGAGTGGAAAGTCCAGGAGGGAAGGGAAGGGGCGGGCGAGGGCGGAGCCATGCTTGAGTTCACAGAACTCCAACTGGTTCAGCGTAGCACAGGCTGGGGATTGTCCCCACGTGCTCGGGAAGGTTTGCTCTGCGCAAACGGTCCCTGTGACGTACTCGGGGAGGGTTCAGAACCTTCTGTGGCAACCTCTGAACCAGAGCTGCCCGCCCGCACTGTTGTGTGAGATCAGTCCTCTGCAGAGGGCAACATAAACACATCGCTCCTTCAGTGTTATGGGCCTCACGTCGAAACCCAATACACGTCCCACCTCTGGGACTCGGTGAAGACTTCCCTGAGGAGGGCGCAAGAATAAAACACCTGCTGCAGAAACAGGCATTTAAAAATGATCTCACGAGGCTAGTTTTCTCCTCTGACCCCTCCCCCGCTCCGTCAATTCAGACGGGAAAAGGTGCAGCGCATGATGAGGCTGCCTGGGCTTACTCAAGTCCGCCCTTCAGGGCCCGGTAGACCTCTTCCACCCGTCCCGGCTGAGGCTCCTTGGGGGGGCTGTTGTTTTTGTGTCCTAAGTTGTGCATCTTCTTCAGTTTGGCCTGAGGCTTCTTGACAGCGGAAGAATTTTCAATGAAGGAGTTACATCTGTGGAAAGAGAAAGGAAATCAGAAATTGTAGCTCAGGCGTCGGAAAGCACTCAGCTGAAGAAATGCCTTTCAATCATCCTGTGTGTGTGTGTAGGTGGCTTTGGGAAGAGGTCCTAGTCCCTGAACAGAGGTCCATCTGAGCCACCTCTGTTTCGTTTCTGGGTGTTCGACTTCCCTGCTGAAATGTGGGAGCTCTGCTGGGCGGTGGCTTCCTCGAGCCGAAGCCTGGCCTCAGGTAGCATGTGCTCAGAGTGAAAATGCCTGACGCCACCAAAACCCCACAGGGAGCCAAGGACACCCGCAGGGTGGAAATGACATACAGCAGAAGGACGTGAACCAAGTAAAACACTGGTGCATCAGCACGTCAGGTACAGCGTCTGTTAAATTTGACTAGCGTGTGAGTGACTACCTCTTTGATAAGGAGCCCCGAGCGTGGTATGGGAAAGGGCTGGCTCTCTACAGTGTGAAAGTAAAGCAAAGCACGCGGATCTGACTGACAGCATTTTCTTGAGCTTTGTTTCCATGGAGGAGGTTACGTTTACATGTAACTAAAGCCCAACGTCTCTGTGAGCGGTAGGGGGCAGTCACGATCAGCGATGCCACTTAGAAAACAAAAACACGAACTCAAAACAAACAAAGAAAAACACTAACTCAAAGATGTATGCGCCCCGTGTTCACCTCACCCTCTGATCACTGCAGCGTGTGCACAGCAGGGAAGACACGGAAACAACCCACGTGTCCCTCCGTGAGTGAGCGAATAGAGCAACAGTGGTGTGTGAGGGAATATCACTCAGCCCTGAAAAAGGATGGAGCCCGGCCATCTGCAAGAGGGTGTCGTGCTGAGTGAGACGAGCCGGAGAAGGACAAACACCGTATTGTCTCACTTACACGTGTGATTTTAACACACACACACAAACCATGCTCACAGCTACAGAGACCAGGTCGGTGGTGGCCCGAGGTGGTGGGCGGTGGGTGGTGAACTACATGGGTGACGGGGTCAAAAGGTGAAAAAGGAAAAAAGTGCACCACTCAGACCGGGGAGAAGAGAGCAGCGTGTGCTGTTGCCATGGGCACATCAGAAGCCTTTGTCGTTCGGTAAGAAAATGCGCAAGTATCTGCTCCAAAACAGGCAGGGGACACGAGCCACCTCGTCATCCCCAAAGTGAATACAACAGAGACAAAACCTATGAAGGGACACTTAGCCTCAGGCAGGAAGGACATAAAAAACTGGAAAAGATTTTAGAAAAGGCTCAGCGTCCACAAATATGTGGAAAAAGCAAATCGCTTTTTGCTGGTGAGGGGACAAATGGGCTCAAGCATCTGGGGGCTCTTTGGTGATGGTGACCAGAAGACCTTAAAAGAGAAGGACTGGGGGTGGGGCGGGGACAGCTGCACCCACGTATTGGTAGCTTGTCCTCAATCTGCAGCCCGCTCCTTTGCAGGAGAGATTCTAAATGATAGAAAGGAAACCGCAGCCCTGGCTGGTGTGGCTCAGTGGATTGAGCGTGGGCTGTGAATCAGAGGGTCACCAGTTCGATTCCCAGTCAGGGCACAGGCCTGGGTTTCGGGCCAGGTCCCCAGTAGGGGGCGTGCGAGAGGCAACCACACACTGATGTTTCTCTCCCTCTCTTTCTTTCCCCCTTCCTCTCTGTTGAAAAGTAAATAGATAAAATCTTTAAAAAGAAAGAAACTAGCGCTTCAGTGGCTCCCACCTTTCCCATCAGAGATTGAGGTAGTGTGGGAGTGCTTGCGGGTACTTGTGCAGGAGTGTGTGCTGAGGAGGTCACATGCACACAGACGCTCGCTCACTCTTCCCAGCACCCACGCTCCTGTCCTCAGCGGCTCCCAGGAGGGACCCCACTACTTGCCTGGACCGCCTCTCCTGCAGGCCACTGAACCCCGCGAAGGACTGGCTGCGGATGATGCCGTTGGGCCCCCCGGGCGAGCAGGACTGGGCCCCCACCAGCATGATCTCGGGGAGTCTGGCTGGTAGTCCTGTAGGCAGGGGACAGGTCACAGCAAATTACAGGCAGGTTCAGACAGAAAACACCGCGCTCGTCAGCAGCCAGAGAAGGGCAGCGGGAGGTCAGGTGCGGTGAGTCACCGGGCCCTTAATGCTGCTCGACCTTCCTTCTGCTGCCTCGTTGTTAAGCCAAAGGGCTCAGCTCTCGGGGGAAGAGACGGAGACACCGACCTCCCGAGAAATAAGTAAAAATAAATGACCCACTATCGTTGGGCACTTCAGGTCTCCTTCAGGGATGTTTTTAAAAAACAGGGTTCAACCGCAGTTTCAGAAAACACCAGCACTTTCTGACTCACGTCCACTCAACAAGGAAGACACAGCAGGAGGCCACGTCTTGGCCGGTCCAGCCAGGCCCTGCATTGTCCCCAAAGCCCGGTCTGAGGGCCCAATTCTGCGCTCAGAAGTCACCTGACCAAACCCACCAGGCGCCTTGAGAGAGGCGCTCACTTAACCTGTCCTCCCGGTGCCTCCCCCGAAGTATATTTGCAAAAACAAGACCCGGCTGCTATTGTGACCCTGCAAAATCAGGGACAGGGGCAGTCACCAAAGCCTGGCCATCTAGGCTATGACAAGAACACAGAGAAGAGGGAGGAAAGGGGAGTGGAAAACACCTCCTGGAGTGGGCACCGCTCAGATTCTTGCTGCCTTGGGCCGAGACTTACCGCATCGGGCCCAGACACAAGGTCTAAACAGCTGAGGCTGGGCAGCAGCCCTGGGTTAGTGCAGGTGCCGCCATTGCCCTGACATCAGGAAGAGCGAGTGCACATGGTGTCTAGCAGGTGACCTCAGTCCGGAGAAGGGGAGGGGCTCCTGTCCACACGGAGGCCACAGGACCTGGCTGTCTGAGTAGCATCAACAATTGCCTCTTAAAGCCCAGGCAGAGTCTCCACAGAGGGGCAGAGGGGGGAGGTCCCCAGAGACAGGCACACAGCCCCTCCCCTGGCGGCAGGTCTTTGAGCCCTGCCCCCTCCAGAAGAAAGCCCCTCTGGGGTTCCTGGGCCTTCCCACCTGCTCAGGTGCTGACTCCCTGGGCCATCAGGCCGGCCCTTTGATCCAGGCTGGACGTGCAGGCACCCATGGCGGTGGGGGTGCGGGGGGGGAAGGGAGGTTTACATTTTGGACAATCTCAGGAATTTTTAAAGCCGTGAAGGGGAAGTAAGTTGTACGATAAAATCAGTATCTGCTGCCCCAACAAATGCTCTTACTAAGAGGCCCGGACACTTTTCATTGAAAACACCTGCAAGTTCTGAAAGCATCGCCACGCCACACGCAAATGTGTCACAAGTCCCAAGGAAACAGGGGGCTTTGCGTTCTCTGTGTATCTGATAATTCTATCACCAAAGAAGTCTCAGTGGGGTCAAGCTCTGTTAGTGTTGCATCTTGCTTCGTAAATTTGGCCTAGGGCATCACGCCACTCTGACCCAGGAGAAGACTTACAGTATTGGAAGTATTTGAACTGTATGATTGTCGTGGGCTTGCTAGAAATTATATATTTTTAAACCAAACAATTCTTCTGTCTTTTCCACAAGACCCCTAGTTTCAGCTCTGGCACCTGGTGCCCCCTCCCAGGCCTCCTGACGGAAGGAACGTGGAACCGGGTCTGGGGGTTTTGACAAGGTCCGCAGGCGATTCTCATGCTCAGCAGAGAAAAAGAAAAAAAATAAAATGCCACCAACTTGGCTGACATTTTAAAACTCTAGTTATAACAATCTACAACAATTTCTCAAGTCCAACTTTTAAAATACGCTATTCAGCCTTAAATAAGCTTCTCTTTGCAAAGTTTCAGTGTCTCATTCTTGGGGAGTTTTTCTGGACTCTGAGAACTGTAAAATGCTTTGGGGCTGAGTAAAATCCTCAGATAGTTTCAGTATTTACATGCTGAATGGGTGGCCAGTGGGGAAGAGCCTGGGTGAGCCGTTCTGGTCCTAGAAACGATCATTATCTACAGGGAAAGAATTCGGAAAGCCGGTTTAGGCTGGGATCTCCGGCTGCAGTCACTTGCCCTGCAGGCTGACACACCCTGACTCACTGAGCCTGGGGACAGTCATAAATCCTGCATGCGTGAGCTTCCCCATGCAAAGGCGGGGTCTGGGAGAGAGGAAGGAGCGGGCTGGGGCAGAGCAGACCTGGGGCATTAGGGCCAAGGGCACACAGAACGCTCCCCGCCATCCCCGCCTTCTTCCAACTCTGAAGTGCGCCAGAGTCCTTTGTCGCTGGTCCCTCAGCCTCCTCTGCCCATCCTCCACTGCCACACTCTGTCATTGTCTTTCTGAGGACCCCACTCCCACTCCTGGCTGCCCTGAGTCTCCAGGCTGCCCCTGGCTTCCTAAAAGCCCGGTATTCAGCAAAGCTTCCCCTGAAGCTACACCGCGCATTCTCAGACATGAAGGACTTAGAACCGGTTACCCTGCCGGAGTCCTTTGCACTTTAACAGGTCCTTGGGACCCGCAGCCTTCACCTAAGGAACTGCCACGTGTCCCCACTGGTCGCTGGTCGGGTCTCCGGTGGCACCCAAAGCCTGCAGGGCAGTTTGGCAATGTCAGCTGAAAACGTAAAAGACACTCGTCCTTTAACCCGTCACGGCTACTCCTGTGGAGACAAACTCGAGGTCGAGAAGAGGCAGGTCCAGGGCTGTTCTCGACAGGCAACACGATGGCGGAGAAGGGGACGTGGAGCAAGCGTGTGGCGCAGTGTGGTCTGGGACATTGAGGGGCCGTTAAAGACAGCAGAGCCGTAGGCCAGGATGGGAAAAACACCGTGAAACAATGTCGGGGGGCAGGAAGTCCTGAAAGCAGACTCGGGCAGACAGTCTAAGGAGGTGGCACAGGGAGGTGGGCAGGAACCTTTTCATTTTTGTGCTGGTTTTTACCAAGGAAAGGTGTGTCCGTGTTTATTCCTAGGAGGCAAACTGCAGACTAGAATTCTAGCATACGCGTTCCTGTGACTGATTAGCCCGAGTGAGCACAGCTCTGTCCCCAAATTTGCGCATCTGCTCTGGGCGGCCCACAAGGTTAGGCGTGCTAAGGGAAGGGTCCTGGGAGCCCAGCGACAGGTGATCCCTCCACCACCCGTCAGGCTCGAATCCCCAAGCACTGGGTGCAGAGGGAGGCGCTGGGGGCAGCGATGACCAGCCTGTCTAGGCAGCTGGAATGTCAATATTGAGTGTTAGCGTCAGGTACGCAGGGACCCATTAAAGCACGTGGGACTCACTCACTAGGTCAGTTTCAGCTTCTCTGAACATGGGAGCCCTCCGCTGTGGCGGAGAAATACAGAAGAGGAGAAGGAGGCCAGGCCTGGGGCAGAAGCACCAGGTGGTGTCGCTCACAGGAAATGTGGGGTGCATTTCATTGCCTTCAACTCTCCCCTCTCTGTTTAAAACACCATAATTTCGAGCAGGGAGCTAAATTCTGTATATGGTTTTTTCTATCAAGTTCTTGTCTAAAGCTAAGTGGAGAGGGTTATAAATTAGCTTTTTTCTTAAACTATCTTTAAAAGGATACTAAGGTTCTCCCCCTCCCTGCCAGCACCAGATTCCCAGGGCTCATCCGGATAATAAAAGGAAGTCCACCCAGGCTCCGTCAGATCTACTTCTGATCTCCGGTTCGCATGTCCTGCGCGAGGCAGAGATAGCACCCGTGACGCTGGCCGGGGGTTTCTCCGTGGGACTCAGGGGAGGGCATTCGCATCCGTGCACCGTGACTTGCCGGGCAGCAAACGTCCTGACGTTAGAAGCAACACGGGAGCTGATGTCACTTCCCCGGGCCCTTGGAGAAGGTTTTTACAACGTTTTCACCTTTTTACTTAACCAATGCTTCTGTCTAGTGAAGCCACAACAGGTAATTCTGGAAAGCCCCCCCCCACCCCACCCAGATGATAGAAATGTAAGAGGCATCCCCACTTCCAAGTGAGGCAGTAAGGACTTAGTTCTCCCCACAGCCTGGTTCACAAGGGGCGAATGTCGACTCAGTAACCAAGAGTTGCCGCTTACAAAGTGGTGCCATGTCCACAGGTGGGCTGAGGCCACCGTCTGAGACAAGGTGATGACCAGGAGGAGAGCCGGCAGGGGGTCAGCGTGATGTGCTGGCAAAAATGAAGAAGTCTACAATCGGTGCACGTGTTTGTGGTGCCGGGGGAGGGAGTTGAAGGGTCCGGAGCAGGAGAGGGCGTTCGGGGGTGGGGGGCCAATGGGCCTGCTCGAAAGCTCTGGGATGGCGGTCACTCGACCGCGGACATTTCCTAAAACCGAAACTGTGCACGTAGACTTCGTGGGGTGTGAACGCTACGTCAATAAAGCCAGTCGGATCAGGGTCAATTTCTAGGAGAAGTCGTCATCCCTTCTTCAACCGGAAGTGCCACGAAATAAGGACTTGGACAAGGAAAAACTGAGTCAGTGACCTGAGCACCGAAGGCTCTGGTGGCTGGACACTTGCCCCCACGACACCACGTGAGGTGCGGGATGTGCTGCTGCTGCACTTTCTGAGTCACTTTTTGTTTAAATCCCCACCTGAGGACATATCCGTTGTTGCCAGAAAGAAAGGAGGGGGAGAGAGAAACAAACAAACAAACAAACAAACACTGATTGGTTGCCTCCCGAATATGTTCTGACTGGGGATCGAACCCACAGCCTTTCCGTGTACGGGATGACGCTCCAACCGAGAACCACACGGGCCAGGGCTGAGACGTTCCCCAGAGCCCCGTCTGTGCTCCTGGCTCCCCTTCCCTAACAACGCGCCCTGTCCGTGCTGCCCGGCATCCTGGTCAAGAGCAGGAGTATAATTCAGTTGTCTGAAAGAGGCACGTGGACCAGACATAAATAGTCTGCGAGGCTAAATGATTATTTAAGAAGAATCCTAAAAATAGGTATCTGCTTATTATACGGTTGCAAGGTGCCTATTACAGAACAGTTGACCGATCTTTAAAAAGAAGTAGATATATTTTAGTCATTGGCTCTCGTTTTACGTGCTGTTTTACGTTGCTGCTCAGTTGTCAATGCTGTCTGCTGACCAGGGGACAGAGGCGTCCACGCTACCGGACACAGACCCTGAACGGGTGGATGTGTCTCTCGGACAGCTCAGCACAGCCCCGCTCCTTGTGAGGAGCCGGAGAGGGACCCAGACGGCCTCTCAGGCTGGGACTGAGCCTCAGGTTGCTGTCTGGAGGGTCTCTCCTGTGTGTTCACAGACATGCTTTGTGAGGGTCCACAGAGGTCAGGCCATCACACCGTCTTCCCTTCACAGGGCCACCTGGACACCTTCAAACCTGACTTCCCATCGACCCCATGGAGGCTTTATAAAAGGTCGAGGGCTTGAAAGGCGCCAAGATGGCCCTCGTGAAGACCTAGGGTCAACCAACGTGGAAGGAAAAGGAAGAGGCTCATTTTTCGGATCTCTGGAAACTGCTATTATTGGTTCTCTTTCCATGTTTTCCAAAACTCCATCAGATGACACATAATCACTAAGTCCGTCTTACATGCTGAACTGCGCGGGATGCTACCTCCCTCGTCCTCGGCTTTAAACCGCTGTCGTGATTTAATCAGAGGAGATCCTAGGACTGGACCTGAGCAAACAGGAAACAGTTGTGATGTGAGAAATGACAGGGACCACTGTGGGGTGGCTCCCACTCCTCAGGCTCCAGGGAAAAGGGCGAAGCAGGGAGCAGAGCGAGACTGCCCACCTGGCTCCATTCACAGCTGCTTCTTGGAAGCCCAGCCTCCTGCTCCACCGCAGAAGATGCACATGGCCTGCCACGTCATGAGTGAACTGGTCATTTTAAATGCTTTAAAACAGGGGTGTCAAGTTCATTTTCACGGGGGGGGCCACATCAGCCTCACGGTTGCCTTCGAAAGGCCAAAATAATTTTAGGACTGTATAAATGTAACTACTCCTTAACTGTTAAGGAGTTGAAGTTACATTTGGCCCTTTGAAGGCAACCGCAAGGCTGATGTGGACCCCCGGTGAAAATGAGTTTGACACCCCTGCATTAAAACACAGAGCTCTCTCTCCAAAGAGAGGGAGAGGGATGAGAGGAGCAGCTGGGGGTTGGGGGTTTCATAAAGAGGAAGGAAAGGATGTGAGAGCCAGGGAAGCAAGAAACTCGCAGTTTTGTGAAGACAGCAACTTTTAGACAATTAAACACCTAAAATACTTTGCACACAGGTTAGGGCTAAAAACATGGGTATTTAGGGAGCCCGGCTCAAAAGTCAATTTTTAAAATAACGTTTGCTTTTGAAGCTTACAGAAAAGTTGCAAGAAAAGCAGAAAAGCTCATGTATCCTTTACCCAGGTTCACCATTTATGGACGTTTGCCGCATTTGTCTGTCACCCCACCGTGTACACACGCACAATTTCCTGAGTCATCTGAGAGCAATGTGCACATGTGTCTTCATCTATATTTGCTCCTCCCCACTGAGGAATTTGCAAATGTGATGCAAATCTATTTTTTTTTCAAGTTGGTGTTTAGCGAGAGAGGGAGGGAGAGAGAGAGGAAAACATTGATTTATTTTTCCACTTATCTGGGCATTCATTGGTTGATTCTTGGATGGGCCCCGACCGGGGATCAAACCTGCAATCTGGGCGCCTGGGGATGACACGCTAACCAGCTGAGCCACCGACCAGGGCTGCAAATTTACCCTTAAACCGTCAGAGTGTGTTTCCTGGAACACAGGCATCCACTTGCACAGCCTCAGCATGGTTGCCACCCGGGGGTTTAAGGTCCATGCAACACTAGTCTCAGGTACAGACTTTCCCCACACCTGTCCCAATAACGCCCTGTAGCTGGTCCCCAGCCCCACTCCAGGAGCCCGTCTGGGTCACATCTGCCTCTCCTCTCGCCTCAGGTGTCTCCCGTGTCTGCTGACCTGGGATGGTCCTTGGCCTTTTCCTAGAGTTCAGATCAGCTGTTTTCTAGGACGTTCCTATGTCAGGGCTTGCCTGATGTTTTCTTGTGATGAGATGCAGGCTCTGCACCTGGGGCAGTGGCGTCCCCTAAGTGACATTGCCCCTGCTTTAGGCATTGCCTCGGGAGATGCACAGAGTCGCGTGGTCCCATGACTGGTGGTGTTGGCTTTGGTCACTTGGTGAAGGCCTTGTTGGCCGGTTCCTCCCTGGAAAGTTACTATTTTTGCCTTTGTAAGTGATAAGTGGTTGGTGAGGAGGTATTCTGAGGCTGTGCGAATATCTTGTTTCTTCAACCCTGGAGCTGGAGCTACCGTTGGTGAGGCTTGCTCGAATCAATCACCGCCGTGACGGTGGCAAAAATGGTCTCTTTGGACTCAGTACCGTGCACCGTAAGAGGGCGCTTTCCTGAATCATTTCATTTGTTTGCTTGTTTATTTCTTTATTGTCACAATCGTCAGGACGGACTCCCTTACTATCATTTGATGCAAAAGCCACCTGGGTTTTGAAGCATTTTCTGGGCAGCTCTGCCGAGGGATCTTGCCTGTCAACCACAGAACTGCGTTACTGGTGGGAATTAACAGAACGGGGACCCACTGGTATTTCAATGATTTCCCTGAACAGTTCATCTCTTTAACCATGCTACCAGCCTCCTGCGGCTGGACACCACCTGCCTGTTCCAGCCTCGTTCATGCTTAGTGTGGCGCAGGAGAGAACAGCGTTGGCCAGCGCGGGTTCCCCCGGGTCACCGGTGCTGTCTAAGCCCCAAGTTTTCTTGTCACTAAAACCAGGACAATAATTCCTACATCAGCGAGGCTGTTGCAAGAAGGAAGCGGGATGGTCTGTTGGACTCACTCGGACGTGCCCTTTGAAGCTGGGTCTAACTTTATCAATCCGATGGAATGCAGTAATCACAAAACCAGGTGAAGAGACGTACAGAACTAAAGCAATCTGACATGACTGTTCTCCTCTTTTTCTCTGTTTCCCCCTCCAAGAAAGGGCAACGGAGCACGGGGAAGCTATTTTAAGAGGCTGGTTGAATCACTCGAGGGGTGAAGAAGAAACTTTGGTAGCGTGCTGATTCGTGGGGACAGCCAGCGGCAGGAGCTTCAAGATAAAGGACAGAGTAGACTCAGCCGGGGGAAACGAAAACACTGTTCTCCTTCCATTCTGGTGGGTTAAATAAACGCAGGGAACAGCAGCAGCTGGCCTCGTGGTGATTAGAAGGCAGATGATTCAGGCCTCAGAACTCACTTAAATCTCACAGGGGGCTGAGTGGGTTTTGACTAATGTCACAACTCATTTCAAAATGAACGCCCATCGACCTTCACTTGATGCAAACAAACTGTTCCCTGCTTTGAAAGAGAACATTTTGCACTTCAATGGAGCTGGATGCTACTGGCAATAATAAGTAAATTTGCCTATCGGGTGTCCAACCTGCGGCCCATGGGCCGCATGCAGCCCGGGATGGCTGTGAATTTCGCCCAACACAAAACTGTAAATGTACTTAAAACAGGATGAGATATTTTTGGCGATTACATGTCGTAATGGATTTAATGTTTGGCCCAAGACAACTCTTCTTTGTCCAGTGAGGCCCAGAGACACTGGAAGGTCAGACACCCCTGCCTCTGTGGAACCCACGAGTATCAAAAGGGAAAAATTTCTTGGGAACATCGTCCTCATAGGCAGCCTGGCAGATGCTGTTGAGAGAAACATACATCAACCCCAGACCCTCATTTTTCAACCACCAGGTTCAAAAACAATGCTTGGATACGGAAGACATGGTCCTAGGGCTGGCGTTACAGCCCCTCAGCTGGTCCCGCCTGCAGCCAGCTTGTCCCCGGAGCTTGGGGACTCACTTCTAGCTGATGGCGATTGCTGCTTCTTTACTTCCAAACAGCATTGGAATGAAACTGGTACCCTCTGTTGCAACTTGACTTCACTGACATCACCACTTTGATGAGCTCATATATTTTCTTTGTTGTTCTCATCAGAACCGAGCTACATCTTTGCAAATCCGAAACAGAAGCCTCGTTAGGTTCTGGGAGAAAGTGACGCGCTTGTTCCCGTGGCCAGCACGTGGCCCGACACCGAGTTCACTGACGGGCAGGAGAGGAGGTGGACCGTGGAATTGGACTTATAAATTCAGCCGCGTGGGGTATTTCATCTCCAAGAAAGGACAGGAAATCATCTTAAACTTTTCAGATATGGATGGCCTGCACAGTCAAGTGAATAGGTATTTCATGTGGTCAGTTCATTTATTTCTGGCCCTCTGGGCAGGCACGTTGGATCTGTGGAGGTTGGTGGACAATTCCGGGATGAAAAACCCAGTGAAGGACGCACTGGACACTGGTCAGAGGATCTCAGCCTCCGTGTGAGCTGGAGGTCCCCATGGAGCCCTCGCACCGTGGAGGTCGGTCGCGCCACACACTCCAAACTAAGGCAGCCCTTTCCACGCGGAGTTACATTCTTCGTCATTTTATTCCTGTTGTTATGACAACACTTTTGGAAGCAGCGCTTCAAATGCTCAGCATCTTATTATAGACTTGAAAACAATGCCTGAAGGTGTCACAGCCCCGGGGCTTTTGGGGGCCTGTGCCTGGGAAGACTTGCAGTGTGACCGCCCCACCTCCGTGGCCCTGGCCCCTAACTGGCTCTTTTCCACCAAAAGAAGTAGCGTGGGCTCATTCGGGGGGGGGAAGCTCGAAGATTCACATGGGAAGATACAATTGTTTCTCACAGTCTGTGTTCTGGGGTCGCACTGGTGAGCCCCATCTTCCCTCAGGACCTTATACACTCATTCTCTCTCTCTCCCTCTCTCTCTCATTTTTAATCCTCACCCAAGGACATGTTTATTGATTTTAGAGAGACAGGAAGGGAGGGAGAGAGAGAAAAACATCGATGTGAGCGACAAACACCAATCGGCTGCCTCCCGACTGGGGATGGAACCCTCAACCTTCCAGCGTATGGGACGATGCTCCAACCCACCAAGCCACACAGCCAGGGCAGCACCCAGTCTTCTGATGACAGCCCGTGCCAGCAGATTTTAGGTCCGTAAATGACTCCAGTTGCTTATTAGCTGTGGGACTCTAACTCTATAGGAAGGTCTCCTAACACCCACTTGTTAGATTAATAATGGGTAAAGGGAAACTGGTGTTGGAGCGACCCTGCTACGTGAAGTCGATGACCTGTCAGGTTTGTCCTATGGTCTGTTAAAAGCGTAGAAATGTTTGTCATAATTTTTTTAAAGCAACACCCAAATAGAAACGCTGACACTTTCTACTCTTTACTAATGACGAGAAACTTAAGGGTCGTGTGTAATTCTCTCTGCCTTGAAGTGAGTTTCTCGGGCAATTTTACCGTGTCCTTCCCAAATCTGCAGCACCGTGTGTGAAGCCGTGTGCACTCTCACTAAAACAAGCACAGCCAATGAAAGGGAAGGAAGAAGACAACCGGAGTGCACTCATTTCGGAAGACCCGGTGGCACAAAGTCAGGGGGGCTCTCACAGAGCAGGACCGCTCTTCCACCTGCCGCAGGACACTGGCAGTTCTGGAGCCGAGCGGCTTCCAGAGGCTGGCACGCATGCGCTCCACGCGGTGAACTAGACAACTAAGCTGTCCCAACGGGGACAGAGGTTTCACGCTGGTTCTCGCGGCCGCACGCCAGGAGGTGCCCATGTGAGTCACACCTGCTGAGCTCTTTCTGGTCTCCCAGAGCAAGTAATTTGTCATCAGCAGACCAAGCAGGTAGGTACAGCTACGGCAAACACCTAGATTACCAACAAAGCGGGGCCACGTTCTTTTTTGGGGTGCTCGGGGTAGTGAGTTAACTTCCACACGCAGCTGTCTATGACCTTCGCCCATTCATAGTCCTGAACCAGTTTTCCTAGAGGGTCAGACCCGGTTTTACAGAGCAGGAAAGTGCAGGGTCAAAGGTCTTTCATCAGACCACTGTCTCCCCGATGTACCCTCAGGCACCTCACTTTCACCAGCTTCAGACCCTTTTCTCGACAGCACCAGCCCCGAACGGAGCAGGGCATCTGGGCACCAGGCCGATAGAGCAGGCAGGTGTCCTTGTGGAGACAGTGCATTCCCGCCAGGAGCACATCAGGACGCAGTGGCCGTGAGCGTGGTGAGTACGGGACGGACCTAATACCCGATCACCCCTGCCCTCCCAGGTTGTGGCACAGATGACAATGGGTCACCGAGAAGGGAAGTTTGTCTATTTTCTGTAGAAGGAGAAGGAAGAGCCCTGTTCCACTTAAAAGGGAAAAAGAAGCCTATAATCTGACCACTTTAATACGTTCCAGATTCACCTAATTTTCCACTCCAGCCCAGCCACTGTCTGTGTAAACACAGTGACTCCGGGTGGGCATCTCTCTCTCTCTCTCTCTCTCTCGGACACGGAGCTGTGTGGTCAGGGAGCCTCCGATCTTGCCTCTTCCCCTGACTCCCAGGGAGACACTTGGGGGAGTGTTCTGAGACTTTCACCATCAACAACGGGACGGAGAGGTCAACAGCCGTCAGGACTTACAGGAACAAGTGAACACCTCGAGCAAACTGGCCATGTGAGCTGGCAAACAGTACCCCCTCGACATGAAAACACGACATAATCTCCCACAGCAAAGGTCAGCGGCCAAGCCTACTGACAGAGAGAGGCCTTCTCCCCTACACGGACCTTCCCAGTGGTTTAGTGCCAGAGGCTGAATTTGCGAGAATTTGGAATAGGTGACCCGTTGGTGTCAAAACACACAGACTGGCTCACCTTTGGTGGCCACACTCCTGCTGGTGTCCCTAGTATCACCGGGCGCCTCAAATAAACACTTCTACCAGTGAGGAGAGTCTCGGTGACATGCGTGTTTGCAGATTGCTCTGTCCCAGGACAGCAGCCCTGGGGGCAGGTGGGGTCCAGGCACAGGTGAGGAAGCTGACCGGCTGGTCGCTGTTCCCACCAGACTGTGGCCAGAGCTGCGACAGTCAGAATTTCTGCCTCCCAGATGTGGTCTTGCTTCTGCCCACCTCCACTTCCCTCCAGCTGAGAAAGCAGCAGTCCCCCCGTGCCCATTTCTGAATGTGACTTTCTGTGCCCCGGGAGTGGCGGGTCTGCTGTGCCCAGAATGCCCCGTGGCCCCGCTGGCGTCACCAGTACTGATCAAGAGCTTTGACGGGTCAAGGGCAAGGAATGTTTTCCCGCAGCATGTCCTTGCCTTGTACTTTCTTCTTCCATAACCGTTCCCCGTGACGACAAGGTCCCATTATAGGCTGATAATGCGGTATAACGGTCGCAACCATCTATAATTATTGATAATCGCTAGAAAGCACCTAACGAAATGCAACATCTAATTTGGAGATTCTCTAACCTGGCCACATATCAGAGTCACCTGGAGAGCTTTTAAACACTGTCCATGTCTCAGCCTATGCCCCAAGGACTTTGATTTAGTTGACCTGCGGTGGGGCCTGGCAATAGGAATGGTTTTTCCCCTCATTCAAGGGCATGCTTACTGATTTCAGAGAGAGGGGAAGGGGGTAGGGAGAGAGGGAGAGAAACATCAATGACAGAAACATCGGTCTGTTGCCTCTCACATGTGCCCTGACTGGGACTTGAACCCACGATCTTTCAGTGCATGGGATGATGCTCCAACCAACGGATCCACACCAGCCAGGGCGCAATAGGAATTTTTTTTAAAAAAAGCTCCCCAGGGTTTAAATTTTCTGGGTGCAGACAGCACGCAGCAGTCGCCGATCACATTTACCTCCTGCTCTTTCCATATGTCATTATGGAAAAGAATCGAGTCACTGATGTTCTCCAGTTGCCCAAGTCCAAAAAATACCTGAAAAAGACATCACCATCCTGTCCCAGAAAAACAGGATGACAATTGAATCTCTTGTTTAACGTCAGAAAAAAAAAGGGGCGGGGGGCGGGATGGTTCTGGGAATCTCAGGATTTAAAAGGAAAAACGTTTCCACAGGTCAGGATAGGAACCGGGGCGTCCTCTGTTCTTCCGTTTCCGACGCTGTGCGGACTCACGGCCGACTCAAGGCCGACTCCAGCCCGCCAGGGTCTGTGGCCTGGCCAGCTGCTCCAGACGCCAGCACCCTCCTCTGTGAGGCTGGAAGACGAAAGGCCCACTGCAGGTTGCCGTGGAAATCAAGTAGGTTAATGAACGGAACGTGCTGAGGACAGTGAGTAAGTGCTCGCTGTTTTTATTGCTACAGGAACGAGGTCGCCTTGTCCAGTCACTTCCAGTTCAGGAAGGTCTGTAAAGGAACACTTCCCGTTCATGCCCCGGAGGCAGACAGCCTCGGAGGGGGTGGATGTCAGGAAACTCGGTCATAAGGACTGTGCCTTCTCAAGTCTCTTGAAAGTCAAATTAGTAAACTGAGCTTGTCTTCAATTATAGTGACTAATAACCACGGGGGGGTGGTTGTGAAAGGCAGTTGATTTTCCTGTTTAATACAGTGCAGGGCCCTGTGAGGCCTTCCCACGAAGCAGGCATTTTTAAGGGTTGGTTTTCTGTGGCCGGGTCTGTGGGGTGTTCAGTGAACCCCCTCCAGACAATTGGCCACTCTGAACATTCCTGATTTCGGAAGCTGCCGTTCACGCTGTCTGTTTCTCCAACCGCACCACGAGCCGGCGGCACTGCACATGCTGAGGGCGCCGGCCGTGGGTGTTGCGTGCTAGCGAGCGGGTAAGCAGGATAAGGAATGAGAACGAGGCCACGTCTTTCAAAAATGACACGAATGCATTTTGATGCCTCGGAGGGATAGAATTTTTTTCTGCACCAAAAATATATCCCCGGGCAGGATGGGCCTCTTGTTTCCAAGTCAGCCGTGCAGGGTCCCCGTCCGGGAGCAGATGCGCTCCAGCTGTTCTGCCTGGGGTATTCAGGGTAACATGAGACGGGGCCACAGCGGGGACAGGTGGCTGGACACAGCCAGCCACTGTGTCTTCACCCGTCAGCCGCCCTCCGGGTCACACTATTGGTACGAGGGCAGGGTTGGATGCGCAGTCATGCCAGAGTCAAGGCAGAGTAGAAGTGAGAGCAGTTGTCTCAGGCGGGGAGAGAATGCTTACACCTCACACCTGTACACATCCCACATGTCCTGGGGCGCTTCCTGCCACCTGGGCTCTGATTAATAGAGGATCTGAAGTTATCACACAGTCTTAGAGGTTGTCACAGCGTCTCTGTACAAGGCAGAGAGAAGCAGCAAGCAAGGAACGGGAGCAGCTGACACAGAAGCTCACACACACTCGTGTGTGCACGGACACGCCGCGGTGTGTGGCGTGTGGCCGGATCATCGGACCACAGACACACAGCTGGTGTCAAACCCTGCTCAGTCTCCTCTTCTGTGAAATGGGGCTCGCACCATCTATGTCTATGAGTTATTGGGTCCCGGGGCCTGTGTAGTGCAGCCAGACACAAAGTACGTGCTCAGTAAAACTGATGCTGGTCATCATCGCCATCATCATCATCATTGTCACCACCAAGGCCAAGCATAAAAAGACAAGTGGCCTTAAACAATGACAGGTGCATGTTTTTATGCTCTGCTTTATTTCACTAATCAAACTGGTCTTGCCGGAAGCTAAAAATCTCAGGTGATACGTTGTAGCCTGACCCGGTCATAAGATGGCTAGGAAGCTGCAGCTGTGTGGTCTGGGCTGGGCTCCCTGCTAACACTGAAGACCAGATCTGATGGTGGCATATGACTCTGCTGGGCAAAGTCGGGTTTAAGGAGCTCGATCTAACCTCCTCCGTGCAAGCTTCCACATAGGGCATTTCCTTTACAATCTATCACGAGGGGGACCTGCCCTCCCAGGAACGGCTGTATTTCTTTCCTGGGAGAAATGTGCGTCTATCTTTCCGAGAGCAATAACCTGAGTGATAACCTACTATGTGCCCCTTTCTGCCGGGCTGCCAGGAAGTCCAGTGCAAACACGCTGCTCAGCCACAGCACGGACACAAGGCTTTCCATTCAGAATACTGGCTTTTCCCAACTCTTCCTTTTCATACTGATTCTCGTTTAAAAAGTTTTTGTATCCTCGCCCAAGGACATTTTTAAACTCCTTTTACAGAGAGAGGAGAGAGAGAGACATCGATCGGGTGCCTCCTGTAGCGCCCTGACCAGGGGCCGAACCCACTGCCTTTGGGTTATGGGACGACGCTCCAGCCACCTGAGCCCCCCAGCCAGGGCCTTATTCTCATTTTCAATCGTACATCATTGTGACCTGTCTCAAAATTTGAAAAGCCACGGAGTGCGATTTTCTTAGTCAACTCTTACCAAGTCTTACTCTTCTCCCAGCGACCACGAGGGCGCAGAGAAGCCCCAGCAGCTGTCCCCTGTTTGACAAGAGTCGCGAGGACATTCCCATCCATAGCCATGCAGTGTCCGTCATTCCTTCCAGCTGCAGTACTTGCTCTAGTTTGGGTTTTGGAAGCCGCTGGACCACAGCGGTCCAGGGACGACGTGGCGACTGGTGACTATCCCCGTAACCCCCCATCAACCCCGACAAAGGAGATGATCATCATTCCCTCGGAATTATTCCCATAAAAGAACGAGCTCAGGCAGGCTCGGGGCCCGGGAAGGCAATTTCTCTTACACGGATTTCAAATATGGGCTCTTTTGGAAACGATCAAACAGGATTCAAGTCAGCGAATCAGAGCGATTGTTCTGGAAATTATATGTAAAGCTTGCCGCTCGGAATCTGAGAACTCTATTTGTGATGCAAATCTGAGGAAAAGAATACTTCCACTTAACAAATCCAGGCAATGCTGCCCACACCCGTATGGCTCTCAGGCGTTCCTGATGGTGGAGAGGGAAGGGTAAATTGTGTGAATTAGCTGGGCGGTCCAGCACCCTGGTATTTCTCTGGGTGGAGACCAACCCTGCATGAGGCAACAGGGGCCTTGTCTTCCTACTTTCCGTAATTAAGATAAAATCAACCAAGGGGTACATGACTTGTGGGTATGGATTACACACTAGTCCTTATAAAAGGGAAGTGATGGTCCCCTATGTCTCTCAAGTTCGTTTTTTCTCCACTTTCTTTCCTTTTTGTGGGATTTTTGGGATTTCAGGGACATCGTGAGGGAGGGAGAAGGGGGCTGGCCCCCTACATGGTGTCACCTGTCAGGAAGCCTCCCAGGGCACCTCTGCAGATACACCACTGGCTTAGCTGGAGCGATGCCCCTTCCTTATGGCTGGCCGGTGTACGAAACCCCTCGGAGAAAACCAGAGTCCCGGAGGGTCCCACGCACGCCCTGATGTCGTGACAACCTGAGCGGAAAGTTGCGTGGCCAGTCTGGGCACCGAGGGTAAGCTGGTGACCTGGCCACCACCCGGTCGGCTACATGGGACAAGTCAGGCTCAGGGGGCGTGTTGCCCTGGCAGCTGCGGTGGGAACTCTGAATTTGGGGTCCTTGTGCGTTTGCAGCCACAGCCCGGGTTTATGATGGAGCTCTGCCCCTATTAATTCCGCCCTCCCATCTGTAACTCAGAGACGAGAACAGAAATGATCTCGGGTTACAGTGAGGACTCAGTGCGCTCACACGTGCCCGGCGCCCTGGGAGTGCTACTAGTGATAGCTGTTATTAGTCTAGAGAAAGCTTTTATTTAGATCGGGGCATTTCACCACGTAAGAGGAACTTTACGTCAGCATGCCCTGTGCCATGCATGCACGCACACCTGTAATGCTGATTTGCCTTTAATTTTGAAAACTGCAATGGCTCCTGATGTCCACGTGCCCAGGAAGGCCTCACCTCAGGACCTGCGTCAGAACCACGTGATTTAGTTAAAGGGAGCCGACGCAGGACGCAGGGATGGTCCTTTGGGCCCAATGTGGAATCCACGTGCAGATCTAGCTGGTCGGTGTCCCCCAGTGAGATGGTAGAGAAGTGAGGCCGGAAGCCGCTGTGGTGCTTCCCACACCTACAGCTTGCTGGCCGCCTCTGCAGAGACGCAAACCCACTGAGCGGACGCCTTGCTCTGCCATTCTCTCCCCTCAGTGGGGGCCGGGCCATTCTGCAGGGGTCTGAGAGCCAAACAAAATCACATCTGGGAAATATCTTACTGTGAAAAAACACACTTCAAAACCCCAAAACAACTGTTGAGAAAGAAACACCACATGCCCTTTCCACCCTAATGTAGGCCGCAGACCATTAGGACTGAGGGCAAGCCCCTCCTGACCTTCCTCACGTCATCACCGCGGCGGGTTTCCGTTTCTGACGTGCAGTATCCAACCGACAGCGAGCGTCAGTCGGTAACAGGAACGAACAGCCAGACTGCAGGCTCCCAGTGACCTTGGCTTTGAGCAGGCAACATTTCAGTGACAGGCGGTGGTGGGCAGGCAGACTCAGTCACCGCTCCTGCTCTCCAGCTGCGTGAGCGACGACCTGGGGCGGAGGGCAGGTGGGGGCAGGACACCCCGAGCTGGGCTCTCACAGCGCTCACGCCGTGGCCTGGGACAGGCCAGTTCTCCCTGGGGCTTGTTTCCTGTCTTGTGAAACCAGGGACGTGCATGTGGGTCCTGCCTCCCCGGCAGGGTTGTTCTGTGACTTACGCAGGACAACAGACGTGGAAGTTGTTGAGAACTGCACCAGTCTGCACACCTGGAAGGCGTTACCACTTAGACTAACATATTTATGTACTATCATCAAGGGGACCTTGAACTTGAACCTCAGGAGCCGAGAGCGAACCTGAGGTGTCAGGGAAGGAGGCGCGTGCAGGAAGTGGTAGGAAAAGTCAGCTTTCTGGGAGGAAGGGACTGCCACGGGTGCCTGTGTCTCAGCGCCAGGTCGTGGTGTGTGGGTCGGGGACCCTGTGTCTTCTTTCTCTCCGTCTCCTACGAGAGTCCCCGATTTGAGGCCACCTCCACAGTCAAGGCCTGCAGGGTGTCTGCTTGGCACCTTGGGGCAGCTGCCCTTGGAAAGGATTTGGTCTGATTCCGGACCTGTTCGCACTGGGGTACCGGGCTTGAAACTCCTCAGAGCTACCGATTCCTCTTCCTCCAACAAACGAGCCCACGTGTGTGATGATATGATTCCAAGACCCATGAAGAAGGGGTTTCTCAGGTTGACAGTCGGTAGCTGGAGAAAATGGGCTTTGGATTTGGTCATTCTGCCCCTGATGACCGACTGCTCTTTGCCTCACAGGGGGCAATTTGAAAGAAAGAGCCCAGCATGGTGGTTTTACTCCATCTTTCTTCTGCATCTGACTGTGGGGACCAACTCCCTTATGTGTTGCTGCGTGAGAAATCACCCGGATGGAGTGGCTCAAACAGCACGGGGTGTGGACCGGGAAGGCCTCGGTCGCTCCTGTGGGCTGTGGCTGGACAGGAGCCACAGGGGCTGGAGGAGCCAGAAGCTGGTCAGCTTAGCCTCTCAGTGCGCTCGGCGGTTTGGGCCTGCCCGCAGCCTCAGGATGGCCAGCTGCTTCCACGGCAGCTGGTGGCTTCCGGGGCAAGGGTCCCAGTCAGCGGGGAGAGGGCGTGAGAATCACATTCTCTACTGGCGACAGTCACAGCTTTGAAGGAAGGAAACCAATGCCTCATTTCTCAATGGGAAAAGCACCAGAGTCACCTTGTGGGACAAGCCCCGGGAGGAACACAGCGAAGACACCGTCTCTGGGAAGGCTCGCCCACCACGCGGCCTGCCGTGCGAGGGGAGCGGTAAGCTGCAGAAAACGGCTGCGTGTCCCCGGGGCGGGCACTCACGTGCACCCCATCCTGACACCGCCCTGCGCGGGACCCCTGACAGTCCGCTCCGCAACTTCGAGCCTGTAAGGCGGACGGCTATTTTGACTCCTGTTCCTCTGCGCCCCCCTCGCCCCAATGACCTAAGAACACTTGTTGAACGCCCCAGACATCCCCTTCTGTCCCACCACATGCCGCTGACCCCAGAGCAGGAGGGACAGGTATGCCGCCCTCATCCACCTGTGGCGCCCCGGCGCCCGTGACATCCCGGGGCAGCTGCACCACGTGTATGTCACGTGACAGACGCACACACGCGCAGGCACTGGGCCAGGAAGCTGCAGGCCGTTTCCCAGAACCCCTGTGGCCAGGGTCCCGTGCACGGGATCCGAGGGCAGAGTGGCCGAGAGGCAACAACCCACTACACGTTCAGTGGCTGAGGTGGTGCCCTCTGTCACTTTGCAGGGAAGAGCTCTGACATGGGTCCCACCCACTGGCTAAGATGGCGGCATCCGAGGGGCTGCGTTCCCTCCCGCAGGCTCCAAGGGAGGCCCATGCCCTTGCCTTTTCACTCTTCTCGAGGGCACCTCGTTCCTTCTGTGGTGGCCTCTGCCCCCTCTTCAAAGCCAGCAACATCGTGGCAGTCTGACCCCCCTTCCCCTGTCCGGTGACCACAGCTGGGACCGTTCTCCGGCTTGAAGGGCTGATGCAACCGGGCCGGGCCCACCTGTGGAATCCAGGCCAACCGGAAGGAGCTTGACTTTGTCCACCTGTGAAGGTAAGGCAACGTTCCCAGGTTCCGGGGTTAGGATGCGGATGTTGTAGTGGGCTGGGTGACACTGTGCTGTGCTGCTTCTGTTCCTTCTGATGTCGCCGTGGCAGCCACCTCCTTAGACTGCTGGGCTTCCTGGGGTGGCTTCCGACCGTGACGGTGGCGGCCTCGGGGGCCGGCAGCTTCTCACATTAGGCGGCCTGTCAGTTGTCAATCGGCGGCTCTGCTAGTCACTCGGTTTTACCCTTGACTTTCAACGTTGTCTGCAAAGCTCAGCCGTAGTGTGTTTGCCTGGCCCTCCGACCAACCCTTCCGTGTCACCTGTGTTGGTTTTGTATTTGCAAGGCGCCCCACCACGTCCTTGCCTCCCTTCCTCAAGTCCTCCTAGGGGACAGGCTTGAGCATGGCGTCATTGTTCCTCAGTTCCTCCCGGCACAGCTGGCTTGGGAAGGAAGTGATGGCCTCCAGCGCTGGAGGTGAAGGCCAATGGCATTGAACCCCAAAGACAAGCAATACAGACAAGCAAGAGGTAGGAGACGTGTTTCTCCACACACAGGTCGCTCTTGGTGTGGTCATCGTCAGCCACGATTTGCCACCATCACCATCTCATTATCACCTGATTTCTCAATTGGTCCCCGCGGACCCTTGTCACCATCCAGAACTTTCCTGCCTCCAGTTCGATCTGAAATCTAGGTCACGGGCTGCTAGGGAGGAGTCGGTGCCTGGTACCTGCCAGGTGGCGTGTGAGCCCCGAGGATACAGGGAAGGATGAGACAGACCCCCTGCGCCCTCGGGGGGCTCCCACCTTCCTGTCTTCCCGTGCGGGAAGCCTCCCCTGTGCCTCCCGTCTGTCTGCAGCCTTACAGCAGGCCCACGAACAAAACCTTCGGCAACTCCACGCACAGCCTCACCCTCTGCTTCTGACCTCCGCTAGCCCTGGTTTCTAGGGTGACCGTGCGTCTAATTCATCATCGGAACGGGAACACTTCTGGGTGAAGCGGGGCGCTATTAATAATCGTGCTGCCACTGGAGGCTGTGCAGGGCCAGCCAGGCACATGCCCAACACAGGGCAGGGCCCCTCCTTGCGTCTCTCACAGGCCCAGCACGCCCTAGGCCCCAGGCGGTTCAGTCAGTACCTTACACTTTTCTGTTGAGTGAAAACCCTAACTGGCCAGTCCCCAGAATGGCTACACAGGAAACATGTGCTTAAGTTGAAAAACAAAAACAATTAGTATTCTCCTAGATTACATCGCAGCCTTAGATTTCCAGGTCACCTTGGAAATAAAAATGATTCTTAATGAGTTTATTATACAGGGTCCGGCAGAAGTCCGGCCAACGTGAGTGCGGTTGGGAGGGTCCTAATACGGGTGTGATAATGCACAGTTTCCATGTGGATGTTTCACCTAAAATGTCACATGGTGTGCTTGAGTGTGATATTGTGATGTTACAGAATGACATGCTTCTGATCTTGTAATAAAAGAGTTTATAATAAAAGAGGGGTATTATTTGTGCCGAGCCTTGCATTCGAGGACGCTAACTAGTATGGAAAATGTTCCCTTTTGTCTGACCCCTTCCTCTCGGTCTGGCAGGGGGCTTCTTTTGATTTCAGGGGCTTCTTTTGATTTCAGGGAGGATAATATAGAAATGTTACACCTCGTTTGCTTTTATTGTTGAAAAAAATTTAGTTTTCTTTGTAATTCGCATAATGAATGTGTGGAAATTCTCATCTGCTCCACACAGAGTCGCTAAGGCATACACAATAGCCCTGACTGGTGTGGCTCAGTGGGTTGGGCATCATCCCACAGAGCAAAAGGTCACTGGTTCGATTCCCCATCAGGGCACACGCCTGGGTTACGGGTTCGGTCCCCAGTCGGAGTGCATGTGGAGAGGCAACTGACTGATGTTTCTCTCCCCCTCTTTCTCCCTCCCTTGCTCTCTCTCTAAAAATAACTCTTTAATTAATTTAAAAAAAAAAAAAAAGAAAGAATGCACAATAAGGAAACAGAGGTGGTGTCCAGGGCCTACTCAGAGTGAGGACAACCTGCATCGGGCCATGTATAGAATGACCATTTCTAGACAGCCTGTGGAAAACATCTGATAAAAACATCTACTATTTTTAGGGCATATTTCCAACCAACATGGGATGAGTGTCCTGTGACCCCAAAACTTTGGCCGTCAGCCCAGAGGGGAAGGGCCTGTGGGTGTTTTGACATTAATTCATTCAAGATAAGCATGCCGAGGGTTCTGGCTCCCTCCATGTGGCTCCCAGGCTTCCATGCGCACAAGTGGCAGGATTTTGTTTTGGGGAAAATGGGCCGAGAAGCTGCCTCTGAGGATGTGACCTCGAGCGTGGAGAGATATGGAAAGCGACACACTCCTGAACGTCGCCTTCGGCATGGATCTTTCTAATAGTCCCATTGTAGGTGTTCCGGTGTCGGCTGCTTGGCAACACGGCGCTCCTGTCGGTTTTCCTCCGGGAGGCGGGTCGTGAGCTGCCCGCCTCTCTGTCCCCGGCCCCTGTTCTGCAGCTTCCTTCTCTCTTCTCCGCTGTATTCTTTTCTGTCTGAACAGCCGTAGACAGAAGCTGTCCGTCTCCTCCCGCACAAGGAGCTCTGCCAGGGGATGGGGAAGAAAGCAACCTCGGCGAGGAGCCTGCTGCCGCAGAGGCCGCCCCAGCGGAGTGTGGAGTCCCCGTTGCCCTGAGCGCCCACCCCGCGCTCCTAGCAGACTTTCACTTCCACCACCACTGCCTCCCCAGAAGGGCGAGAGGCTGCTTTTAGACTTCCGGCTTCTGTTCAGAATGGAAACAAACAGCTTTTCATTGTTTTCCCCCCGGAACCCAGTGAATGCCATGCACAGTGAAATACAACACTGGTCTACGAACTCTCCAGACGCAGGGGCTGTTGGTTGCCCCATCCCAGGGTTTAAAATGAAATGTTCCAGCTGCACGGTCACCCTGCCCAGCGGCCTTTGCCTGTCGACGCCGACCAGCGAGCCGATAACCCGCGAATGAAACCAAAATGGCAGACCAGTAACTTGGTCACGTTTTGAAGGGGGCACGTGGTGGGTCTCGCTTCTGGGCTGTTGGCTTTCGCCATAGTTGGGACGTTTCCCACTCAGTGACCTCAGACAGAGGGGAGGAAGCCTGGCAGCCATCAGCCAGGCCCCAAGCTGATGGATTTCACAGCTCAAGAGTGGAATTTTGATGTGGGTGTAATTATCAACCTCGACAGATATAAATCCTCTCTCCTTCCAGGCTCCTTGGCTGCTCCAGGTGACCCCTGCTGGAACTCATGTCACTTTGCAAGTGACAGAAGGAAGGATAGCCATGCCTGCAATTTGTGTCTCAGTGGTCACAACTCTGGGGGGGTCCCCGCTGTGCACCTTCAATGTTCCCTGCTCCAGCTTGCTACTTCTTCACATTTATGTGGAAGATAAAATGTCCAAAGCTCAATCTCATGTGGAAGCATCAGAGGAAGAGAGAAGCAACACCCACCAGAGTCTTTGGCAAAAAGCAACATGTAGACACAGCATGTGTCCACTGAGCGGGGCCCAGCGTTGAGGGTTTCAGAGTCTTGGGAGCAGGAGACTTCCAGACAGACAAACGCATGGCCTTCCTGGAGGACAGCCCTGACTTGGCAGGATCTGACCTGAAGCAGTGCTGGGCCAGGAGGCTGCTCCCCTCCCTCAGGGCTGGGCTGGGAGGAAGTGGGGGTGGGGGAGGCGTTTCCTCTGGCAGCTGTTACTATGGGTAGGCACCCCCTGCAATTCGTTCCTACAGAGGGACAGAGCTCCTGGCTGCCTCCCTAGTTAACCACCGGGGAGCAGAGCATGATGCCACGCGTTCTCAGAGTCCCCCCTGACACCCCCTGGCTCCGTGACCGCTAGAACACCCTGGGATGGAGACACAAAGGGGTGGATGTGGGTGTTACCAGGGAACTCAGAGACTGGCCCAGGAGGGCTGGAGAGGCGGGGCCAGAAGGGGAACTCAGCAAGTAGGAATCCGGGGCTGGGGGTGGTGGGGATGGGCGGGAGGGGAGGGACAGTCTGGGAGCCAGATCTACCTGATGGGGGAAAAGGGCAGAAATGGTTCGGTGTCGGATGACAAAGGTGTCAATTCCCACACCAGAGACCTGGCCCCATACAGGCCAAGCACACTGTCTTTGGGAATGGGGGCCAGGATGAGACGGGGAAACTTCAGCCACGTGGGTGGAGGTGAGCGGCAGTGGGGAGCGGAGAGGAGAGCCGGCGAGCGTTCTCTGGGACCCGCGACTGTTCCCTGCGATCGCGCGTGTGCACTTCCACTCGGTCTCCAAAGCAACGTGTGCGTGCATGAGGATCTCCAGGGTAAAACCTGGACTGCCAGTCTCCCCTCTGCACCACCCGCCCCCCAAATCGGACTGGTTGTGCGATTGTCCGTGGCCCTCCTGCTCCCGAGGGAGCGGTCACTTCCACTTCGCACCAAGGACCTGCACGGGCTCTCTGACACCGGAATGGCTCCCTATGGCTCCCTCGCGTCTAACATCAAACAGCACCCACTCCCTTTAAAATGATGCCCCCCCTCCCCGCTCCTTTCCCCCCAGAACAGAGAGGAGGTGTGTCTCCAGGTGACAGTTGCAGGCTTCTCCTCTCCAGACCCCTCCCCAGCCCGGAAACGCCGACCTCAGGTGCGCCACCCCTCCCCCACCTTTCCAGACACCGGTTGGCATTCCTGCCCCTCCTCCCAATTCTTGCCCACTCCCCACCCCCACCATTCTGAGATCCAGACCCGCGGGGAAGAGGCCGGTCCACGGCCAAGCTTGGTCCCAGCAGCCAGGGGGCAAGTGACCCTTGGGAGCCCGCGGTTCCAGACCCCCGACCTTAGCCGGGCTCCCAGGACGCCTGCGCCCCATTCCCACGGCACAGATGGAGGGGCCTGTGCGTCCCCAACTCGGGCACTGCCCCGGGCTCCTCAGTTCTGTCTGCGCGCCCCTTGCTGTCGGCAACGTCGCGTCCCTCGGGAGGGGTCACACACGGAACCCCTCAGCACACAACCCAGGACCCGGGTGCCAGGCTTCCGAACGAGCGCCCGCCCAGCAGACCCCCAGGGCTGTGAGCAAAAGCCGAGCAACGAGGAGCGCAGGGAGCGGTGCACGTACCTAGAGAAGACAGCCCCTTGTCATGACAGGGGCGCGCGGGGCGGCTCCGGCGTGTGAGCGCCGTGGCAGCACCTCGGTCCCGGCGGCTCTGCAGGTAGCTGGAGCTCGCCCTCGGGCGCAGGGACAGCGGGAGCGGCCGGTCGCCACGCAGGGTCCCCAGCTCCGCGAAGGTGAGCGGCCGGCGGAGCCCAGAGGCGCACGCCGGGGCGGGAGCGCGCGCGGGGCCGAGCACCGGGAGCGCGCGGGCAGCGGCGCCACCCGGCGGGCGGGCGGCGAAGACGGCGGACCGCTTCCTGCGCCCGCGCCCGGGTCGCCGCCGGCAAACCCGCGCCCTGGCCCGCGCCCTGAAGGGGAGGACCGGGGCCCGCCCACAAGGACAGGCCCCACAGCGACCGGGGGTCTGGACCAAGCGGTGCGTGGAAACGGCGTGTGGGCGTGGCGGGGCGTGTGTGCGGAGCGGTGCGCGGTGTGTGCCCGCGCGCGGTGTGGGTGGAGGTGGCAGCCGGAGTCGGAGAGGTCTCGTCCTGATGGGGACCAGCAGCTGTTTTCTGCCTGACTGGTGGGTTTGAGCCGCACACGAAGCCTCCCTGTAGCAAAGCGTGGGGCTGTTTGACACACAGAAACGCTCCATGGGAAGAGCTTTTAGGAGTGGAAGGCGCGTGGGGCCTGCGTCTAAGACCCAGAAACAAGGTCTGAAATAGGGGTCCCTCTGCCTGTGCCTCAGTTTCCCTGTGTGTGAAGCCACCACACAGAAAACGTTGTGCATTTAGAACATGTTAAATAGGACGTCCTGCAAGCGCACCCCCCACCCCCCTAAACTGGGGACTCAGTCACTTTGGAAGGGAATTAGTAAGAATCAGTGACCAAAAGGGACCCTCCAAGGATGTCAACATGGAAAACATCCACCTCTGAGGGTGACTGGGAGATGCGTCCCCCTGGCCTGGAACGTGACCTGCACACACCAGAGCAAACCTGTCACAAGCCACCGAAGGACTCACCAGCAGGGTGCCGCACGCTCCACGGACCCTCCCGAACTGAGCCTTCGCCCCCAAAGAGCAGCCTCTGGGCCCTTCGTCCCAGCTGGCTGGTTCCAGACACCCACCTCCCTCTGCCTTTCCTCCATTGGACAGCTTGTGTCCCCATGGAGATGTTCCTTCTGAGGAGAGAACTGGTCCTCCCAAAGGAGACAGTTTAACCCGAGTGACCCCCCCCACACACACACACACACTGCCCATGTGTCCGTGTGAGTTAAAAAACAACCCAAGGTACAGAGAACAGCTCTTATGTCAACACGCTGTCATTCCCCTAGGTGCAGGCACTCCGCTCAGGGTGGGAGATGCAGGTGGACCCTGAAGTCCTGGAACCCTCCCGTGGACCCTGGCAGTGAGGACGGCCCTAAACACGAGGTGGGTGTTATGGAAGAGGGGTCCCGTGGGTGCTGTGGGAGCTCTGGGTATTTCTGGGACATAGAACAGACAGTTTGAACTTCAGCGGCAGTGAACGTGGTTCCTTCCAGCTGAAGCATATTCTGCTCTTCTCTCATGGGCGTGGTGAAAGCCAGTTTTGGGTTAGGGGACAGACAGGGCACGCCCGCTGGATTATTCCTCGTGTCACCAATCAAAGCCAGGGAACACACAGTGGGTCAGAGGGGCACCTAAGGGGAGCCAGCTCACTCTCCTGAACCAGAGCTTCAGATATTAATGCAGAATTCAGAACACACCGGAAGACCCACAGGGAAGGCAAGTTGAAGCTCTAGGCGAAAGGCCACAGAGATCTGGTCATGGCCTTCGACCCCCATCCTTTATGTTCCTACCTATTTCTTCTGCCTGCGATATGGGTGCCTTGTGGCTTTTCCTGTTGGTCTAGGTGACTAGGCCTGGAGTGAGGTGACCAGGTAATCTCTTTTTCTGTCCTGTGACGCTTAGTGTCCATGTTGATAGCAGGTTTAACGCCCTGGTTTGGCAAGTCCTTCTCTGCTCTGTGACCGTCCTCTGGAGGCCTTTGGCCACTCAAAGGCACAGCGTGGAGGCGCGCCATTCCTAAGGTCCCCCCACTCCTGTCTCACAGGGTCGCTCTCCACCCTCCGTCTGCTCACTCTCCATTTGCCTGCCAACCTATCTCCCTCTCTTTATCTTTCTGACGTTCTAATTTACGAGTGCGTAAGGACCACCCTGGGAAGGAGGGTAAGATCCAGCGCCCCTGGCACTCCGGTGCAGCTCTCAGAGCCTGTGCCGTGCCAGCCCTGAGCTCATCCTGTGGTGCTCAGTGTGCAGGAACAGCCTGGGAAGAGACTTGGACTTGGTGTTGAGACACCTGGGTCTGTCTGGGTTCTGCGGGTAGAAAACCCAGGCACGTCCCAGCTGTGCCAACGCACCATCCTCGCCTGTCTGGGGAGGGTTTGGACAATGTGCTTGCCTCCTTTCCTTCTGACTCGCACGTTTGCCAGTCCCTGCTTCCGCCTTTGTGCTCAGACCACTTCCAGGGCCTGGAGGGTCCCTGCTGGAGGGTCCGTAGCTTTGTACCACCTCTGACGTTCTTCTCTGAGAGCCTGATGGGCCTGGGGAGCCCTGTTCACACAGCGCCTCTTTCACCCGGAATTCGGACCCCCTCCCACACCTTCCTTCTGCCCCAGCTATTCGGTGCCCTCCTCCTCATTCATTTATCAGCCCCCTGACGTCAGCAGCGGTGCTTAGTGCCACTCCAGTCTGGTGACCCCCATGACGGTGAGTGCAGGGGACAGTCAGCAACTACCAACGAGACAGCGACGAGAGCCGAGCAATGCCCCTGCGGGCTTCGCCACCTTTTCTTTTGGAGAAAGAGCGCTTTCAGGCCGCGGAGCCGTACTACAGAAGGACCGGTGGGGCCTTGCTTAGGGCCCTGAACCGTGGGGAGCAAACCCCCTGTCCCTCCGCCGGGTCTGGCACTGAAGATAAGGCCGTCCGGGGAGTGGCCTTCTCGGGCTGTGTCACTCTGCCACTCTTGCTTATCTGCTTGCACAATGGGAAGCGCGCGTGTGCGTGTGTGTGGCCGACACCCAGGGGACAGCTGACATCTCTCCACCCCACCCAGGGCCCCGGGGGCTGCGTGGCCAGAAGACCGCCGGCAACGTGTTCAGAAAGTGCCCCACGAGCGGCAGCCAGTCCCCCCTCCAGCCGGAAACCTGCGGCTGGGCTCTCGTGCGCTGTGCTTGGGCGGCTCTCGGAGGCCGTTTTCTGCAGCAATGTAATCCGGGCCGGCAGTTCTCGATTTCGGGGCAAGACCCACAACACAACAACGTAATCTGGACTGGCCGTGTTATGTTTCGTATGTTTTCGATTGTATATAACACAAATTAGATGAAACCCCTTTATATTTTAACGAATCATCGAGGACCTCAGGGACCCCCTGAGAGGGTCTCGAGAAGCCCCAGGGGTCCTCAGAGCTCATTCTGGGAACCTCCCCTCTGGGGCGGCAAACGTTTTGGCAGAGCGTTAAGCTCAGTGATTCCTAAGCTATGATGAACCCTATAAAGCCAAAAGCTAACAGTATACATTTAATTGAAAAACTGCTATCATACAAAGACGTGAAAATAAGTATGAAGTAATTCAAAATGAACGTAGAAATGATTGGAAGATATCAATATATACATGTAAATACAGTGCTAGGTACTTGATACGCAGGCGTTTTTAAGGTTCTGAATTGACTTTCCTGTTATAATCAATCCTTCTCTTTTCTCTCATCGTGGGGCAGGGGAGTGGGGAGGGGCACACAAGGAGAGACTTGTCTGTAAGGTCCTCCGAGCTGATTTACCTACGTTGTGTCCCCAGGCGGCCATTTCTGTCCTTGCTCCACCTGTCTCTCTCCTGCTCTCAGCCCTGGGGGCTCCCCGGAGGGACCACATCAACCTCTGGGAAGCCGGAAGGGACACAGGAGAAAGGGAAGGAGGTGAGAGGTCACCTTGCGCTGACACCCGCTCCACAGCTCTGTCCCCTTGAAGGTTGTCACAACCTCTCCCACCATTTGGACCCGGCACTGACACTGGCCTGAACGTGCCGGCCCCACGCGCCGCCCGCAGCTTTGCACGCCATCTCCCCGTAAATCCCCTCCTCCAGCTGTTCCAACTGAGGGAGGCCCTGACAGGCACGTACATACCCGCCTCTTATTTTTCCATAGTTATTGGGAAAACTGGGAAATCTCCTTTATCCAGTCATTCCTCCTTTTAAAATATTTCTGCTTTAGGCAACCCCTTTAATTATTTCTATTTCTTCAGTTTTAGGCCAGAGTTGTTCTTACGCAGAATCTCTTCATTTAATCTGTTTCCTTCACACTGCCTCCGCTGCACAGAAAACCTTTGCAGAGCTCGCCCCCTCTCTCAAGCCCAAAGTCAAGGCCATTGCTTCGGGAGGGGGCTTTAGGGGGAAGTATACGGGGAAAAATGTGAGTAATTACATGTGACCTCAAGCTTTGTGGCAGGTGGCTAGTCTTCCCCATCCCCACGGGCATTACTTTGGGGTCCAGTTCACCTCTGAACCGGTCTCTGTGAGGCTGACTGACCGGTCACTACTATTCACACAAAACCAGAGAGAGTGACAGGGAACTTCGAGGAGCTTAAACCCCCCAGGATCCTGAGGCCGTGCCTGAGGGTCTTCCTGCCCGAGGGCTTCATGCCTGGTGCGGCAGCCCTCACCTGTCTGCTCCCAGGCACTGGGCCGGCTCCGGCGTGTTTAGAAGGTCCTCTGCCGGGCCTGGAGACCATTGGATTCCCTGCTGGCTTCGGGGCAGAGCACCTCTGTGCTTCCTAGGCCACCCCTTCACAGCTGACACGTCTCCCACCATCATACATTTTATGTCAAATCAGGGACTGGAGACCAGATCGCCCCTGGGCCCCGCAGAGTCCCTCCCTGCGGAGGTGGCCGTGGAAATCCGACCCCGTCCTCAGCTTGCTCAGCCCACAGGCCGACCCGGAGCAGATGCCAGGTGTGGCCCCTGCTCCCTCCGCCCTTGTCTGCTCACACGCAGCCCTTGTCTCTGGCAGAGCAGTGTGACCACGGGACAGGCCACTGTCACCCTCTGTAATCAGCCAGGCCAGCAGGGAGGCTGCAGTATCACCACGTCCTCGACCGTGAAGTCATTATTCACACCCCGAAGTGTTATCAGCTGTCATGTTCAGAATCCGTCCCTGGCGCAGAGGTGAAAATTGTACGGCAATGGTGACAATTGCCGGGGCTTTGGCTGAAGCCAGTCTCCAGAGAGCAGCCTCTCCGAGCAACCCCCTTAGATAGCTTCCCCTAGATCCTGTTCAGTTTTCACAGCAGCAGCAGGAAGAGGCTGACGCAGGCCTGGGACAGATGGCTTTGGCTTTCACCAGCCCCCCCGTCCCCCACTCTGCCAGCCTCAGGGGGCTCCTTGAGGAAGAGAAACAGCACCTGCTCTGCACCCAAGAGCAGCCGAGCCAGAATGGAGCTCTCCCCGCCGGCAATGGCCTCACGGCCCTGGGGGCCGCTCAAGGAGGGACTTGTGTTCAGCAGCTGTGGGCCACGTGCCCCTGCCTTTTAGATCCCAGCCCACAGACAGGCCACTGTGGTCCTCGCCACTGCGAGAACATGGGCCCCTTGTTGGCCAAGACGCAGCCTTCAGCTCGAGTGCCTGGTGGAATGCAAATATTGGACTGGCTGTTTCCGTGTTTGGAGAGTTACTGGCATGTTCCCTTGTCCCGTTAGTGGTTTTCGAGGACACGAGAGACTGTCTTACAGGAGGAAGGACACTTTTCCCCAGGATTAGGATAAAGAGAAGTGATTGAAGACATCTCTTAGGGGACTTAACTTGAAAGAGGAGCCGTGTGCCGGCCGCTAGTTCTTGACTGACGAGCGGCGGCCGTGTGACGGGGGGAGGCTGCTGCATCGGGAGGTTGGCAAAGGGACGGAGGCCTCACCTGCCTTCTCCGAGGGGAGCCGACCAAAAGCTTTGCAGGTCTCTTCCAGCTGAGATCCTGTGATGTGCAACCTTGGAGCGAAAGGGCACGGGACGCCGCAGGCCACGAGAGGGTGGAGACACTCTCCTCCATGAAGCCGGCCCTCTGCTCCGACCTTCCCTTTAACGTCCCCTCCGTGTTTGCGAGCGGTTCGCATCGCGTCCTCGAGCTCCCAGCTCTGAGCGGCAGCCTGCGTAGGTTACGTGGCTCAGTCCTCAGGAGCTGGAGTCAAATCTATGAGTGGTTTTCATAGGTGCTGCCTTCTCATTGACCGTTCACCAGACACTTCCTGAATGCCCAGTACTCTGGGCGTTTTGCGTGGGATTTCAGGGAGTCGGCCACTGTTTATAGCTACACGGCAAACTTCATCGTCCCACACTGGCCCCCTGCGGCCCCGTGGCCCTGCCTCCCCTCCGACTCCCAGACCGGCCTACTCGAGCAGGCTCCGAGAAGCGTCCGGCCTGGTGCGGTCCCTCACCTCTCGCTTCTGGGTTATGGCAACAGTCTCCAAACTGGCCGACCTCCTGTTGCCTTTTAGGCCTCATTTTTGTTTCCAAGACAACAGTCAGAGTGCTTTTCTTTTTGAAAAGCAAATCAAATCATGTCACTTTGCTCAACGCCCACCAATGACTCCCACAGAGTAAAACTCGAAATCCTTACAGAGGCCTGTAAGGCTTCCCAAGGCCTGGACCCACCAAAGCCTCCGGCTCTCATCGTCTTCCGCTCTCTGTGTGCTCACATCACACTGCTATCTATTGCACTGGCTCTTTCTGGAACATTCTTCCCTGTTCGGCCAGGTCAGACCTGCAGCTCCCTCAAGCCTCTGGGCGCTGGCCAGTAAAGCCTTCCCTGACCACGGTGCTCTGCGTCCCCCGTGCACCTCAATTCCCCGGAACACGTCTCCCCACCTGGCATTCCCTGTTTTCGCTTGTCCGACCGCTGCCTCCCTCCACCGTGGTGTAACTTCTCCAGGGCTGGGGCTGTGTTATTTCCTCATGCCCCCCCGGGAGCTGAACACAGCGGAACCTGGCGTGGGACAGGCATTTGGTGGATGTCTCTAACCGGGTGCGAGAAAACATCTTTCCCCGAATCGTCCATTAGCTCCTGAGGGAGCCAATTCCCACCCCGACTGTGACCCGCGCCCAGTTCCATGCCCCGGTCATAACTTCTGCTGACCAGTGCTCAGTAGGCATTTGCCGATCAGTTCACAGCAGGTGGACCCTGTTTCCTGGTGTGCGGCCCCACGGAGTGTGACACAGCAGAGCTAATGTCCTTGCACATGAGTGTGCACATCAAGACATGCACACACACCAAAGCACACACAGCTCATCATGATTTCCTCTGGGAGGCTATACTGTTGGAAATATTTCAAAAGCGATGGAAGTAAAAACAAAACATCACCAGAGGGGACATTGTGGAGTTTTCATGTAAGATCTTAATTTGTTTCCCTCCTCGCCCGAGGATGTGCTTGTTGATTTTTAGACGAGGAGGGAAGAGAGAAACATCGGTGCCAGAGGGAAACATCAATCAGTTGCCTCTTGTATGTGCTCCAACCACAGAACGAACCTGCAGCTCAGGCACATGCCCTGACCGAGAATCGAGCCGGTGACCTGTTGGTTTACAGGACGATGCTCCCACCAACTGAACCACTGCCACACTGGCCAGGGCTAAAATCTTAGTTATTAATTGCTGTCCTAAAATGCTGTAACACGTACAGAATTCAAATTTCAGTGTGTGTTATGTTTATATTAGAAACATCTTAACAAATATAGGTGGGGAAGCAGTAACTGTGGTGTGTTTACGGCAAGTAAATATTTACCCGGGAAATAAGGCTCTCATGTTGTTACACACATGATTAGAGATAATAATTCTCACCTCCTGCGTCCCTGACCAAGGCAAGGAGACTCTGTCCAAAAGAAAACTACCGTCGCCTGTGTAACTCTGTCACACTCGAAGACTTTTCAGAGGGAGACCAGATCGGCAAGAGCAATGAACAATGGATAGGAAATCACACTCTTATTCCATGCCAAGCGGTGGAGTTATTTCGAGACCTGCCTCGGTCAGCTGGCAGAGATCAGAGAGCAGCGGGCTCGTTAATTCGTGAGCAGGAAAGCATCTGGAGCGAGCAGTCTCAGTAGCTCTGCCCTTATCGGCTGTGTCCTTGTCCATCACAGGCCAGGGGTAGCAGAGGGGATTGTATGGACCAGGGGGCGGGGTCAACGGAGAAAAATCACGATTAAAGAGTGACTGACACCTACACAGTAAGCTCTGAATGGTTTCCCATGATCTCACACATGGTCCCCTTTAACCTCATGGTAACGTTCTAGGGAGGTGACCATCACCGTAGTCATCATCTTCATCACATCACCATCATCATCTTCATCACATCACCACCACCACCACCACCACCACCATCATCATCATCTTCTTCATCACTATCTTCGTCTTGTCACCATCACCGCCACCACCAACATGGCCGCCGTCACCATGGCCGTCTCCCCCACCCCTCATCATTGTCTCCAGATGGGAGATGGGAAGTGAAGCTTCTGAAACGTTAGGTGATTTGCCATAAACCAAACTACCAGTATGCTGAACTAGGTCTTTTGAGTCCAAATATTTTGCTCTTTGTACTCTGCTGCCTTTCCCCTCCTCAGCTGGGAAGTCTGAATGGTAAAAATCAAAGACTGGAAAACAGCGGCGGCTCTGGAATTTCTGTCTGCTAAGTACCCAGCACGGCAAATGGCCGAGAGGGGTCTAGTCTTCTGCCAGAAGCTGTCTGCAGAGCAAGCATACAATATTTTACTCGTGTTGTTGAGTGCAGGCCGTTCGGAATGCAACGTTTCTCTGAAAAAGCGCTATATTAAGATTTAAAGATTTTATTTACTTTTTAGTGTTTAAAGGCGCTAATGGAGATTCACAGGGGCTGAGACATGCCCTACCTAAAGACATCCTTGGCACCGCTCAGCATATAAAGTAGACATTGAATGGGCTGCTTTTCCTGACATTGCGTCCTGAAATTTATCCGAATGTGGTTAAGAACGCCTTCCACAAATCATACCTGCGTCTCTGATTCTTCAACGCGCTGTTCTTCACACACCATCCTACCGGTTCATGGCGCTGTTAGAACCAGGAAGAAAAGCCCCACCACAGGACCGTGCTTTCCAGTCTGGCCCCGCTCACCGTTCCCGGAATGCTAATTTACCCGGAAAACAGAATGGTGTGCACCTGCTCCGCCAGCTGACTCCGTTTGTGATCTGAAAGTCAAGTTATTTCTTCCCCTGTTTCTTGGCTCCTGGCTTCTACATGGAATGGACTTCATTTGGAATGAGAGGCAGGAGGGACCGGCTGTCTGAGTCGTACAGGGTGAATATTTAAACTTTTAACTCCCAGGGATCCAAAAAGTAAATATTAGAGTGAAAAGATGTCCTTCTAACCTCATCAGTCTCCAGAAGGCAGTAAGTTGTTCTTCCTTCTCTTTATTCGATTTAGAAATGATTGTTTCTTAGGGTTAAACCTTGTGACACCGCAGATGAAATGCCCCTGAGATCTTTCCTCTGTCCACTTAGGTTACCTGTCCACGAAAAAATCTGTACGAAGCCGACACACTGTTTTCTCTCTCCCTCAGTTGGGGAAACAGAAACCTCCCCCCTCCGAAAATTCACATTTTTCTTACTTTTATATTTTAAGGTCCAAAATTTCTATTTTACAAGGAGTCTTCACTGATCTTTAAGCGTCTCTGCCTGAAGCACTTGTTAAGCAAGCAGAGGCAAGTGGGAAAAGCTTAAGACACGGAGCGACCGCGTGTGAGAGAGTGACAATCGTATAAATCATTATCATGTTGCCTTCTGGCGTAAAAGCGGCCATTCTGCCTGCCTCTTGACTGCTTCTCCGGCAGAGCTCAAAGCCTTTCTCTAAAGCACAATCTAAACACGGTCAAGGAGGTTCCTTCTTGATGGGGAATTCCAGGTGACCGACGAGATGTGCTCTCTGCACTCAGCACGCAGTGAAGGGGTCTTCAGTTCCAATGTCCTGGTTTGTCTCTCGACAAGGACTGGACATGCCTGACTCTGGGCAGTCCCTCCTGCACCCTGCGCACCTGCTATGGGGTCATCGGCCTCCCAGCTGGCCGAGGCACACCTGCATTCAGCCCCAGCACAGCCCAGGATGCACTGATCATTGAGACAGTGCGCACACGCCCAGCATCCTGCCAACACCTGCATTGGGGGGTTCATTTTCTTCTCTCCATTTTTACTTGCTAGGACCAGTCACTATTGTTGTGGGTTGTCGTTGTTTTTGTCCTTTCCAAGTCTTCTCTGCTGTTCTTCTGGAATGTGGAATAGTGCTTTCGGCTGGACTCCTCTAATACCTTTTCCATCTTTCAAACCTCTTCTGAAATCAACCAAATTGTGAACATCTTCACTGAATGCCACCGCTCTTTGGCAAGCAATCAACAGGCGACATTTAGCCATCCACAAGCAAAGGAGGCGCTGGGCCCGCTGACACTGGCCGAGACCTGCAGACCACGTGAGGTGTGGTGAACAAGACGGACCGTTTCTCTCTCATGGGCATGATGACTTGAGTGGTCAAAGTGACCTCTCTCAATGAACAGGGACCGTGCCCTGATGAGTTTCACTCTTCTGGTCACAACTGCATGCTTCTTTTCCTGTAAAAGCATTGCTTGGCCGCATGTGCAGTGGGTGGGCCTACACACACTTGGACTTTTCAGCTCAAGGCCCGCAGAAGATAAGGTCAGCGTGTTCTGTCCCGTCCCTGAGAACACTGCTGGCAGCTCATGGAGACACTCCACAAGCGTCTGACATGTTTGTGCGATACTGAGCCTCTGCTGGCCTCGGCCAATCTAAGCAGGTGACTGTGCAGTGCCTGGAGGGGGGACTGGTGGCTGAGAGTCCGCATAGCTGCGGTGGCACGTGGTATCTCAGTACGTGCGCCTGAGAGGACAGCGGTTCCTTGGCAGTGGCCGCAGGAGCCTTCCTGGACATCCCCGGGGAAGGAACTGCTCTGCAGGAATCCAAGGCCGAGGTTGCACAGGCATGAATTACTGCGGGGGCGGGGGAGGGAGGCCGTCCCAGACCCGGTGACAAAGAGCGCAGGGAGGACAGCTGCCAACCAAAGCTTTTGTCCAGGAATCCAGACTGGACATTGTTCCAGGCAGTGGGGCAAAGCGTGAAAGCAAAGACTGACCAACTTTTCTCAACCCAGGAAACCAGGGCAGCCTCTTCCCGCCCCTCCTTCAGGCCTGTGGCTGGGGTCCCTGGAGACCCCAGGTATGGGTGTTTTTGGGAAAGGTCCAACATAGCTGAATAACAGGGGTCTCATTCACACCACATGAAATGGAGCCTCGTCAGGCAAAAAGCTCCGACTCTCTCCAGCCCACTCGCCTCTACTTTCCATACTTTTTCTGGAGGCTATGACTCAACCAGTCTGAACTTTTGGGCTTTATTGATTTTGTACATAATCTTAATCTAATCTTGCTTTCTTCCTTCTTTCTTTTAATTTTGGCAAGGGCGAACGTAACTCAGTAAGCCATGTCCAAGTACGCCAGACAGCCGCAGATTGTGTCATTGTTTACCTGTTTAAAAGAAACCTCCCTTGGCTTCCTAAGCGGTTTCCACAGGAGGACGGGAAGTGGCCGTGGACTCACTGACTCTTCTTTTCTGGGTACGCCTTTCGCAGTTTTCTTGCTCTCTGTGAGTTGAATGTCTCCCTCCCTTGGAACAGGAGACGCCGCTCGCTTCTTGTACTTGGCTTGGGGACAGGAGGGAGGTTTGGTTCAACGTGAGTGGCATTTTTTCCCAACCACCTGCTGGTCTGAGAGCATCAGCTGGTCTGAGAGCGATAGTTGAGCGGACTTCCCTTGGCCGGTTCTTCTCCACTGGGGAGCGTTCTTCCTTGGGGAGGCTGGAACAACTCTCCCGGAGGCAGGAATGCAGGATGGGTGTGTTCTCGTGTGCTGCGCCAGTTCTGGGGAACATTTGATGGCCTGGCGCAGCTTTGCAGGCCCCTGTGACCTTTCCAGAAGCGAGATTTTAAAAGACAGGTGCATGTCCAGGGAATAGAGGAGCCTGAGAAACACTTTGCACCGATAACCGTGAACTCGTGGTGCTATCATTCCGGTCATTGCGCTTGACCACGGATTACCGAGCAGAGCTGAAAACGGAGGCAGCCAGGGCTCCGGTTCTGAGGGAGGGAGGGAGCGAGCACTCACTGCAGTTTGAACATGGGCCAGTGAGTAATTCCAGCTGCCAACCCACCGAGTGACCACCTCCTGGGGGCGTTTCCTCCCACACACCAACCCCGTTCTGTACTTGGAGGCTGGCCCAGGGCCTCCACTGCGCCTGGCACTTTTCTCTACCATCATCGTCATCATCATCATCATCATCAGGATTGTTATAGTTATCACTACTATTATTAATCCCCCGGCCAGTACGACCAACCTGCACCAGGCTGGCTGGCGAGGAGGCCCAGGGAGAGAACGGATGAAAGCCTTTCATTTGACGAGTTTGAACCCACAGTGAAGAGGCTCCTCTGGTCCCAGCTTACTGGGCTCTCAGGACCCTGTGGTCTGGTCCACCACGCCCCCTCTGGTCCTCTGGTCCCAGCTTACTGGGCTCTCAGGACCCTGTGGTCTGGTCCACCACGCCCCCTCTGGTCCTCTGGTCCCAGCTTACTGGGCTCTCAGGACCCTGTGGTCTGGTCCACCACGCCCCCAGGGAAGGATAGTCCACCTGATAGGATCTGTGTCCTCACCTGCACGAAGACGGCGTTGCTGGTGTTGTTTGGAAAGCCAGGCTGCGTGTGTGTGTGTGTGTGTGTGTGAGAGAGAGAGAGAGAGAAAGAGAAAGAGAGAGAGAAACAGATAGAGAAGAGAGAGGGGAATAAATACTGGATGGAGTCTCTGGTGGTCGGTGGGTGACCTGAGAGAGAGAGCTGCTCTCTCTCTAACCACAGGCGACCCTCCCTGCTCAGGATCACAGTCACACACCAGTGAACCTTAACATCTTCTGTAACCACAGAACACAGCAGCTGAAGCAAACAGGGTCTCAGGAAGGCAGGTAAAAATACACAGTTGTGGGCATGACTCACTGTGTTTCCCCCCCCCCCCCAGGTCTCTATGTGGTCCATACATCTCAATGCATGTATTTTTACTTTTAACCAAATGGACCTCTGTTCTAAATCTGTGTGCCTTTAGAGGGAGAGAGTCCTTTAACAATGTGCCCATGACAAGGAAGTATGGTTGCCTTAGCAACAAGGTCCTCGGCATTTTTCTTCCTTTGTGTTAAGGAAACTAATTGTACCCAGGGCGTTTTTTGCACTGTTAGGCCCCCTGAGGTGGGCCAGAAGCCTGGCTGACACCTGCGGACACAGGAGTCTCCGAGGTACAGGCAATCCATGATGCAGAGACAGTACTGCAGCTTAGAACGAGATCTTAGAGGCTGTGTGGCCCAGCCTCGTGTTTCGGTGATGACTGCAGCCCCAAGAGGTTGAATGGCTGGTGGGGGACCCTACAGACAGGTAGCCACAGGTACAAGCCCCTGACCCCTTCTCCAGGGCCATTCCCACCACAGCCTCTGAAAAGTTGTCTCTCAGCTCAAGTTCTGTACACAAGTCCTATTCTGAGTATTCGGGTAACCAGATGTGTCAAAAACCTCTGCCCTGAATCTCTTCATGCGTCACTTTCTGACCTATTCCGCAGAGCCGTGTTTGTGAGTACATAGAGGGAATTAGTGTTTATTGAGAGCTTCCCATGTGCTAGGCAAACTGCTGGCCCGGCAATGACTGCTAACCTGCCCATCTATGAGGCTTGTGCTCCGTTTTATGAGTAAACCCAGCCACAGTGAGATGAAATGGCCACGCCCTGGGGCTGCCACCCCAGAGAGGTGCTCTCGCAGTGACCCCACACAGAGCTTGCTTGGAATGACACTGCCCCTGGACAAACTTCCACAGAAGTTGGCAAACGTGAGCCGTGACCCTGGAAACGGAACAGAGACGCGCTGGATGTTGGATTTATAAGAATCCTCTCTGTAGTCTTTGGAGATTAAGTTAAGCGAGACCATCAGTCTGGAACGTAGGGAAGTGCGATGCCGATATGAGAAGGTTCACTGGAAGATACAACCCAACAGGTATTGCCGGCCCACATCACCGCTGAGGGTTAGCAAAGTAAATAAGTCGCTTAAATCCCACAGGTGGTATGAAGCCAAGCGAGAATTTGAATCTGAATCTTGCCCACCTCCCAACTTGACTTTGTACCCTGCCTGCTGAGGTTGAAACAATGACGTTTAAGCCCACAGATGCTCCGCAGAGGCCCTGGGCTCCCACGCCCGCCCTACCTGGCCTGGCCTCCGCCGGGTGGGGCGCACAGCCCGCACTGCGAGCACTGGCCTGTAGGTGGCGCTCGCTAGCACCGTCGCGGATGTCACCAAGTCCTAGCTGGGGTCGTTTTTTAAATCATGAAGGCAGGAAATACCTAAGTAGGTTTAACCAGAGAAAACAACACCTCCGAGTAGAACAGCGGAGCCTGAGGTCCAACCGCAGTGGCTCAGACTAAAGCAACACCAGGGATGCCGGCCAGAGGCCTGGAAGCCCCGGCAGATTTAAGCCGCGGTCAAAGCCTGAGTCCTGGCCTTAAACATTCCTGAGGCCAGAACCAAACGACAGAAAGACAGACCTGCAAACATCAGACTGGGAGAGGGTCCCAGTAGGTATCCGTGCCCTGGACATTTCCTTCAACGAACTTGAATACTTGGGTAATCCCCCAAAACTTGCTAGTGCTCTTTTTGAAAATTACTTGATAGAGTTCTTGAAAAGTTAGACTAGACGTTGTTTCTTAGGGAAAACAACCAAACTTAGGAGGTCCCTGAGTCCAGAATACTGTTTATGCAGACAGCTCCCCAAAGTCCCAGCCTATGGGCCACTGTCGTAGGCAGCATTTGAAGGCGACAGCGGCAGATGACTAGGTTATCATTTAAAACCACAGTCCTCCAGCCGCATCCCCCTGCCCGGCTCTACCTGTGGAAAGCAGTGAAATAGGAAGGGAAAGTTGACCGAGTGCCGGCGGGTGTCCCGACTGCACATCCAGCCTGGAAAAGCAAGGGAGAGGCAGGGAGACTTGGGGTCCCAGGAAGAGTGAGGGAAAGATCCAGGGTGGGTGGGGCAAGCAGCACAGGTCAAAGCCCGGGGGTCCATGGAGACCCGCCCCGGTCCACCTGTCCATCTGCTGCTGCGGGCTTGCCTCAAGGTGCTGGGTGAGAGAGTACAGGAGGGAGGAGGGGAAAGATTTAGTTCTATTTTCCAAGCTAAACTCAACCTGATCTAGCCGTGACCAAAAAAGCATGTAGAGGCACGGTTCCATTCCCTGGTCCCCACTGCTCCGCCTCGGGTTCCTCGGGTGGCCAGAAGATACCCGCTGCCACCATCCCACCCAGAATGCATGTCAGGTCCTCAAGTCCTTGCCCAAACCGGGCAGGAGTTTCCAGCAGATAAGCATGGCTCCTGGCAGAAAGACGTATTTACCTTCACCAAAAATATCATCCTCTTCATCGACCAGGAACTCCTCGGGGTCCAGAGACTGCATCGTGGCGAGGGTGGTCAGCGTGCGGCAGGCAGGGGCAGGTGGTCTCAGTAGCGGCCCTGGCGTCCCAGCTGCCACACTGCCCTGGGCGGTTTCCTTCCCCGTTGCCTAAGCCCCGGGGAGGGCAGCTTCCGTTTCAGCCTGAGAAAGCGGCTTCATTCATATGAACAGGCTGCCTGAGCCCTCTGAAGCCTGCAGGCCAGGTGGGGTCGTCCTCAGCCCCAGAGGAAGGAATTTTCCTGGAAGGGGCTGCACAGCTGGCAGGATCTCCCCGCAGACAGGGCTTCAAGTCTGAGCCCCGTGAATTCTATTTCAAAGCCACAGCTTTCATTGTTCCTTAAAGAGGAAGGTGGGCCCTTAACTGTGCGTGAACCTGAACACAATGAGTCACGTTGGAAGAGAAGGGCCCACATCTTCCTGCCTTGGGTTTGCTTCAGTGACAATTTAGCTGAAAGAAACGCGGCCACCCCGGACCTGGCTTTCCCTGCACGTAGCGACAGCGGCCCTTTCCCCGTGCAAACTTCTTGCATTTGGGGGATTTGAACCTTGACGGCGCTGAAACCTGACGTAATGCACATCCAGGCTCTTACTGGGTCTATTAAATCTATGACCAAAAAATAGGTAACTAGTCTGGGTCAGACCACTTCCACTTCACAGCATTTTCCCAGCCTGATTCTTCAGACTTTATCACTAAAGGGGACAGGAGAAAATGTAATGTGACAGGCAGCCCCTCCCAGAGGGAGCTTCTGTGTGCATGCCCGAGGCGGTGGCATCGTGGTGGCCAGCTCCCCGGAGCTGAGTTCTGTGTGGCTGTGCAAACCCAGGTCTCGAGTGGTGTTGGCCCTGTGTCGGTGGGTTTCCCAGGGTCTCGGCTGAGTTGTTGAACCTCCCAGAAGGTCAGAAGCTCAGAAAATGCAAATGGGGGAGGATGGTGGGGAGCCTGGACCCAAGGTGTTTCCTTCTGGCGACTTTATTCACTGAGGAGGCTGTCGTGATAAGTAGATATATTTCAATAAGCTTTATTCTTAGAGCAGTTTTAGGTTCGCAGCAGAATTGCCAGGAAGGTCCAGAGGTTTCCCACACCCGCCCTGTGCCCACACCTGTACGGCCTCCCCCCATTGTGGACACCCCTATCCGGGGGCACATCGGTTACACCTGATGAACCCACACAGGCCCGTCATCTCCACCCAGAGTCCACAGCTCAGCTCAGGGTTTGCTCTCAGTGTTGCTCGGTCTCCGAGTTTTGACAATTACATGATGTCACATAGCCACTGTGGTGGTGCCACGCGAAGAAGTTTTATGGCCTGACAATCCTGCATTCTGCCCATCCATCCACCCCCAAGCGCCTGGCCACCGCTGAACTTTTTCCTGTCCCCAGAGTTCTGCCTTTCCCGGAACGCCATGGCGTTGACATTGTATAGCGTGTAGACTTTTCGGAGTGAGTCCTGTGACTTTGAAGTGTGCATGTGAGGTTCCTCTACGTCTTTTCGTGGCTTGATAGTGGATGATATTCTGTTGTTTGGCTGCTCCATGGTTGATCCATCACCTCCTGAAGGACGTCTTGGTTGCTTCCAAGTCTGGCCAATTATGAATAGAGCTGCTACATCCGTGTGTGGGGTTTTGTGTGGACGTAAGTTTTTGAGTCCTTTCGGCCAATGCCGAGGAGTGTAACCGCTGGAACGTATGATAAGAGTAAGTTAGATTGTCTGAGATACCTGAGCTGTCTCCCACGGTGGCTGCACCACCTGCATGTCTAGCAGCAGTGACGAAGCGTCCCTGCTGCCCCATGTCCTTGAAGTACTTGGTGTGGTCAGAGTTCTGGACTTTGGACATTCTGACAGCTGTGTGCTGGTCATTCTTTGTCTTAACGAGGGCTTCCGAGGAGCCCTCTGGTGCTACTCTCCAAGCGGAGAACCTGTGCCCTCCTCCCCTAAGTGCACCCTTGAAGTGACACCCATTTCTACCAGGGAGCGGAGGAGACACAGGGCTAGACAAGTCCTGCCGTGAGAAAGGGCCCCCGCAGAGGCACTCAGACAGGTAGCCGTGAAGAGCTGCCCTAGGCCCAGGGGTGGGCTCCTTGCCCACCGTAGGGCTGGTTGCTGTGGGGTCCCCACCGAGCACACGCAGTGTGGGCCTTCCCCGGGCTGGGACCACCCCAGGGGAGAGTTTGGAAATGTGTGGGTGTTCAGGCTTGCACAATGACAGGGGTATTACTGGTATCAGTGTCTCGGGAACCTTCCTGCAAAGCAGGGGGTGTGGCTCACGCGGAAGAACTGTTCAGCCCCAAATGCCAGTCATGCCCCTCCCCCACTGGAGAAACGCCCGGTCGCTGCTGGGGCCACCGCCTTCCCCCAAACCTCCTTCCCGACTCTCCACCGCCCTTCACCCCGATGCACTCAAGTGACATTGTGGTCAAGGATCGCACTTAATGACCTAAATTAGATGAATTACAGGGTGAGCAGTAGGATGGCGCAGCCACTGTGGAGCTTCCTCAAAAAAATTAAAAACACAACTGCCATATATCCCGGCAATTCCACATCTGGGCACTTATCTGAAAGGTGGAAAACAAGGTCTTGAACGGGCACTTGCCCACCAGGTACATCACGGCACCATTCACAGCAGTAGTCAGGGGCCAGGAGCCACCTAAGGGTCCATCAGTGGGTGGGTGATGAATGGAGTGTGCTGGGCGCACACAAAGGAATGCCATTCAGCCTTAAGAAGAAGGAAGTCCTGTCGCATGGATGAGCCTGGAAGACATCATGCTGAAGGAGTCAGCCAGCCACCAACACGACAAACACTGCCTGACCGCACTCATGTGAAGCCTCTGAAGTGGTCAGCACCACAGCTGTCACAGAACGCAGACTGCTGGCTGCCAGGGACCGGGGGAGGGGGCTGGGGGGTTTGCTCCATGGGCAAGCAGCTCCGTCAGGCCAGCATAGAAAGTTCCAGACTCTAGAGATTTCTTGGACAACACTGTGCATAAAGTTGTCAGCACCGCAGTGCAGATGTAAACAGTAAGCGGGCAACTTTGTGTGTCATGTTTTATCCCGCATGCAAAACCACGGGCCCCTGCGTGGGAAACCGGGCCATGGCCTGCGTTTGCCAGGGCTGGGAGACAGGATGGGTGTCCCCGTACCACACTCCTCACCCTTTGCCCTTGTCCTTTAACCTTCACGACCCCGGAGGTGCAGGGTCTCATCCCGTTCACAGATGATGAGCTCAAAGAACTTGCAAGGACTAAGGCCAGCGCTCACGCCGCTGCTCCCGGCAAAACGGTGCTGGGGTAACTGCGGGGCATCAGGTCACCCCGGCATCCCCGTAGGTCTTGGGGGTCCTCACCACTTCCATTCCCTCCTGCCTCCAAACCACCCAGTCAGCAACTTGGCCTAACCCTCGAGGCCATTTCCTTGGGGTGGGTGAGACTGTGGGACCCCCAATTCCTCTGGTGAGTCCTAACCCCCAGGACCTCAGAATGCGGCTGCTTGAAAATAAGGCCATTGCTGATGTGACAGGCGATGACGAGGCCCCACTCGGGTGTGCTGGGCTCCTGATCCAATGTGACTTTTTCGCCTTCAAAGGGGAGGTTGGAGGCAGGGGGACACCATGGGAAGATGCAGACAGACAGACGAAATGCTGCCAGACAGCCAGCAGACACGGGGCGCGTCGGGAACATACTCCCTTTCTCCATCACAGAAGGAGTTAGTCTTGTTGACATCTTGACCTTGGACTTCCAGCATCCAGAGCTGTGAAGTCATAAATTTCTGTCATTGAAGCCCCCCCGGTTTGGGGTGCTTTGTTGTGAAAGTCTCCATCCAGAAGAGACAGCAAGCTGTGAAGCCTGTCCTCTGGTGGGACGGAAGCTCACACTGGGTGGCGTTTTCTCCCTCCGAGCACTTCGCAGATGGTAAATTATTTTTTAAGCTGCAAAGCACGCAAAAAAGGTTCACAGCTAATAAAGAGCTGACCCTTGGAACCCGAATTCTCACACCACAAAACAGTAGTGACCGTGTCGGTTTTCTTAGGTCCCACACAACACCTGCACAGCCCCTTATGTGTCCACGTAAAGCGTTTCCCACAGCGACGGAAATACAGTAGGCGCTCACTGGTGTTTCTCGAGTGGAAAAGAACGTGAAATGATTAGGAGGTGAAATGTCCAGAAACAGAAAGGAGAACAAAGTAGGAGAGAGGAATTGAAACTATGTGGCATGGTTGGAATCAAGGAAGAAAAAGAAAGTAAAAAACCCCAAGGAACCAGAAATAATCTTATCTTTGGGCAACTTTGCCTGTAACAATACACAAAATGTGTCAAACCAGAGAATGCCACAACCCCGCTGCTGGGACTAAAGGGACCTAGTTTTTCATGGGGTTCCTGTTTCCACACGGCAAAGAGGTGGCACCCACCTCCGGGGTGACGGTCTGCTGCCAGGAGGCTGTTCAGGCCTCCGCTCAGCTCCCGCCGCTTCAGGGGCATCTCTTGCCTGTAGAGGCCACCTGAGGGTCACTTACGGCAGGTGCTGGGGAACCTGTAGAGCAGGGTTGTCTTCAACAGGACCTGTGACAATGAGGGGAATTGCCCAGTGAACAGACCTGCTCTCCACTCTGGCAGAGGCCCAGGCAAAGGAAGCGATTTTCCGCTGGCATGCCCCCAAAATTTTTAAAACATGCCGTACCTGCCTCTTTAGTGAGGGGCACTGACCTCTTTTCCCCGAGATTGTCAAAAAAGAAAAAAAAAAGAAAGAAAGAAACAGCCAACACAGTAATAGCTGTCTGGTGTGAACAAATCAAAATCATATCTATTTTCTTGTCAGGTGACAAAAATATAATATTTTTTGGCGTGCGGCAGAATTTTAGTGATTAGTTGCCAGGAGCCACGAGATGAACTGGGTGCCCTGTGGTGAGAGTAGCACGGGGTGTGGCTCCCAAGGTGACAGCTTCGGGCCTGCTGTATGATCGCTGAGTCAGGAACCGGCAACCAGTGACGTCTCCAAGGGCATCGGAGGGACGGGTGCTGAGATTTGACAGAACAAAGCTGCAGTCCTCGCTTTGCTGTTCCCCGGCCCTTTTCGTGAAGATGCTGAGTCAGACTCAGACTCCCGTAAAAGGGAAAAAATCTGCAGTTGGGCCCTTTGTCTTCTCCGCTGTCATCGCCGCACAAATCACACGTTTACACAGCTGTGTGCTTGTCAACACACATTTGGGATTATGGCTTTATGCAGCTGTCTTTGAAATAACATGGGAGGGGAGTGCTACGCAAAAACACATTCCTACCATCCCTTACATTTTCTTTCTCAATTACCTTTGTCAGTGTTCTTTATCTTTACTGTTCTTATGGCTTCGAGTTACTGTCTCGCACCCCTTCATTTCGACCTGACGGTCTCCCTCTGTATTTCTGATAAGGCCCATCTGGTGATGCTGTTTCTACTATAAACGAAATTCCACAGCTTTTGTCGCTCTGGGATTGGACTCATTTCTCCTTCATTCTTGAGGGTGAGTGTTGCCAGATACAGAACGGTTGGTTGACACTTGAAGTAGGTTACGTATTGCCTTCTGCCCTGCACAGTTTCCAATGAGAAATCGCTTGTTAGTCTTACTAAGGATGCCTTGCTCGAGGTGAGTCATCTCTGCTCTGTGCTTTAAGGTTCTCTCTCAGCTCTTGGCTTTGACAGCCTGGTGATGTGCACAGGCGTGGGTTTCGCTGAGCTTGTCTGAAGTGCAGTTCGTTGGGCTTCTTAGATGTGTAGATCAATGCTTTTCCTCAGATCTGGGAATCTTCGGGTGATTATTTTTTCAAACATTCTTTTTCCCCCTTTTTCTCTCACTTTTCACGCTTGATGGGCGTCTTCTGAAGCTCTAATCATTTAAAAAATGTTTATTTTCCTTCTGTTCCTCAGGCAGGATAACCTCAAACTTTTAACTTGGCTGATTTCCTTTTTTGATAATTTATCTGAGAAGATCCCTTAACAATTAAGATGAAATTCTGTTGGGGGAAGGGGCATGATGGGATGGAAGTATGAATTAAACAAGAACACATGTGAAACACATCTAGATCTTCAAGGGCACGTCCATGCATGTTTTACGTGGCCAATGGTGACATGGATGGTGTAGACCCCCCAGGAAGGGGCAGGGCCAACACCCAGGATCGGGGGCTGGGAAGCGCAGGGCAGCTGGGCCTTGGAGTCTGAGCGTCACGGAGGGGGAAGCCCGACAGCCCCTCACCTGGGCCGGGACTAGCTTTCTGGGTTGTGGCCCATTCACCTCCCAACCTGACCCTCCTTAGCCTCAGCCAGAGTCCTTCTCCTTGGGAAGAGCCGTGAAAGGAAGGATTTAGAACTTGGGAACTGTTGTGTTCTGATTTTGGCCAAATTTTTTGAAAACTCTTCCTTGTTTGGCATCTCTTTAATATACAGGGTCTGGCAGAAGTCAGACCTACCTGAGTGTGGCGGGTATGTGTCCTAATATGGGTGTGATAATTTATAGTTTTAATGTGGACATTTCATCTAAAATGTCATATGCTATGCTTGACTGTGATATGGTTCTGTACAGAATAACCTGCGTATGATTTTGTAATGAAAGAGCTGGTAATAGAAAAGGGGCGTTATTTGTGCTGGACCCTGTAGATCTGTGTCTCAGTGACCTCTGACCATACAGAAGACAGAAAAGTAATTTGGGGCAAGAGATTGTTCAAAGACTACCTTCAAAAAAGGAAGGAAGGAAAGAAGGGAGGGAGGGAGAGAGAAGAAAGAAAAGAAAGCATGAGGAAAGGCAGACTATTTCTTTTTTGGAAAGAAAATACTTGCAGATTGCGTCTGTTTTTTTGAAAGGTTCTCTGGGAGGACCTCCAGAGACACTCCTGGAGTGGAAATTCCAGCCATCCTGGAAATCCCCACAGTTGCCCCTGGGTGCTGTAGGAAGGCTGCTGGCAGAGCTGGGGCCTGGATAAGCCTTGAACACCTTGCGTCTCACCCCTAGGTTCTGGGCTCACCTTCTCTGGGCTTCACACCTGCACCCAGGAAAGACCTAAATGCATCTGAGTGTATCTGCATGGAGAAAGGGGAGGTTTCAGACTAAGAAATTGCCATTCCTTCTGTGTTTCCCCAGGCAGACTGGGCCCTGAAGGTCCCTTCCTCATGGAACGTTTTGGAGGGACAGTGGAGACACAGAGTGGAGGGAAGACAAGGTGTGCCTGGGTCCAATGCACTGATGTAGGGCCCAGCCCGGTCTGGGAGGGACCAGGGGCCCCTGTTGTCCTGACCCTGGCTCTCCAATGTTCCCAGGCTATCCCCGTGGCAGTGGTGTTAGGCTTTTACCTCCGAAGAACAGGAGTAGTAAAAGCAGCTTCCTTTCATCTCTGAAAACAGTGTGGCCCAGACACAGCTCCACACAGGAGGAGAAAGAGGCAGCTCAACTCTCCTCTGATGCTTTACTGTTCGGTGAGCAGCCCGGAACGTCACTGGGCAAAGGGAGCTACCCTCTCCTCCTTTCTCTCTAACTAAATGAAAAAGCTAGTAAAGGACGAGAAGATGGAAGGGGCAGGAGAGGGCGGAGGAAGGGAATTGGGGAAGGAAGGAAGGAAAGAGAGAGAGGAAGAGGGACAGGGGAAGAGGTGACTTGGGATCAGGGAGCTGGTGGGGCTCAGCCTTCTCTCCAGAGCCTCTCTCTCGGCCTCTCTCAGATGAACACACATGGGGATTTGTAGTTTGTAATAAATTTGCCTAGTTCAAAAAACAATCCCCCCTTGATGTGTGAGCCGAGGCTGCCAGGGGAAGCTTCATCATCACTGGTGAGTCTGCATTTGGAGGCACCGGGCTGCCCTCTCCCTCCACGGGCCTCTGATTTCTCTCCAGCAGCACGGGCAGCCTGTGGCTTTCCCTCTCTGCACAGCGGTGTCAGCCCCTCCTACTCCTCTCTTCAAAACAAGACCTGTTTTTCTTTTCCTAGAACTGTGTCAGGTGTGATAGATTGAAAAGTGCCACCCATCCTCTCGGGGACCACAAGCAGAGCTGAGTGGTGAACCAGGCCGGTAAACAAGGGCGTGGACCTGAGCCAAAGCTGGGGCTGGAGGGGGAGAAGCAGGAAGGAAAAACCCCTGCGGCTTCAAGGGGGAGGTGAGCAGAGGGCAGCCGCCCTCCAAAAACAGGAATCAAAAAACAAAACTTGAACCTCACGAAACAACCACAGGGTCGAAAGTTTTAAAGCTGTTTCTGCAGCTGATTTTAGAGACTTCTTCCATTGCCCCAGGGGCCCAAGAGTTGTGAACCCCAATCCTTCCATGCTCAGTGTGAAGGTGCAGGGTGGAGGGAGGAAAGGGGGAGTACGATGCTCATTTCCTGTCTCTGCACAAGAAGGGTCTCAGTGCCTCTCAGGACGCCCTGACCGCCGGGTTCTGGAAAGCGGTTCAGCCGGGCCAGCTTCCTGGGAGTTCTCTCAGCTCCTGCAGCAAATAAGGAAAATTGGAGAAGCTGGCTTGGGGCAAACTGAGGCGAGTAGGTGGGCTTTTTCAGTGTGTACTTGGCAGAAGCCAAAAGCAGTATGAATATCAACTTCCCATTTTCTAATCTGGATTTCCATCTTCTCCCGTCATGAAAACCCGTGGTGGAGGTGGGGTGAAAGAGAGGCTCCAGGGATTAGAATCCCGCCCGAGAGAGCAGGAGGCCAGGACTCCTTTGCCCATGGAAGCCCCAAGGGCATTGGCCCACCCTGGGGAGGCGGGAGGCAGTGGGGAAATGTTAGAATGATGGCTGAATTACGTTCTTGGGAAATTTCACCCGGGTGTCTCAACAAAGTACGGAAAGAGCAAGCATTGGGTATTGTGCAGAGCAGGGCGGAGGGAGTAGGGGAGGGGCAGATCTTCTTATTCACTCCTCACCTTAGATGTGACCTCATGCACAAGTCTGCAAATGCAGCCAGCTGCCTGGGCACCCACGTGGTGTGGGTGTTATTTATAAAACGGTATAAATGTCTTGGGTGCTAGCATGGGGCAGGGTGCTGCACGGAGCACCCAGGGAAGATGCAGTAGCACCTAGCGGAGTTTCTTTCACCCCGAGGCATCTAGTAAGAGCTTCACACAAAAAGAAGGGGAGATCAGTGATGATGGATGTGATGTGATACGTTCCTGCTTGGACCAGCTAAGCCTTCTTGGGGAGGCATTGGCCGTGCAGGTCTCCAGAGCAAGGCCCCTTCCTCCCTCCACGCCAGCAACCCTGTCCCTCTTGGGCAGCCTGGGCCCCATCCAAGTTAGCTCCTGCACACCCTCGGGTTTCACGGTTCTTCCCAGCAATGACATTGATACCAATAAGGCGCATGTCTCCTAAGACACTGAGGAGTGGATGTTGCTCTTTCTTCTGAGTTCCTTATGAAGGAAGACAGGCAGTTCAGTGTGACTGTCCTCATTTTACTGATGAAGAGACTAAGGACAAAGAAAGAGGTGACCAGGCAGGAGGGCCCAGATCATGTGGCTTGGTCCGGACATAGAGCAAGCCAAAGTGTTCTCTAGTGGCAGGTGAGCCAAGACTGGACTGCCCACCAGGGAAGTTCTTCCCGAGATGGCTGACCGGCTCCGCTTTAGTGAAGACAAAACACAGTCGTGCAAAAAAAGCTGCAAGTGCTTATCCCAGAGAGACAGAAGGACAGGAGGGGTGAGTCCGGTGGCTTCACACGGACGGACTTCTCAGATCTCTCATTTTCTGTGCTGGCCTCTGCTGGTCTCCTGGAAAATGGTCCAGGCGTTAGAGCGGAGGCCGCAGGACCTAGGTAAAACGGGTCGGCTTTAGACTTCGAGGTCCCAGGAGAAACACGTCAAGCAAGACCTTCAGTTCTGATGGAGACCAGCGGCCCCCAGACCTCTTCTAAATGAAGGAGTGGTGATTCCTCCCTTCTCCAGTCCCCTAGGTGATCAGAGTTTAGAAGGGTCCTATAGACACGGATGCCGGAAGGTGGGCCTGCAGCTTTGCTCTGCGATGCCCTTTGTCATAGGGGGCCTCATTGGGTTTATGTTTGGAAGTCCTTGCATTTCATTGCCTTGCAAGTACCACAGACCCCAGGCCCTTGTGAGTGAGGCACAGACAGACGTTTTCTCATATAAGTTCATCGGCCAGCCCGTGAGCACTGCAGTTAAACAGGAGGTCGTGCAAGTCCAGAGACAAGGATGAGGCCCCCCTGAACGGATCTCCTGGAAGTGCTCTCAGACAGACCCCAAAGCAACGCCTTATAACCGTGATTAATGGGTCTCCAGCCCTCTGCCCCAGGCTGCTGCCCCCGAGCACCCTCCCCATTTCCTCTCCTCTTTTTAATGCACTAAAAAAATATATAACTATAAAAACTATAAAAAACTATAACTAAAAAACTATATAAAAGACACTTCACAGAAACACTAAAAACTGGTGTAAGGGAAATTTCATGGCAGGGCACAGTATGAACGTTGGGTTTAAAAAGAGGCTTAGACCTTGCTTCTTGGATTTTCTGGATAGGAGTTTTGCAGGCCCATCATTCACACTGCTCAGCCTCGGTGTGATGTTTAGTTCCCTTTTCTTTCTGCTCACTGGGATAAGATGGCACATGGGAACGGAACTTGTGGCAGAGATAACCTGGCCACAGGAGGGCCCCGCCCCCACCTCCCGTTGGCCCTAGTTGTAAATGTGTACTGAATGGGAACCGTGGGCATCTGTGTGCTGCAGGGCGCGTTGCCACACACTGTCTCCAGCGGAATGAACAGCATGCGAGATTCGTGCCACTTTTGAAATGTGATGAAGCAACAGAGAATTCAGCAATCGGATGACCACACTTTCTGGACTATGTTGTGCTCTTTTGCACAATATGTAAGGACACAACACAGGAAACCTACAAAAGACGGAAATAGGACAATCGAGATTGTTGGCTGGCCAGATGGCAAAGCAAAGGGCAGAGTAGTAGATACCCCACCCAGCCAACATTTTCTCACGGCTGTTATCTCTGTCTTCAAGACTCTATGACTCCCCTCTTTTGTTATTCTTTCCATTCATCCATGATCCATCCATCCATCCATCCATCCAGGCTTCCATCTATCTACCATCTAACCATCCATCATCCACTTATCCATCCACCATTCATCCATCACTCACCCATTCATCCATCCTCTATCCAACCATCCACTCATCCATTTATCCAGGCTTTCATCCATCCATCCATCCATCCATCCATCCATCCATCCATCATCCATCCACCCATCCAACATTTATTGAGCACCCCGTCATTCTAGCTGTTAGGAACACTCTGTCACAGGTATGCTGGTAAAAGTTAAACAGCTGGCTCTTGGGTGGGGGAGAGAAGCAGGTGGGTGGGTTCCAGTGCTGTTCTGAAGGAGCATGACTGGACAGAAGGTGAAAAGTAGAGCCAGTGATTAAGACCTGGTTCTTGGCTTAACTGACATGGCCCACGTCACCGTCTCTGGCTTTGATAGAAATGCTGGGTGATCAGCGGGCTGTTTGCCATGCAGAGGAGAGAAGATGACGTGTACCTTCATCACTCACAAAACCCACTCTGCCGGGGGTCTGCAGTTTCTCGACACGGCGAGTGTTATCTCTGGTGGTGGGATTATGCACAATTAAAAATATTTTTGCATCTTTAGTGAGACAGATGTCATATACCCTAAAATCCATTCATTCAAACTATGTTAGTTCAGTGATTTTTAGTATATTCAGAGTTGTGCAACCTGACCGCAATCTAATTTTAGAACACATTCAAGAACTCAGAAAGACACCCTGCAGCCATTAGGAGTCACTCTATTCCAGCCTCTCCCCAACCCCCATCCCCCCCACCCCCAGCCCCAGGCAACCGTCGAGCTACTGACCATCTCTGGACCTGTCTACGTTTCGTGAAATGTCGTGGGATCTGTAGTCTTTGGGGGCTTGCTTCGTTGGCTTAAAATGTTTGCAAGGCCCGTCCTTGTGAGAGCATGGGGCAGTGCTCCCTTCCCTTTAATGGTTGGATAACACTTCTCCGTCTGAATAGACCGCATTTGCTTTGTACATTCACCACCTGATGGACACTTGGGTTTTCTCTACCTGTTGGCTATTGTGAATAAGGTCACCACGAGCACACGTGTACAGGTGTTTGTGTGGACACGTGTTTTCCTAAGCTGCTGCCCCGTTTTGTGTTCCCACAGCAGCCACGCATGAGGGTCTCAGTCCCCAGTCCTTGTTAACACTTGCCATTGTCTCCTTTTCCACTTTAGCCATCCTCATGGGCAGGAAGTGCTATCTCATTGTAGTTTTGGTTTGCATTTCTTTGATGACTAATAATGTCGAGCAGTTTTTCATGTGCTTATTGGCCGTTTGCAGGTCTTCTTGGGTAAATGTCTATAAAAAGTCTATGCCCATTTTAAAATTGGGTCACTCATCTTTGTAGGACTCCTTCTTCATGTATCGTGTGCACAGCACCTTGTCAGATATGTGAGCGTCACGTATTTTCTCTCAGTCTGTGGGCTGTGTTTTCTTGACGATGTCCTTTGATACATGACATTTTAAAATTTTGATGAAATGCTATTTATTTATATTTTGTTACTCGTGCTTTGTAAGAACCATTGCCCAACCCGAAGTCATAACATTTGATCCTATGCCTTCTGCTAGGAATTTAACAGTTTTAGCTCTTATGTTTCGGTTGGGACCCACTTTCAAACAGTTTTGACCGATGGGGAAGGGAAGGGGCCAAAGGTGGAGAGCCTCCTGCAGGTGGCTCTCTAGTCGTCCCCAAGCCATCGTTGAAACGTTAACGTTTCCCCATTGGCCTGTCTTGGTATACGTTAGCTTTTGTTCTTCATACTTTCCTTTCCCCCAACAATTACTGAAAGAAAAGAAAAAACATCAAATGTGTGTTTTCTTCTTTTTTAAGTGGAAGAGACCGTCGATCCTTGGAAACTGCATAAGCACCGAAGGTCCCCGGTGAGGGTCATCACCTCTCCAGTCTCGTCTCCATCCCGCCAGCGTAGGGTTTGAGAGAGCACAGCCACGTGGTCAATTCTAGCTGTGCGAGTAGAGTAAGAGGCCCTCGGAGGTGGCCAAGACCTCCCCTGAGGACTTAACAGGTTGAACAGGCAGGAGAGGTTACCCTCGTGCTGGGGCAGGAAACCCATGTGGCTGAGCTGTGATTGGATTATGGCAACAGGTCTTTCCAAAGCCCATGAAGAAGCACCTATGTCCGCTTTCACACATCTGCCAAAGGCACCTTTAGAAACCTAACGACTTCTGACAGCAGAGTACTGAGCGACATGCAACATGCTACATAGTGTCACCCATTAATAGCTTTTGGAAAATAACCCGAGGGAAGAATCTAGGAGAAGAAGATACATACGAAGGTGTGTTACTTAAAATAGGCAAAAATGGAAAAATATTGCAACGCCCAAGGAGCGAGAGCTGGATAAACCGATTTACCGTGGCGAGCTGCAGAACCCCGAGGGATGACCCTGGGCCTGGCGGCGCGGGGCGGTGATCCGCACAGATGCGTGGGCTGATTCATGTGGCCGCGGCCAAACCGAATTCACACAGACACCTTCACTGAAGTGGTCTAAGGGTGGATGGATGCTGACAAAGCTCAGAATTAGTTGAACACAATATTCATACCCATTAGATCTGTATCTACAGCAAAAAAAGAAAAGGCTGCTTAAATGCCAAAAGGAAATGAAAATAAGCTCTTTCCGAAAGCCCAAATCAACACCACCGTATTCCTTCAGCACATCTTTTTCTTAGTTATTTGCTAGCGCGCTGCGTCCTCATTTTAACATGTAGGGGAAAAACTGAATGAGCGCTTGGAAAGAAGAAATTAAAGTTTTCTCATAATGTAGCCACTGAGTTTGTTATTCCCAAGGAGTGCAAGCCGTGCCTTCACGGAGCCTTGCTTCTCGGGGGAGGCACGCTGAGCGTGTATTTGGGTGGAGAAGCAGGGAGCTTTCGGTCTTGGGTGCAGGGCGGTGCATTGATTTCCTGGGGCTGCCCTAATAAAACACCACAAACCCGGGGCCTTAAAGCAACAGAACTGCATTTTCTCACGGCTCTGGGGGCTATGCATCAGAGGTCAAGGTATCAGCGTATTCCTTCCGCGGGCTCTGAGCTAGGCTCTGTCCCTGGCTTCCTCCCAGCGTCTGGTCACCACCCTGACCCCTTGGCGTTCCTTGGCTGGTGGGCACGTCCCTCCAGTCTCTGCTGTCTTCACAGGGCTTTCTCCCTGTGTCTCTGTCTGTTCTTGTAAACAGGCCAGTCCCATTGGGTTACGGGTTCTGCCTGCTCCAGTGTGACCTCATTTTAATTTAATCAACTTTAAAGTAACCCGATTTCCAGATATGGTCACATTCTGAGGTGCTGTGTGTTTAAGACTTCAATATTTCTTTTTAAGGGGACATAATCCATCCCATTACAGGTAGCCTTGGAGTTCATTTCATTAGTATACAGTTCTGATCCTTTCCAGAATTTTCTCAGAGCACAGTCTGGGCTGCCCAGGACAGGTCCTGGGAGGACCCGCTCAGCAATGTGGTGTGGACCGTCCTGGTGGACGCCCTGGGCTGTCTCCCCGACAGGGCGCCTCGCTTCCGGCAGACCATGGTGGTGAAGATGCTCAAGCCCAAAGGGTGGAGACAGGCGGAGGTTCCACCTGGAGGAGGACACTCAGAATTTGTGCCCTTGTCACTCACTCAGCCTCCTCAGTGCAGGATGAGCGACTTGGCTGGTTGGTGGATTGGAAAGACAGCTCTGAGTGGCCCCAACCAGGCCCTCCTCTCCGCTTCCGGTGTGTACAGGACACACCTGGTGGGGACAGGATTCTGGGGGGACAGGATCAGCCCATCGCTTGGCCAACAGGGCGAAGCCGCACGCTCCAGCCTGGACTTCTCCGGCATTGGAAACGTGTAGGGTTACTCTGATTTTCTTCTGCTGACTCTCCTCATCTAAGTCTCAGTGAGTTCCAAGTTCAGGGAGGGAGAAAAAGAGGGTGCCTCTCTAGGTTTCCCTGAACCTCCAGAAAAGGGTGCAGGTAGCTCATTTTCAGGCACTCCTTCCACACTGTCAGTACCAGACGTGGTGGACACGCCCACATGCAGAGACGCTCCTGCGTACAGGGATGTGACAGGGTGACGTTATCCACCCCCAGCTCCAGCCTTCTTCTCCCCACAGTCAGGAGGAAATGACAGAGGTGCTGCAGCACCAAAAGGGGCAGTGGGACAACAGGGGGGACATCGCCCATGTCTAGCTCCTTCTGTGCGCGTTTATCCATTGGCCAACATGTAAGGAGCCTCCGCCCTGGGCAAGGTGCTCTCCTGGTCCCCGCTGGGAACGCAGGAGCCGTAAAGCAAACACAGTCCCTGCGCGCGGATTTGCCGTCTTGTCTCAGAAACAAGGCAGATAAAAAAGACAAGTTCTTGTACTGGGCAGGCTGCGGGCGGGGCCGGCAAGGCTCACAGGCCGTGAACGTGCGTGAAAGAGCAGAGGAAGGAGGGAGTGCCTGAACTGATGAGAAATTGGGGGGATAGCAGGCCAGGGTGGCAGGGACAGTGGGTGAAAAGGTCCTGGCATTCTTGATATTTTAATAAGCAATTTGAGCCATGTTTAAGGACTCTGCTGTGTGGAAAACCGTGGGCGGGGCAAGGTGTGAAGTCCAGAGGGCAGCTCTGGAGGGACCCGGGGAACTGGAGTTCCAGCTGGGACTCACTGCATGCTCTGGGCGAGTCGCATGCCCTCTGTGAGCCCCAGTTTCCCCTGTTGTGTGCCAGGCACTGACGCAGGCACTGACAATACAGCGGTGAGTGAGAAAAGTCCCTGTTTATTTTGCATTCGCCAAGGGGCACAGGTGCTGTTCTAGGCGCTCTGTAAACACCACGTGTCTCATTCACAGAACAGCCCATGCGGTGGGCACGCTGTTTCGCCCTCTTCGGACAAGTGAGGGTGGGCGGTGTGGTCCATAGTGGCGGGGCACCTCCTGCAGGTCTCACAGCAGACAGGTCGCGGAGCGGGACGCCCGCCCGCCCTGCTCCTGGCCTGTGAGGTGGATGGGGCACAGAGCGGGTGGCGGTGGGACCTGTGGCTGCGACCTGGGGTGATGGCTGGGACTGCCAGAGTGAAGAATAGCGGAATGTCTTCCCACTGGGATTCCTTTCAGTTCGCTGCTTTGCTGCTCGAACACGCTGCTCGGACTTGAGACGACAGGTTTCTACGTGGCCGTCGAAGGCCTTGCTGGAAAGACGAGCAAAAAGCTATTTTAAGATGTTTCTTCCCTGACATAAGTTATGGTTTGGGGAGGAGGGAGTCTGGAGACGAATTAGAAAGGATGCTGAGCCTGAATGGAGGGCAGGGACTGTGGGAATGAGAATGGGAACGAAAGGGAAGGGGCAGACTGGAAAGACACCGCTAACGGAACAGCTTCAACGCCAGTTAGCAATGCTTCCTGTGTGGTCCGCCCCCCCCCCCCCCCCGGGGCCTCGTTGCTATGGAAATACAGAGCTGAGGCTCTCAAAGGGCTCTGTGATCACCAGATAATTGATCCGTTGTGCCAGGGACACTGTTAACAGGAAGCCGTGGATCTCAGGGACATGTCCCTTTGTTACATCATCTGTCTTCTCACTTGGCTTTCACGGTGACAGGTACTGGCCAGAGAGGAGGGGAAAGAAACTTTGAAGTTGTTTCTCTGCAGCAGTAGGCTTCCCGCTTCTATCTGCTTGTGGGCTAGCGTTTGGAAAAGGGCGCCTGGTACTAAAATGGAAGATGATAGATTGCCGTATGTAAAAAGTGATGTACATCTTGTGGTCACCTCAGTTCCGTGAAAGTGTCGTAATCGAGAGAGGGGTGTTCATCTGCTAATCTTCAAGAGGGACATTAGAAAGTCAGCAGCCTTTGCTGAGTCTTGCCTGTGTGGGCTTGGACATCTTTGGGGGTCCTTGTCCTGCCTCCCGTAGGCAGACAAGGCTTCAAGTCACTTGGTCCGATGAAGATGGTGGACTCTTACAAATAGTCTGCAGATCAATGATTTTTTTAAAGTGTTTTACCATACATTAAAAATAGAAAAAGGGAAACAGCACACAAATCTATAGCTAATGAATTTTTACGGGGCAAACACCACTGTGCCCCCAGCTAGGGCTGGAAGTCCCCAAAGCCCCCTCCACGTGCCCGTCCCTTCCCTGTCGAAATGCATCACCTGGCAGACACACTCTGGATCCACCTGTTCTCTGTCTTCCAACCCTGGGACTCGGCAGGAGCCTGATTATCACACAGGAGTGAACTGAGTGCCTAGACCCTGTACAAAGTCAATGGAGGCAGGAAACGAAGCGACCGCTTCATGTGGAGAATCAGAATGAGGCTGGGTGGAAAGCAGAGAAGGCGGCCTGTGGTCTTGCTTCTTCCCCGCCTGGCTCTGGTCCACTTCCTTCTCTCTAGCTCCAGAGGAAGGACCGCAGCTAGGGGGTGATCTTTGCTTTGCACATGACGACCGGGAACTCAAGCCGGGACCCCAGGGCGACTGCAGCACATAGACCAGGTGAGCAGGGCGCCATCAAGCACTCTGCAGGACTTGAGCTAACGCACCTGGCAAAGCTCCTGGTCTGACGATAACAATAACGGTATAACGGAGAGATCCAGGTAACCGACCGAGTGATTCTTTCCAGGACTGAGACATTCAGGGGGGCAATTTCTCGGGGAGAACGGGAGCTTTTTTTATATCAGCTACTGAAGTAAGTCACCCCTGGGAGACCACAGACCAGACTTGCGTGGGGTTTCATTGGGTCTTGCCATCCTTATCGATACGGCATTAAGGTTACAAAATCGCCGAGCCCCAGGCCCGAACGTGTGATTTAATGCTGCGTTCCGGGCGTCCAAAGCACACAGCTGGGACGCCGCGTGACGGGCCCTGCCGCGCGGGGAAATTACACCTTTGAGGAGGATGAAATTGGGTCTGATTGAGTTAATCACTGTAATCACTGGCATTGTGCAGAAACGCAGCCGGGAGGTTTTTGTGCCAACAATTATGTGTGGTGAAGTCACATGACGGGAAGGCTGTCCTGTGTGTGCTTCTGTCAGAAGGGGCAGGAGGATGCAGAGCAAGCGTGGTCCCGGCGAACCCTTGCCACGTGGCCAAGCACGCCCAAGGTCAAGTCACGGGCTTCCTTAAGTCACTGTGCTGTACCTGGACTTGGCCATGGCAAAGAATCTGTGTCTAACTAAATAGATACGTATGCTATTGTCCTTGGAGGGGATTATCAGGCTGGGCACCTGGCTCACGGGGCCCTAAGGAGCTGTGGGGGAGTGACTCCAGACCAGCACCCTCCTTGTAACTCCCTGTGACCCTCAACACCAGGGGCAAGTGCCTCCCTCCCTCCTGTTTCTACAGATTGACTCAAGTGGCTGACCACATGGAGGGGCGTCACCCCATTGGAAAGTAGTACAAAATTAGGGGTGCTAGTCCATCTCTGGGGGAGGCTTTGAGGAAAGAACCGGAGCTGTTCTCATCCCTGTGGAATCTCAGGGCCCTGGCTGGGCAGGCTCTCATTTCCCGGGAGTTCTGGGCATGAGAGGGAGGCTGTGTGTGGGGGGTGCACGAGTGGGCAACCAGACGGGAGGGTGTGGGGGATTTGGGCTAAGACTTTGCCCAGGAATAAAGGACAGAGGCATCTTGTCCTCTGGCACCACGCATAGAACCGCCGCGACAGACAGAAGGCGGACTTTGGAGACCATCTGCCCCACCTCCTTCAGTGGCTGCTGAACACTGGGGTTCGAACCCACAACCCAGGTGTGTCCTGACCAGGGACGATGCTCCAACCAACAGAGCCACACCAGCTGGGGCATCTTTTTCTACCTTTCAAAACTCACACAGTATATCTACAAGCCTATGGACAGGACCGTGCCCCTTCGGAGCCATCCCCAGGCCCCTCAGGAGGCCCCCAGCACCAGGAGGGCTGTGCTTTCTGCCAGCCAGACCCAGGGAGCTTCCCATTTTGCAAAGATCCTGGTGAGAGTCATGTGAACGTGGATCTTATCCTTTTTGTCGCCGACTCTGGGGTTGAAAAACATGACTTTGGTGGCTGGTGGGAAGCCTCTGGTTCTGCTCTGCTGGGGAAGGGAAAGGTCGGATCTGAGGACCTCCTCCACATTCTGTGGGAAACTGGGGCCAGCACAACGGCCCATCTGTCATCCACATGACTAGTTTTCACTTGAAAAATTACAAGTCGCCCTGGCTGGTGTGGGTCAGTGGATTGAGTGCTAGCCTGCAAACCGAAAGGTCGCTGGTTCGATTCCCAGTCAGGGCACGTGCCTGGGTTGCGGGCCAGGTCCCCAGCGGGGGGCGTGTGGCAATCGTTGCTCCCTTCACACATCAATGTTTCCCTTCTTCTCCTTCTCCCTCCTTTCCCCTCTCTCTAAAAGTAAATAAAAAACAAAATCTTAAAAGAAAGGAAAAACAAAAATGACAAACCTATTTGAGTACCCAACAGCAAGATGGTGACGAGCATGAGGATTAAAAGCACAGGTTTTTAAATGGACGGGTCTGGGTTCAAATCTCCCCTTAGCTCTTTCCTAGTGTAGCGAGTCACCGGTCTCTCAGCCACACTTCCCTCCTCTGCACGGTGGGCACAGAAATGCATTCCCCACGGAAACGGAGAAGGCAGTGTCCCTGGCACAGGGTTGGAACTCAGTGATTGGCAGCAAACACTGTTATTGCCACTGGGTGGCTAGTGGCCCCGGTTTTGACCACCAGGCATCCCACTGGAGGTGGGACGGCTGGTGCAAGAGGAAGGGTCTAGGATGAGCCGCGTCCCCAGAGTAACCCCCTGTGCCAGGATACACCGGAGAAGCCCAGACAGGTCCTTGGCCTTGAGGATTTAACGCTGTCCCAGGCTCCTCTCTGCTGTTCTGTGGCCCCTGCATTGCTGATCCCAGAGACGCGGAGATGCTGCGGAGAGACTCCGGAGACAGCCAGCATCCCTCTGAATCACTCTCTCATCAGCTTTGCCCCCGTCCCAGAATCAGCAAAGGAAGTAGACTGCTTTCTCCTTCCCCCCAGCAGAGCACCTTCCATGCGTCCACACAGCGAGCAGAACGAGGACACTGGGGCGTCTTAAATGGGACCCGACAACGTCGTGTTTTACAAAGACATGCAACTTTAGAGAAATGGATTTTAAAAGTGGAGTCACGAGCTTCCCCGAGGGAAGCACGAGGTCACGGTCAGGCTGTGGTTCTCCTTTCTTTTCCTCGTGTTGTTGCGACCGCAGCTGCCACCGCGGTTTGTGATTAGGGAAGCGGTTGGCCCTCACGGCTGTAAGGTGAAGGGAGAATGAGGGGTGGTGGGCACTTGGAGCTCCGAAACGCTCTGAATCGCTCCACCTGTCGACTCACAGGTGCGCACCGGCTGAAGGCAGGGCATCATGGAGTCGCGGAGCCCCTGCACGGACACCTCACTCCATTCCTCCAGTCCCGTCCCCAGCCCTAGCACAGCAAATGCATCCCTCACGCTGGAGCTGGGCTCTGGGGAGGTGAGTGAGGCTGTCAGGTGCAGCAAACAAGCAGAGGGAGCAGGAGGGGACGGGGTGGGGGGTGGGGGTGGGGGTGCGCAGGCACACGTCCTTGCTCTGGTCCCCTGAATCAGCACCTCCATTCCCTGTCCCAGGCGTCTCTCAAACTCCTCTGCTTCCTTTCTCTGGGGTCAGCTCCCCACCTCTGTGCAAGCTATGACAACAGGGGTAGGTCTCGAACACTCGGGATTCTTGTCTCTTGTCTCTTGGCCTGAGCCTGTGTGCTCCCCCATTTGGACACAAGGGCGGGGCTCTTGGATGGAAGCCAGCGGGGGTACAAAGCATTTTATCTGTGGGTAAGGTTTTCCACGGCTGTTCTCTGAGTCCCCGGCGTCGACATGCCTCGGGGGGAAGGAGAAAGCACTTATCAGTCCAAATGTTTTCCCAGGTTTCCCCTCCCCATGGAGCCCTGCTGGATTCTCCAACAAAAACAGCAGAAGTTCTTGCTCTCCCTGTACGCTGCCCTCTGAAGCCGGAGTTCTGACTTTAGGAAGGAAGGGGATAAGGTCAAAGGAGACAACCCAGGACACAGGATGAGGGAAGGGCCTTTTTTCTATCTGGCCCTGGGGCACGGCTCCTTGCCCCTGGCCCCGCACTGGCCAAGCAGGCTGAGCAGGCTCTGGGGTAGAAATAACTCACGTGAATCCACTGAGGAGGCCCAGGGTCTCCTGGGGCCCCTCCAGCAGCTCAGCCTGCGTCCTGTGTTTTCTTCGTAGATAACACCGTGGGTCTGGCCCCTGCCTTTCCTGCTTTCTAACTACACACTGGTGAGCAAGTCACTCAGCCTCTGTGTGCCACACTTTTGCCACCTAGAAAACACAGGTCCTAGGAGCCCCACCTCATAGGGTCGCTGAGAGGGTACAATGAAGCAACACCTGTAACAGGCTCGGAAGGTTTTCTGGCACTCGGCATTAAATGCTAATTATTATTCGCTGAGCCCAAGGTCAAGGAGAGAGGAAGGGCTCACTGGTCCCTGGTGTGACGGAGACAGGGTTTGGCAGAATTTGCCCTAGACACAGTCCCGGGGGTATGAGGAGGCGACTGGTGGAAAGTGACCGGAACCCGGAGAACTGGCCCGAGCTGTGCGCTTTCAAAGGTTAATAGTATCTTAGCAACTGCTGACTTCTAAAACATCTTTTCTCTTTCTCTCTCATAAGAAAAGAAAAGCGAACTTGTGGCAAAAGTTCATATAATTCCAAAGTGTAGAAAATGAAAACCAAAAGTTTTCCTTAACAGAACCCACGTTCCAGGGGCTGCTAACAATTACTGGCTTTGTTCAAAAATAAGGTTGTGGCTTCTTCCAGGATTCACATTCTTCGGGCTCTGAGGTCTATTCATACTGAATGAATTATTCAGCAGCGCGTGTGACTAACGGTGCCGGCGTGAGCAGCGCTCATTCAGCGAGGGGTATTTCGGTTCCGTCTCTAAGTGACTCAGCTCGCTTTGTTACTACGGCCCTGGTAACATTCATCCTCGATGCGTGTTCTGCATTTTGCTGATCGCATATTTCTGAGGCTAAGTGAACTCATCACGTACTCAGGCACTGGATGTTTATTTTGCAGAAAGAAAAACAAATTTCTCAGTGTCTACATTTCCTTAGACATTAAAGGAGAACATTTGATCTTGGTGCCTCGTGCCCTGGGCGACTTCCCGAGAATCCGACCACTTGGCAGCGGTCCCGTTGCTCGGTGTGACGTGGGACGAGGCACCGCATCAGTGTGCCAGATGGCTGGCATGGGGGTCCAAGAGGTGGTGAAGATCGTCATTTAAATATAGTTAAAACATTGTACTTTCACTCAATTTTATAGTAGCTCCCGTCTCATACAGAGAACAGACTGGTGGCTGCCGGAGGGGAGGGCATGGGGGACCGGGTAAGAAAGGTGAAGGGAGTGGGAAGCACCGGTGGGTAGTTACAGACCAGTCACCGGGGTGTCAAGAGCAGCACAGGGCGTGGGGTCAACGATGGTTTGGTCACCAAGGGCCGGGGGGTACTTGACTCACCGGTGGGTCCGTTTGTGAGGTATGTGAATGTGTAACCACTAGGCTGTGTGCCTGAAATGATACAACATTGCTTGTCAGCTGTGATTGAAAAAAACATCCCTATCCACAGAGTTCCTGGGAGGACCCGAGGGGACACAACCCTGGGCCTGTGTCTGTCCCCATAGTAAGTGCTCAGTAGAATGGAGGCTTCAGTGATCGTTGGCGTTTGCATGAACTCATCCATGACCTAGGAAATGAAACCAGACCTGAGGTCTCAGCCCCAAGATGGCTTTGCAGAAACAGAGGAGGGAGGGAGGGCGTGTGGGCTGGCCCCGCCCCTTTGCCCTGCTGGCCAGTGCACTGAGAATGTTCCAGACTATAAGAGGCTTTCTGTGAAGTCCCAAATTCCTGACTTCTGGCCCATCAGGAGCCAAGGCTGGCTGGCAGGGCGCAGGGACAGCTGTGCCATGTGGCGCAAGCGTGTCCTTCTGGTGCAGCCAGTCTCAGTCCTCAGCGGGGGAACAGAGGTCAGGACAGGGGTGTAGGGGGCTGTCAGATGAGTCCTAGGTGGAAGGAGTTTCCATGAGAGAGCAGCTGATGGCTGGTGTCGTGTGGGAAATGCCTCGATGAAAAAGAAGCCTCGAGTCTCTTCCCTGGAAGTCACGGACAGAGAGGCTCCCGGACCAAAGTAAGAGGCTCAAGTCACTTGCTCGGTCCAATCACTGAAAACACAGAGATGCAAAGGGACCCTGAAGGAGACCATCAATGAACTTGTGACCGGGTCGCCCCGGCAGGAAGGACCAGGCAGTGCAAAGCTTGGGCATATGGTGCCCATGAAACAGAGACAGACACTGAACTGCCAACACACTGACCCGTGCCCGGGTCCCAGCACCCTTGTCCTTTGGCGGCAAGTGTGGCTTCAACTTTCCAGAATGAATCAGAAGTCCCTGGAGGTTGGCGCATGTCCTCACTGCCATAGCATCAGCCTAAATGGAAGACTCTATCCCCCACACTGAAAATGCTGATTAACCCCACACATTCACCAAAGCTGTACTGTCTCGTCACCAACAGAGGACCTCAGTCACGCCAGCCACGAAGCGTTCTAGCGCCCGATTTCAAATCAACTTATTAGATGGACTCCCCACTCATCTGTGAATTGCCACAGGGCCTCCGCCTGCGTGGGTCTTCCTAGGATTCACGCAACACGGACATGCTGCCCTCTCATGTACCTGTTCATCGGCAAAATATCCCCAAATAACCAGCGTCTCAGGTTTTTCTTTGAAAGGGGCCCAGGAAATCTGTGTCTCATCTTAGTGAAAAAATAATCGTCAGCCATGAGCAGAGTCAGAAACACAGCCCCTTCCCAGAGGGGATGAAGGGCCCATTCGGCTTCTGACGAACGTGGCAGGTACTTCCAATGGGGTCTAAAAAACTGAACCTCTGTGGACATGTTGTTTTTTTCTCCAACTGAAAAACGAGCCACAACAGAGCCCTCCCAGTGCGGGTCTTTTCTTCATGGTCACAGAACCCTGGGGTCCCAGCCTTTGTACAACGTCGCTCCCCGACCACGGGGACTTCCTAACTTGGTGGTACGGGCTGGACATTCATCATTCATGCCCCCCCCCCCAAGTTTAAGGCTGAGACCTGCCCCTCAGTGTGATGGCGGAAGGAGACAGGGCCTTTCTTTGGCAGGGGCTGAGGCTGTGAGGATGAAGCCAGGATGGAACTAGTGACCTTATAAAACAGACCCCAGACCCGGCCCTGCGGGGCCCCCCACCCCAGGCCCTTTTCCACGTGAGGATGCAAACAGATGCCCCCCATGGCCAGGAAGGGGGCCTCATGAGACACCAAATCTGCCTGTGCCTGGCTCTTGGGCTTCTGGCCTCAAGAACCCCTAGAAACACGTTTCTGCTGCTCACCAACCGCCCCGTCTGCAGCCCAGCGATGCTGATTACTTAATGTTTCTCATTAATGAAAACGTTTCCCGAGGATAAAAGCCAGAGAACATTCGGGAAATGGACGAAATGAAACTCTTTAATTCCACCCTGGATGCAGAACTGCTGCGAGGTTTATACAGTCCCTTCTACACTTTTAGGGTGGTGAACCCTTACTCGAAAATATTTCTGTTAAACAAACACGGGCTAATTCTAGGAAAATGAGACTATCCCAGAAAATCATAAAGGGAAAGCAATTAGAATAACCTCCACCCAGAGATAGTTAACATCTATACATCCAGATTTTCTTCCTTTGTATGCCAATGTACACTTTATTTGTTTGTTTATTTTTATAACTTTTAAAAAAAGATTTTATTTATTTATATTTAGCAGAGGGGAAGGAAGGGAGGAAGAGAAACATCACTGTGTGGTTGCCTCTCACACACCCCCCTCCCACTGGGGGCCTGGCCCACAACCCAGGCAAGTGTCCTGACTGGGAATTGAACCGGCAACCCTTTAGCTCGCAGGCTGGTGCTCAATCCACTGAGCCACACCAGCCAGGGCACCAATACATACTTTAAATGAACTATTTCTCAAAGCTCTTATGCTCTGTTGTGCCTTCAGTCCCTCGTTGGTTCATTTGTTCTCACACAAGTGATGATTGAGCACCTACCACATCGCGGCCAGCCGTGTACTGAGTGGGCTAGCCCCTCCTCGTTCCCACGACCCTCACGGCGTAAAGGAGGAGACAGACCTTAAAGCCGTAATTACCAACTTTTTTTGGAGGAACAAGTTATATTTGTCTATTGACCTTGAAGTTTGCTCTCCCTTTCAAACCTTTCCCGCTCTCTTGCCCCACAAATCCTGATGACTCTGCACTCTGTTCCTTAGCAGATTGTCACCGCAATCCCAGTGAAGGTGCCCTGGGACCCCCTGCCCCTTCCTGTGCCTGTTGCCCCGGGTCCTGCCAGGACAGGTGAGTCACCAGTGTGGAGGCAGCCACTGAGCGGCCTTGCACAGGTCTGATAACACCTGCAAGAGTGCAGGGAGGGGAGGCGTTGGGGACGGAGTCGGATGCGGTTGTGCGAGAGGCTGGCGGCACGGAGGGGACACCTACTCTCTTTTCTGGCTGCTTTGGAGAAAACAAACAAGTCGTGCCTTGGCTGGAAGCCCCGAGGAACTGCCCGGTGGTCCTGGGTGGGAGGCGGGGGTCTCGTCCCAGGTTCTGAGGGTCCTTCGCTCAACCAAAAGCTGGGTGGGGTTCTCCGTAGCTGAGGGCCTAGGCAGGTATTGTGTTCACTTCTCGCAGGCTCCTCCTCTGCTTTGGCTACGGAGACGTGGACTTTTTCTTATGTGCTCCATTGTCCCACCCCTGCCCTGCCCTGTGGGCGTGGAGCTGTGGACACTTGACTCGCTGGCTAGTCAAGGACCACCCGCCGTCCTCAGACCACCACTGAAGAACCGCTGCTGCGGGGCAGGAGGGGAGAGAAGAGAAAAGCAGTCGGACTCCCAGGACACCCCTCCACTCGGAGCGCAGGCTCACCTCTGGGGTGAAGCTGCCACGTGTCCCGAGGGGCGAGCGCCCTCCCAGCTCGGGGTGTTTGTGAAAATAGCAAAAATGGCATCCCGCCTGCCAAGCAGTTGCCGTCTGTGCTGACATCACGATTCTCTTTTCTCTTGCTTAAAAAAAAAAAAAAAATCATTAAATTAAAAAGTCATTCCCAAAAGGGAGTTCTGACTTTTGATTGGACGATGCTCAGGTTGTCTTCTCTGAACACACGATGATTCTTTCCTGGTTCTTCAGTGGTGGTCTGAGGACAGTGGGTGGTCCCTGACTAGCAAGTAGGCGAGCTCCCAGCTGTCTGTGGGGAGAGGCAGGGTGGGGTCCGTGGGCGCCTGCCCCGCCTGGAGCGGCAGCCACTTTGGCCCAGGGCACTGTTGCTATGAGGTCCTGGAAGCTAGAAATCCAGATTTTTCAAAAATATGCTGGTAACCACATTTTTAAAAAGTTTAACTCACTCACTTGTGCGGGCCAAACAGCATTGGCGGGCCGGGTTCAGCCACAGAGCACGAGTCTGTGACAGAGGCCGCAGGTGGCCCGGGCACTGGCAGTTTTGTCCGGTAAACGCCAGCATTTCAAGTCAGAAAGAGTGTGAAATGCTACCCGGAGTCCACCTAGTTCGACCTCCTGCACTGGGTTAAATTCTGCCCCGGCAGATGCCACCCTGCTTTAAGGAAGGCGGTAACTCAAATCAGACACTTGTAGTTGCTTTATCGGTTTCTTATTTTTAGAAGGCCGTGGGGCGATGGTTCAGTAAGGAGCTGGAGGTCGAGGGGGTTGAGGGGAGCAGGCCTGAGACCTGGGGCTGGAAGGGGCTTCAGTGTCGATGTTTTCTGGCTGATTCTCTGTTCTGGCTCACCATAGTGTTTTTTTTAAGCCCCAGTTCATTAGACTGTATCAGCATGTTTGGGGCTTAGGTTTTCCGGAATTTGCAGAGGGAAATACGACTTTATTCTTTTTTTAAAAAGATGTTATGTATTTACTTTTAGAAAGAGGGAAAAGGAAGGAGAAAATGAGGGAGAAAAACATCGATATATCGATCGGTTGCCTCTTTCACATCCCCAACAGGGAACCTGGCCCACAACCCAGGCAGGTGCCCTGACCAGGAATCGAACCGGTGACCTTTCAGTTTACAGGCTGGTGCTCAGTCCACGGAGCCACACCAGCCAGGATGGGAAACAGATCTCAGAAGTGCTGTTGTCTGAGCCCCGCTTTTCACAGATGACAGAACAAAGATCCAGAAGATTTAAACTGCTCGATGGAAGGCACTTTGGACGTCTGTGGCTGAGTCCTACTGTCCTTAATATTTCCTCCTAAGGGTCCGTCTGCCACTCATCAGTAGGGTCCCAGTGAAACTAAGATCACCTTCAAATTTCCTGTAGCCTGTTGTACCCAACTCTCCCCAGCACTCACTCTCTGCGATAAATGAAGATGAAAACAACAACAGCAGCAGCAGCAAAAGCTGGTGCCCACGGACTTCCTGAGCCCCCTTCGTGGAACAAGGCGATAGGTAACAGAAGCTATCCACAAAGACAGCCCACCTGAAAGCGCGATGCTGCAGGCTGGCCAGAACCGCAGATAACCCCCCCAGCCAGATACCTCCCCTGGTGCCCATCTTCCTCATGACACCCTTCTGAGAGCTGCTGAGTGCTGCAGCTACCACCCTGTGTCTCTCTCTCTCTCTGGTCACCTCTGAAGGAGAGTTGGCAGAGAGGGAGAGGGATGAAAGTCCCAGCGAGCCCCGGCTTTGAGTCAACCCACCCCTGAGTAATCGCAGAGTGTGGCCTGGCACACAGTCCTCCGAGCTGAATTCTTCAGGTCACTGGGACAGGGGCAGACAGGGCCCAGCGGGCGTGCGGAGAGGGGCCTGCGGGGTCATGCCGCTGGCCTGCACCGCTGCTGTAGCCGCCCCTCCCGGTGTGGCGCCTACATGCAGACTTGACACGCTGACAGAGGATTAGGGACAGGCAGCAACAAGGACCTCTTAGGAAGCCGAGGGAGAGTTATGAGTCACACCATCGTCCACAAAAGCTTCAGTTCTGGGAGTCATCGAGATGTTTGCTGCCTCCATTCTTAGTCCTTCTCTTTTGGGGTATGTGGTTGCCCCAATGTACTGAGCTGGCCATGTGGAAGGGAATGACGTTGGCGGGGACCAGAGTGCCAGAGCTGCATTGTTCACGCGAGCCCCATGCCAAACCCCTGCCTGTCCCCCCAAATGCAGTCAGGAACCTTCCAAACCTTTTGTGCGAACCGGGGAAGGATAATCGTCTGGTGGATTCTGACAAGCGTCTCTTCAAGGGTACATTTGTGCTGTGGAGAGGCCCTGGCAACGGTTGCTGGGTCGTCATGGCAACAGGCACCGGGTGGCACATCAGCTTCTGCAATGAGGGCAAAGTCACAAAACCTTCCCCCCAGGGTGGGAAGAGCAAGCTCCTAGGGGCTCTCGAGATGGTTACAGCTGGACCCCAGTGAAGAATTCACAGGCTCTTCCCTGCACTCTGCAAAGTTCCGAGCAGGTCAGCCAGTCACGTGCACTGAATTCTCATTTCCTTTTCAGGCCCCGCTGACCGATGGATGCCACACCGTGTAGTAGTAACTGGGGAGGAAGTGCCTCTCGTGCTGATCTCTCCCGGAAATCCGTTTCTCTGGTTTTCCATGGAGGTTCTGGGGGCGTTCCTAAGCCGGAGGGGAGCTGGGACTGGAGGAGGGCTTTCACAGGACTAGCGAGGGGGCTTCATCACGGTTTGAAAGCCTTCTCCTGAAATGCAGTTCCAAAAATAAATGATAACTAGCTATTTGCTGCGGCCCTTGCTGAGGCACAGGGCGCCTGCAGCACAGCAAAAGGAAGTCAGCCCACGATGCGGAACCATTTAGACTGAGTGGACGCTGGATCCCGGCAGGAGCCCCTCAGCCGTGGAGAGCCGAGGGGGCGGGTGGGCCGTGTCTCCTCCATTAGCCCAGAGGGAACCGCAGCGACTCTCTTCTGCAGGTTTCTTTTCCATGACATTTGAGTGTTCCACAGCGTGACTGAACTGCCACCGAAACACCTCCGAGGAAGGAGAAGGAAGGACAGGAAAGTGACCACCGAGGGACAAAGTCGTCACCCCAGCAGCCCAGAGAAGTCCCCTGTGTGATGATGCAGTTCCCTCCACTGGTCCTCACTTTTTTCCTGCAGTTACAGACACTCGGCAAATCAGCTTTGACCTTAAAATGTCCAACTGTCTCCTTTTAGTCTGCTTTCCTATCTTTAAAAAAAGTCCTTACCCAAGGATATGTTTATTGATTTTAGAGAGAGAGGAAGGGGGAGAGAGAGAGAGAAACATCCATCGGTTGCCTCCTATCTGTGCCCAGACGGGGGGTCAAACCTGCAACCTTTTGTTGTACCGGATGATGCTCCAACCCACTGAACCACCCAGCTTCTGCTTTCTTATCTTGCTATTTAAAAAATATTTACACATTCCAATTTAAAAAAAAAATAAAGTGAAACAATTACAAAAAAACCACTAAGGGTAAAGATTCCTAGACATCTTCTTGGGGATTCATCCTTTGGTCTTACCCTCAGACATGGGGGATGGACCGGGTGCAGGGAAAAAAGGGGCTAAGGAAAGTAGCCAGCCTCTCCGAGGTCGGCTGGCAGACACTGGGGGGCACGTGGGGGCTGGACAGTGTTAGAAGAAATGACTGGTGCCTTTCAGCCAGAACAAAAGCTCTTGTTTGCCACAGCCGTCCCGCCCCCTCATCCCTTCCCCAGGCCGCCAGCCCGCTGACTTCTGCCGCCTGCTCTGCTCAGGGCTATTGCGAGCTCCCGTGGGCCACGGATCCGGATTGCGCCCCCTCTCCCACCTGGAGCTCCGGGCCCCCGCCTGCTGGCCTTCCCTGCCCATGCCTAGTCGCCCGTCCTGCGCCCTCCTTCAGCTCTCACTTGTTCTCTGATGGGGTCCTAGGGCCGAGTCGTAACCAAGCAGTACGCCCTGGAGGTCGTGGCCCACTGCTCTGGAGTCCGCGTCCAGGACAGTGGGGTCAGCGTGCGGGGGCCTCGCAGACCCGGGTCAGCTCAGCGACGGGCATGGGGGCGGAACCGACAGTGCGAAGGCCTGGCCGCCGCAGCCCCAGCGCAGGTCGGCCCTGCGCTCAAAACCCAAGGCAATCCCACGGCCAAGCGTTTAGAGCGCCCCCTGCTGGGCAGCCGCCTGGGCCATCGGCAGAACCGTCGAAACGCGCAGGCCAGCGCTGGCCTAAGTGTGGTCAGTGGGCTGGGCGCCGTCCTGCAAAGGGAAGGGTCGCCAGTTTGATTCCTGGTCAGGGCCCTCGTCTGCGTCGGGGGTTTGGACCCGGTCGGAACCTATCGGTGCACCTTTCTCGCGTTGATATTTCTCACCCCCACAAAATAGATAAATAAAATCCTTAAAAAAACAAAACAAACTTCCACACGTTTCTGCCTGAAACCTGTGAGTAACATGCTTGTCGCGAAGCAGGCCGGGCTGGGCAGGCACACACAAGCAATTGGACAGCATCGCCCTGGGGTTGATTTAAGAATTTGGTATCGATACCATTTCGTGCGGCTGCCATAACAACGCGCTACGAACTTGGCGATTTAGTCTGGAGGCGGAGCCGTGGGTGGGGAAATGAAAAATAAGACGTCTCTTGGCGAGAAAGACAGCCACGGCGGGAAGGACTCGGGTTTGCAGGATGTGAAGTCAGGCAGGTCGCCCCCACCCTCTGCCAACCCCCGCCCCCCAGTCTGTGCCCACCCGCTGAGCACCCAGCATGAACCAGGCCGGGAGAAATCAAGTCACGTTTGTCCCCACGAAGCCCCCAGTCCAGTAGGAAAAACATGTGAGTTCATTACTGTGAGGTATGAAATAAGGTTGTTAAATAGACACGAATTCTGGGAAAAAATCCCCAGAGTGAGACAGAACGAAAGCCGAGTTGGACGTTCTGTGCCAGCCGAAGTGCGTAGTGACAAGGGCCCACAGCTGGCACTTAGCTTTGCGCGTGAAAGTTAAAAGCAGGCTGTTACGTAAAGTCACTTCCCACGGAGCTATGCTGTCACAGAGCAAAAACATCAGTGCACACAGTGTACAGAGTGGCTTTCTTCCTGTTGAAGCCAGGGGAGCCGTTTTACGTTGGGTTGGAAACACTGTCACATGGCGCCACCTGCTGGTGACTACCCAAAGCGCTTGCGTTAGCGTTGCCATGTCAAAACCTGGGACCCAGACTAGCTCTGGAAGCCTCCTCATGAATGCTTTCCATCAAAGCAGCAAACTGATGTGTGTTCCCGGGAAATCAGAAACAGTGTTTGGCTAAAGCAAACTCAGTGATGCCCAGAATAACCTGCCACCAAAAGAGAGAGTTTGTACATGATGTTCATTAGATAATATTGGATTTCTATTATATAGTAATGGAAATTCTTTAATAACGAAGCTTATTATTGTTTCTCCATTTTTTAAAGAAAAGCAGGGATTCTTCCACGTAGAATTTTCCTCCATCAGTTGTTTGATTACATTGCATGTCTCAGCGTTTCACCCAACAAATACTATTTCTTTGTTGAAAATTTGTTCTGCAGATTTTTCCGCACACACGGTGCTGTTTACCTTGTTCTGTGTTTCCTGGTGTTTCTTGTCCACTAGGATCAGGGTCTAGATTCCTGGTCAGGGTTCTGGTCAGACTGGCTACTCACAGGTGCTGCTGTCTACCTCCTGGTCATCCAGTCCCGAGGCACAGGTGTCTGGTGGTCCCACCTCAGGGATGTGACCATGGATGGGTGGGTTCGGGGGTGTCCAGCACACCCCTGCATGGTGAAGTTCCCCAATAACTCCTCAGTGAGAGTTTGGACATCTGTTGATGATCATCGTCTTTATCCATTATTTCATGAGGACTGCACAGTGGTGACTTTATAAATTTTATCATTCCTTCTGCATGGGTTTTCATTGGGATTCCCTCAGGGTCTGTTTAGTTAGCTTGAAAGAGAGTTCGTGCAGAGAAGAAGGGACCAATAGGTGGTTTGTCTCTTTTACAGAGTTTGGATTAAGAAGTTGCTGTCCTAGCCACCTGCAAAGGTGACAACCGGTGTTTTGTTTGTGTCTCATTATGAATTCATAGGTGGTGATGGGTTTGATATGTTTCAGGCACTTTTCTTTTTGAGGCCCAAACTGCCCCGCCTTGCACCAATGTGTATATTTTTAACATAAATGCTTGAATATGTAGCATTGAAGTGGCTAAGGAGTGAGGCACACTCCCTCACTCTCAGAACAGGTTGTTACTACTTTCAAGGAGGATAGTTTGTAAGATGTATCAGGAGCCTTAAACATATTTGTACCCTAGTGTCCAACTGAAAGAGAACTTTTCTATGAAAATAATAGGGGATGTGAACAACAATTGTACAAAGACATTCTAGTAAACAGTTAGAAAGAGGTGTATGTCGGCTTTGGTACGTTTTCAGGGTGGACTATTATAGGTGCCATATTAAAAAACAAGTGTTTGAAGAACTTTTATTATTGCGAGGCTTTCAAGAATGACAGGAACAGATAAAGACATGCATCCGGTTCCCCTCCCCTAACTCCCAGCAATGGTCTTTCTTGCCTTAAAAAGAAGGAAAGAGTAAAAGATCTTTTAAATTTAAACAAAATTTCTGAGGACAAAATTTCTTTCTTTAAAAACTCTTTTAAAAATACAATTGATTAAAATAAAAGCGAGTGATTATTATTAATAGTTAGCACCAATAGCCCTGACTGGTGTGGCTCAGTTGGGCATCGTCCCACAAAGTGAAAGGTCGCTGGTTCGATTCCCGGTCGGGGCACAGGCCTGGGTTGTGTGTTCTGTCCCCGGATGGGGTGTGTACGAGAAGCAACTAACCAATGTTTCTCTCTTACGTCAATGTTTCTCTCCCTCCCTTCCCCTCTCTCTAAAAATAAATAAATGAAATCTTTAAAAAATAGAACTGATAAACAAATTTGGCAAAGTTGCAGGACACAAAACCGATATACAACAATCTGCTGCATTTCTGTACACTAATAACACACTGGCAGAAAGAAACTAAGAAAAAAATCCCATTTACAATTGCATAAAAAAGAATGAAATACGAAGGAATGAATTTAACCAGGAGATAAAACACCTGTATTTGGAAAACTAATAAAACACTGAAGAAAGAAATGGAAGAAGATACCAACAAATGGAAAGATATCCCGGGCTCATGGATTGGAAGAATTAACATCATTAAAATGTCCATACTACCCAAAGCAATCTACAGATTCAGGGCAAACCCTATAAAAATTCCAACGGCAGTTTTTACAGAACTAGAATTCTAAAATGTGTATGAAACCACAAAAGGCCTTGATTAGCCAAAGCAGTCTTGAGAAATTAGAACAAAGATGGAGGCACCATACTTCCTGACTTCAAACAATATTGTAAAGCTATAGTAATCAAAACAGCATGGTCCTGGCATAAAACCAGACCTACAGATCCATGGAACAGAACAGAGAGCCCAGAAATAAGCCCACATATATGTGGTCAATTAATTTATGACGAGGAGCTAAGAAATTACAACGGGGAAGACAGTTTCTTTAAGCGCTGGGAAAACTGGAGAGCCACACGCAAAAGAGTGAAGCCACGGGATTACCTCACACCTCACACAAGTCAAAATGGATTAATGACTTGAATATAGGCCCTGAAACCAGAAAACTCCTGGAGAAAACACAGACAGGTGTCTTTGGCTGGTAGTACGGGGTTATCAGATCTCTGTATAGGCACACGTTTGCCTCGTGCACACAACAGAGGCCGGTTTCATTATTCGAGGTGTCAGTAATTCAGACTCACAACAAGTCACAGAAAGGGAGGCGAGCGTGGAGCCCGGCTCAGCAGAGGAAACAGAGAGGTCAGAGGGGCGGACTGAACACGTGGCCCGGCCGAGCACTTCGAAAGGTCGACATGTAAACCACGAGTCTCCAGTTACGAATCTGTCTTGTTATCCTTACCAACAGGAAGCCTGAGCATTTCTAGAAGGCCATACTTTCGTTACTCTGTTTTGGGCGGCTGCCCTTTTTCTCTTAATCTGCACGTTTCTAAAAGCGAAAAAAATTACTGTATACTTTCTAGGAAATCACTGGTATGGACCCAGAACAGGAGTTTTCCTGCAATTTCTTTGACTTGATGGCTGTGCACTCTGTAGTGCAGATGACAGAGGCCTTCAGTGGCCAGACTACGGCAATTGCAAGAGGGTAAATGAGGGACAGTCCTGAGAGTGGAGCGGGGAGCACCCTGAAGGGTAGGGGTGCAGGCGCTGGGCTGGCGGCCAGGAGGGGTCAGTTCTCCCAGGGAGGCTGGGGGCAGGAGTGGCCCGCGTGGGTGTCTTGCTCAGTCCAGTGCCTCCTGGCTGCTGAGCTCCGGGCGGGGTCTGTCTACGGGCAGTCGGGGTCACACAAGTCCTGACCCAGCGACACCTAAAGGAACCATTTGGGTGGGTGGCACCGAAAAAAAAATAATAAGCCCGTTAAAAACTTCCTCATAAATTATATTTTTAAAATTAAAAAGTGAACTTGGAAAGGGGCGGCCGAACCCGCTAGACCAGTGATTTTCCACCCCCGTGCTGCGAGAATTTGTAAAACGCACACGGCCTGCTCTTCGGTCGCGGCAGGGACCTCCTTCCCCTCAGACGGTCAAATGACAAATGACAACGGCCAACACAACAGTAGCCGTCCGGTGTGAACACATGAAAATTACACCTATTTTTGGGCCAGGTTGGCAAAAAGTGTATATTTTTGGCGTCACAGAATTTTGGAAATGAGTTTGCTGTGAAATGAGAAAGGAGAGGCTTCGCTGCGTGAGGCTGAGACCAGAGGGGTCAGTGTGGGTCCCCACACTGAGGGTATTCCCCCCGCGCGTTACCTTGGCAACGCTCACGCCAAGGGGGCAGGACAAGTGTGTGCGTGGACACCTGGTCTTAGGCAGGCGGACAAGCTCTTGGCTCTGGTTGTCCCGGAGGATGATCTGGGCTCACAGAGAAGGTTGCATTTAGGCGAACATATTTCCAGACAGTTCCCACCCCTAAGAGCCTGCTCCCCTGCAACTTAATGCGCTTGCTGGAATGCCGCTGAGAAAATGGGCTGTCTCGGTGATTTTCTGCGTCCCTCCAGACCCGAGCTGTTGTTATTCTCCCGCTGGACTTCCAGGCTCTGTGGCTCTGTCTGCAAACAGCCTGACAGCCGAGGCTATGCCGCCGTCCCCAGCTCCCAGTGCGCCGACACCTCCGCTGCTTCCATCCCCTTCCTTCCTGTAGGCTGCATTTGTGTGTCTCCTCTCTGGCCCTCCCCCCACACCCGCTCCCGGGTCCGTCCTCGTCCCTGGCTGGAGCCACCGACATATCTGTCCAGATCAACCTGCACACAAAGAGGGCAGTTTCCCAACCGACAAACCCTGAATTATTCAGAGTCGCGCCCTTTCTCGGGTTTCATCCCTTTTTCCCGGACAGCAGGAGCTGGAGCGGGCGTTTGGCAAGGACATTTGGACTGATCATTTGGGCCGGAGGGTCAGGCCGGTCAGCTATTCTTCTGAATGATGAGAAAATGGGCAATGCTGTGTTTGAAGGTACATAAGTAATTCTTACGTCCGTGTGAATACTGGGGTCCCCAGCGCAAACCACACATGAGCCGAATTCTCTGATTGGCCGAGTGCTGGTCACACATGAGGAGCTGGGGAGACAGTGAGGCCCTGGGGCAGCTGCCTGCCGTCTGGGCTGAGGCTGTGCGGGGACCACACTGGCAGGTGGCTAGTCTGGGCCTGGGATGATTTTTGACTCCTGGATTATGGAGAATGTCCTGAAAGCCTTATTTCTTTGTTCTTTATGCGTGGGATGACTTCTTGCTCACTTCCTGTGGAATCTTTAAGCTTTAACGGGAATGGATACCAGGAGAGGATTTCACAGGTGGAGCTCAGACAGAGGCCCGGCCCGAGACAGCAACCACAGCCCAAGGAAGCCGACATCCGGGAGCAAGTCTGTGTTGTCGAGATCGGACTCCCACACGTCCAGTTGACCGGCTGCCCCGGGGCGTGAGCTCTGGCCTAGGGCGGACAGGTCATGCAGCCATCTGGCTTCCCCAGGCTGGAGCCGAATCCCAGGGGGAGGAGCCCATGGAAAGGAGTCGCCCACCCCGCTGGGGAGCAGGTCTGCCAGGCAGAAAGCCGATAGCGGGTCAAGCAGCTCTGTAAGCTGACGCTGGGCCCACAAGCGGAGCCATCTGCAGAGTGGTGGCCCGGCGTGGATGGCGGCGGCTGGGAAGGACGCCTGTACACTCTCTCTGCGGCCCTCGGCCCCTCGGTCCTCAGGATCTGGACTCAGAGATAAGAGACTCCCAGACCTTCCTGTGGCCCAGGGCACCCTCCAAGGCCACGTAGGCAAGGAGCAGCTGCTGGGTCCTTAGCTCCTTGTTCTAACGGCCCGTCCAGCCAGCCACCCACAGGAGGGTCCTTCAGATCCCCGCCTGCAGTCCCGGCCACAGGCCTGCGCCACCTGAGCCGAGCAGAGGGAGGTGGTGGAGCCGTGCTGACACTAGGAAGGCAGTCACAGTGGCATCTCTGGGATGGCAGTGTCTCTGATCCCAAACAGGCGTCGGTGTTGTCACTGTGGACTTTTCAGAGACAGCAAAGTGGCCTCTGCCCCTCTGACTGGGGTCCACAGAGGGTGTTATTCTGTCGCCTCCTCTGGCAAAGCCCCGCCTAGACGTGGGGTTCCGCTTGGGCCATGTCACCTGGACGCATGTACTTGTGCAGAGAACAGCCTGGAGTTCTGCTGTCCGGGGGACACTTGCCCCAGCTCCCCGAGGGCAGGGTTCAGCACACCCGGGGCCAGGGCGGGCTGGCTGCTCCGGCCTGGTATGCAGCAGGTCAGCAGGCACAAAGTGGGCTGAGGCCAGGGGCTGGTGACAGGGGACTGTCTTCTTCAGCCTGGCATTTTCCCAGACCCAAAGCACGGTGGTGGCCGTGGTCAGCCCTTTACGTGGTCCCGATGTCACTGCTACCACTTCCAGTCTCGCAGATGTCAGGAGGCACCACTGCCAGGTGCCAGGCACCGTGCCAGGCGCTTTTCCGGTTGTGTGTCTTTTAATCCCCAGCAACACTGTGAGGCTGGTACCATTATGCTGTGGCCAAGGCTGTGGACACTCAGAGAGGGGAGTGGCTCACCCACAGGCCAGTAGCTGAGGCCTCACAGAGGGCCTGAAGGCAAGTCTCTGTGTTACGAAAGCACGTGCCCTGTCTGGGCTTTCTGGCCTTTCACCCTCCAACTTTAGCAGCTGAAGGACACGAGGGCCCAGGGCGCCCTCTTACCCAGACCTGCGCCATGGCCCCACACCAGCCGGCTGCTGTCGGCACTCAGAAAGTCCAGTCACCGCCAGCTGTGGCCCTGTGTCTGCCCCCTTCCCTGGGGCAGGTCTTAGTCCTGCAGCCGTGATTCTGCCAACAATCCTGGAGCTCAGGAGACCCTGAGTCTCGGGAACGCGGTCCTGGCTGACACCCTCACTGCAGTGGTGGGAACCCCTGAGCAGAAGACGCAGCTAATTCATGCTGCTCCCGCCCCACTCAGACTGCGCAATAAGCAAAGCGTGTCCATTTAAGATGGAAATGTGGGGGTGGGTGAAGGAGCAGTAGGAAACCGATTCAGGTTCGGCGGCTGAGGTGACCCTAACTGTTGAGCGGGAGCTGCCTGTGTTGGAGGGTTCAGGCCGGGTCAGCCTCCTGGGGATGGGGAAGATGCAGAGAGTAGGGGTTTGCTGGTGATGTGGGGAGAGCCAGGGGCCCCGTGCGCCTCCCGCTACCATTCAGGGTCCCTTTGTGTGGTTGAGGGAAAAGGCCGGCTTTCTCCTTGTTCTCAGGGACAGCGTAACTCCCAGGGGCAACGGTGCCGGGGTTTCCAAGTCAGGGGACGCAGACCTGTGAGAAAGCCTCAGAGAAAGGGGACGGGGACAGGTGCCAGGGGCAGGTTTCAGCCGCTATGAAACCGGGTCCAAGCCGCCGTTTGCAGTTGCTGGGCCGCTCCTGTCCCCTCCCTCCTTGGTATCTTCACTCCGTTCATGGCCTCAGCCCTCTGCCATCAGCACTCACACAGATGTCCACGTTTGGGGACAAGCACCCCAAAACCACGGCACCGGTCAGGCTACAGTTCCTGATGCTAAAGCAGGAGGGTGTTACCACCCTGGCGGGAGGTCAGCAATGCACCCCCCCACCTGACAGTTCTGCCGAAGAGGCCAGGACTGGCCTGCCCCGCACCAGGCTTGGACTAACACATCCAGACACATCGTCAGTTCATGTCATGTGGCAGAAAGCCCATCAGGGGACCCAGCTGTTAGCCTCACAAGTCAAGTAAAATTTCTCTGACTACCCAGGCCCCCCTCCCACCCTGAGTCCCTGTTCTTGAAGGGCAGGCGACTCACCATCGAGAGGCAAGCCCACAGCAGGGGCCTCATGCAGAATCCCCTTGGACTCAGAAGGAGACGTCAGAGGGAACTGGAGCTTGAACCCAGGCAGGCTCAGCCGGCAGAACCAGGTGACTCCCAGCTTCCCCAGCTCTGCTCAGGAAGGACTTTGCTGGGGGCAGGTCCTGGTACCTTTGGGATCCACCCAGCTCAGCGTGGCCTCCTGAGCCCCAGGGACGGTGGCTGTTACTGGTGGTCCTGCCTCTTGTCCATCTTAATTCAACTGCCTCTCAACAACTAAGGGTACGCCAACACCCACCTTGGCTGCGGTGACCCCGTGTGGTGGGCCTCTAGCGGGACCAACACCCCGCACCGAACCCTTCCGTACCAGCGCATGCCATTGGTTATCACAGTGTTGCCAATGTAAGCAATTCCTTCCTCCACACGCGGGAGCTTTCCCTCTAGAAATCAGCATTTTTTTCTTTTCTTGAACAGTGGCAAAAACTGACACCCAATCGGACCCGTGCCCCATGGGAACAAGGTGGTGACGGGATGGTGGGTGCCCTCCTGTGGCAGGACCAGGCCATCCCCTCACCGCAGTCTCTGCCACTCCCTGTCGCCTCTCAGACTGTGGCCGAGGCTCAGCCGTAATTTCTTGCCACGGCTTCCTGTTTTCTCATGACAGGGGTAAGAAGTGAGCTGCTCCTGTGGCCCCGACAACTGCCCCTCCGCGCACTCCCCCGGTGGCCCGGCCCCGCTCACTGCTCAGAGTTGCTGATACCTGAGATCAACAGACCTTTGCAACCACAGACAGACACAGCCTGTCGCTTGTGGGTGGGGGACAGGTGGGGCACGCACTTGGGTCATCCCCCTGCCCTACCCCAGGTTACTTCTGCACTAAAAGTTCTCTCTGGTCACTGTCCCTGTACACCTCCCCCCCCGCCCCGTGGGAGTCAGATACGTCACAACACGCACAACTGCATGCTTTCAAGGGAACGTGAGCTGCTGTCCACAGAGCTTCACCTGTTCCAGCGACATCGCTGATACCTGCGGGTCAGACGTCACCTCCCCCGTCATAACAAATTTCCAGCTCACCCGACTCCTGTACAGGTGTGCCCATGGATAGGGGAGCAGGGAGAGAGGCCCCCTGCTGCTCGCCCCTGTAACTCCGTGTATTTAGTTACCTCTGTAGGAGCGAGCTGCAGGCGGGACACAGGAAGGGGGACAGGAGAGGAGGGGAATGAAGACAGACACTGTGAGGGCGCAGGACCGCAGCAGGGACCGGGGACGGCCGCCCGGCATACTCACGGTTCAGCTGCCTCCTCCGGATCCTGTCCCTCCATGGCCTGCTCCTGATCCAGTGCAGCCGTGAGGGCAGCACCATGGTCCCAGACGTGCCTACGGCCTTCTCATGGCAGGTGAGCAGGGCCCGCAGCCACAGGAAGCCGAGGCCGGGCGCACACAGATCAAACCGAGCACAGAACCCTCTTCTGTTTTCTCATAGCTGAGGCTTCCGCCGTCTTCTTTTATCTTGTGACCCTCCTCTCCCTTCCTTCCCCGGACTCCCCCGGCGACGGCAGCTGCGAGCGGGCGGCTCCGGGGCCATGTTTTATGCATGAAGACGACGGGGCGGTAATTTATCCCGTGTCCGCCCCACGTCACAGGAGCCGCCGTGCAGAGGCCCGGGGAGGGCAGGTGCGTCTGCTCGCAGAGAGGCCTGAAACGGGAGCCCTCTCTGTGTCAGGGTCGCGGACGGCTCGGCTGCCAGCCTCAGGGGCCGCAGCTCCACTGATTTCCTGCCGGGTCCTGGCACTGGGCACAGCGCCCTGCATGGGCGGCCACTGGTCCATGTTTGTGGAGTAAATGAATGGCTCTGTGAAGGGCCCCCTGCTCAGGTCACCTGTCCTACAGCCCACGCTTGCTCTCCACCCACCGTTGGGGCCTCGATGCCCCATGTGGGTGCCTGTACAGGCCTGATTGGTCGGAGCTCTTGTTTGTTGGCTGGTTTGTTTTAACGTCCAAAGAGTGAGTAAGCTTCTTGGTGGCAGGAGCTGTGTGTTTTCCTCCCCTGCCACATACAGGTGTGCATGGGACATGGGTGGCATCCGGGAGCGGCTGGGACAGCGTTAGTCCGCCTCTCCAAATCTCCATCATCCCCTCCTCAGACCACCCCAAGTAAATACGCGGTCTCACCACGTATGGTGTGAGAGCACAGGCCCCAGTGTGCTGCGCCCTCCCGAGCAGGTGGCTGCCTGGAGGCCCCTTGTTCAGGTGCTGTGGAGCGGCGCCTGGGAGGGGCCGCTCCACCTGTTGACGGCTCGCTGGGTCCTCGCTCTTCCCTTGGCCACGTCAGGTTGCTGCAGGACTGAGCTGTCACTGATCAGGGTGGAGGAACCTTCCCACCACGAGGCTGGAGCCGGAGGAAGTGACACTCAAGCTACCACATTTAGCCCAAGATAATCCATGAGCCTGCTGAAGGCTGAAGCGCTGTCATCCGTCATTTGTGTCTCTCTCGGTGCCACAGGCGGGAAAGGGGTTGGGGAAGTGGTTGTGAGATGGGAGGGTCATAATCACAGCCGACCAGAGGCTGCGGTGGCCACGTCGCTGTTCTCTAGGCCTTGTTCTCCTCATCTTAGAATGGAAACGGCCTATGGACCTCACAGGGTTGTCAAGGGGACAGGAGACGGAGGTAAATGACTCTCTAGGGGCCTGGTAGGGTCTTGGATGGGTGGGTCCTCAGGGGCTCAGGCTCCTTTTCCAACAAGCTCCATGGCTGGCAGCGAGGAGAGAGCCTTCTGGAGCAGACCTGCCTTTGTGCAGATGCTCTGCGGCCTCCTAAGCTCCTCGATGCCTTGACATCACTGTGCCTCAGTTTCTTCATCCATCTAATGGGGGCATGACCCGGGGTAGGGGCAGCAGGGCTGGAACGAGCCTTTGCTCTTCTCTGGTGAATTTCGGTACAAGCCTCACCAGTACACTCTAATATGAGAGTCGTGCAGAGACGGGGCGGGGAATGGGACAAAGGGCAGAGGACACGTCACCATCCTCTCTCCCTGTCCCTTTGGGTCAGGTGGGCGACACTGAGACCCCCAGCTTGGACCTTCTTGTCCCCTCTTCCCCACACTCCCAAGTGCCAGGGAGAGGGCGTCCCCCTGGGGCGTTTCCACCCATGTAAAGTGCACAACATCGGTTTTACTTGTGTTGGGGCCTGTGCTGCTGTGAGATTTTCCTAAGTTGCAGAATTTATGGCGAAAACAGAGATTCTGGCAGGAGCAGCATGTTAAAAAGAACGTGGGGGTGGGGGGGGAGGCAGGAGGCGTTACTATGGGATCCCTCCTTCCAGCTCATTTGCGATTCGTGGCCGTGGCCGCTGGGTGTTTGATGCGGGAGAGAGGAGCACAGTGGGCCTGTGCCCACATCAGCTCTGTCCTAGGGGAAAAGAGGCCTCGGAGGGGAAGGCAGACCGCTGGGTCTGGGCCCTCTGCTGCTTTGAGAGAGAACCGTTAGGGAAACTTGGTCTTGGTCTAAAATGAAGGCTCTCAAACTTGCAGGACCAGTGACGGCCCAGCAGGGACTCTGTCACCTGTCACAAACAGACAAAAGGATGGAGGCTCTGTTCTTCCCCGGAAACGGGAAAGGCTGGAGAACCAGGTTCCATTTGTCCATAGGTTGGGGAGAGGACCCACGGCTCACCCAGGGGAACACGCCTTGGCATGCTGCCGGCTCTGACCAGCTATTAGCCATCGAGCTGCTCTTGACCTCCTCTTTCTCTGTCTGGGCTGGTTTCCCTGCTCCCCTGTGGCTATGTCCACGCCTGGTCAGCCCACAGTGGCCACCTTGCTCCTCATCCTAAGTCCTCATTACCTCGTTCAGGCCAACAGCTGACTGAATGGACCCTCTCCGCCCCCAAACCAAACTCCGGGGGAAAGTCTGGGCTGCGCTGAGGCCCTGGAGGCAGGTGGAGTCAGGTGCGGAGGTGACTCACTCATGCTGGGACTGGGGAGGAGGTGATGGGTGGACATGATGGGGTGAAGCTAATGCAGGCGGAGGTGATGGGGCGGAGGTGACAGGGGTACTTCTCAGAGACAGAAGCGGTGTCTCCATGGGCTGGTTAATCCTCCCAAAGTCACGAGCCCGGCAACCATGCACTTCATAGTCCCTGTGGTGAGTCTCTGAGAAGCACCAGGTTGCCCGTGCCAACACCTGGCATCCTTGTCTCCGACCCCTCTGTGTGCATTCGCTCAGCTACCCTCCATCTCCTGAGTCATGAGCCGGAGGGCCCGGGGTTATGTCCTCCTGTCCTCCGGGTGGCCTGTCCCTGGGGGCGGCCACCTGCCTGTGAGGCAGTCTGAGAGCCCAGCGCCCGGCACTGAGTGGGGCCACAGCAGAGGTCCCTGGGGTCAGGCTGAGCTGGCACTGGACCTCTGTCTAACTCCTCCTTCCTGGCTGCCCGAGAGCTTCTCCTTAATAAACAACGTACACCCAAGCCCTGCTCACACAGCCCGTTTCTAGGCTCCATTTAAAACAGTCCCTCGGATCGAAGGGAATCTGAGCTCATCTGAGAACCACTAATGAGTGTAGCTGAGGTCCACGGGGAAGGGGCTCTCTCCGTCCGCTGAGAGCTCATTTGCCCCTCACCCCGCATTCTTGAGAGTGTCCCACCCAGCGGGTGAGGCTGCTGGGAGCCCTTCCTCTGCCCTCGGAAAATGATCTTTCAAGGGAAACAAGGAGGGCAGGACGCTGATCAGAAGAAGGTCGGTTTGGAATGTGACTTGACTTTGCTGCCCCCTCCCCCTTCAGCAGGGATAGCAGTTTTAACTTTCAGAAAAATAGCCTCTTCCTGCCAAGTCCAGCTGCCTGTGTGGAGGCTGAGCGGGAGGGCCCTGGGTGGAGGTGACACAAGGTGGCCTGCCTGGGACAAGCTGCCACTGTGGTCGACTTTCACTCTGTCATCCTCATTCTCATTGCAGGGCTGCTCCTTCGGGTTACAAGTTATGGGGTCTGATTTCCATGAGGAATGTTCCCACGTGGAGGCGTCACGTGGGGCTGTTGTCCTCAGGCCTGGCGCTGGAGCCGGGCCAATCCCAATGACAGGAGAGGAGACCATCACTGGTGAGTGGAATTTGAGTGCCCCTAGTCCCTAACCCCACCTCAGAATATTCCAGCCACCACAGCGTGATGCTGGTGACTGAAATACTGCGAAACTCTGAGCTGAAAACATGTCTGTTATTAAGACATTGACCTTCCAAGAGGAATAACACATTTCTCTGTTGCACTAACCAGGACTTTTGGGGGTGCAGGTGACAGAAACGGAACTCGAAATGACACATGCAAAAGAGGATTTAATTGGCTTGGTCATTAGGGTAGACTGGCTTCGAGTACAGCAGATCAGGGGCCAAAATGATACCATCAGAAATCTGCTTTCCATTCGGCAGCTTTGCTTTGTGGCGTTGGCTTGGTTCTCTGCTGGCCCCCAGCTGCTCCCAGTCTCTTAGCAACCTCAAAGGAAGGTGAGCTCAGCCCTCAGCCCATCCCAAATCCCGGGGCTGCTTCTCATTGGCTCAACTTGGGTCATGTGGCCTCCAGGAACCAATCACAGTGACTCTGGTTGATCAGGCCTAGAGGCATGCTGCTTTCGCGGGAACAGGCGGGGCTTTTCCCAACAGAATAGAGAATGGGTGATCAGAAGGTGAACTAACCCGGCTGCCACACTGACTATGTGTTTTCTGCCTCCACGGTGACAAGTCACAGGGGGCAGCCCTCTGTGGGACGAAGCAGAGATTGTAAAGCGAGGTCTGGAGCCAGGGCACTGCCTTGGGAAACGCAATGGGCGTGGAGCAACATTAGAGCTCCCGAGGACCTGGGGGACTGCCCCCTCTTAGTGCTGAGCACACCTCAAAACTAGAATTGAGGTGGCTTAACAGGTACTGGGCAGGGGAGGCATGGCGTCCCAGCACCAGGCTGGCTTCCCTGGACTGTTTTAATGACAAAGAAAGAATCTATTAGAATTTTCCATATAGACCATGTCACGCTCACGTGCAGCCTGGCAGGGATAAGGGTGCCGGTAGGAGCAACATCGAGTTTTATTTGCTGGACTTCCCAACAAGTCATTCAGTTGTTCCCACGAAAGGATAACAGCGCCACCAACAGGCAGCTGCCATTACGGAGCTTTGTCTTAGGAGGAGGTCCAGCCTCGTGTTTCGCGCTTGCCGGGAGGGACCTGTGTTTGGACAGGTGACTGGTCTGCCGTCTGGTGAGAGGGGACCCAGGACCCACAGTCCAGGGACTCCAGAGCCCACATCTGTAAACCTCACATCACAGCCGAGAGTCTGAAACCGGGAGGAGCTGGGGGGAGAGAGGGAGGCTGCAGGAGCGAAGAAATTCAGGTGTAGAGGAAAACCCAGGTGTTCCCGGCTCAGGCTGCAGGCGGGACCAGCAGCCAGCAGTTCGTGAGAATGTGCTGCTTTTCACTGCTGAAGAGGACAGCAGCGTGGGTGAGGTGAGCACACACTGACTGTCTGAACCAGCACCACGGGGAGAGGCTGCCCTCAGCAATGATGCAGGAGGACGGCAGTAAGTCAAGACTGTCCTGGGCAGACAGGACACGGGGTCACCCGCACTACAGCTTCTGACAGTCCCGTGTGGCCTCATTCCCAGCTGGTTAAGTCGCTCTCTGAGCCTCGGTTTCCTCGTGGGTGAAACAGGGATGAGGAGACCTTCCTGGTAACTTAAAGAAACAGTGTACGTTGTATGCTTAGTGCAGCGCCTGGCAGTAGTAGTGGTAGAGTTACACAAATAAACGTTAACTATTGTTACTAGTAAATATGTATTGGAAATTAATCTTTTTTCCTTGCAGAGAGGCTTGGGCAGGAAAGCAGGGAAGATCGGGGAGCCGTTGGGTGCCCACGAGGGGGCCCTCTTGCAAAGGATCAAACGCCTCCGGTGCTTTTCCCCTCAAATAAGGGACAGTCACATTCAGCACAAAACCAAGTTTTAACCTCCTGCTCTACAGGCTCGGGGAAGTGTACCGAGCTTTCCAGAAGCCTCTCGCTTCTCAGCCACCCCAGAGGCATGGGTTCTGGCAGAGGTGGCGGCAGCCCGGGGGGGTCACTGCGGAGCATCTCGGGAACCAGGTCCGGAGTGGGCTGGGCCAGAGGGGAGGGCGTGGACGTGGTCCTCTGGTGCCACCTTCCGGCGACACTGGCCTATGGCAGGTCCCAAACGCTGCGAAGGGGGGACCATTCAGGGGGAGCACTCATCCAGGAAAATGAAAACGATTTAAAGCATGCGTTTGCTGCGCTCAGACGACAATTTCTGGCCTTTCGTGTTTCCAGAGTGGGGCTCCTGAGACGCGAGACGACAGCAGAGCCCAGCAGCTGCGGCTTCCCTGGTCCTCCCGACTTCCGGACACTACGCCCGCGGCGGCTTCCGCGGCTCCCCGTGAGTGGCTGCGAGGCAGGTTGCATGGCACTCAGCTCTCTGTGCTTTTTGGGAAGACCCTTCCCCTAACCGAGCCCCTGACGCCGGCCTTGCCGCTGCCGCTTCCCTTCTCTCCCGAGCTTGGCGGCTCTTGATGGCAGCGTGGCCGTGGAAAGGGGCCGCACTCTGGGTGTGCTGTGAAAGGTGGAGGTGCAGGATTTGGAGTCGTAGTGGGTGTTAGAGCGAGTTGTGCAAAAGGTGATGTTGTGGCTTTTGGTTTAACTCGCGGAAATGAGATGTGAGGTTGGAGAGGGCAGGAGGGCAGTTGGTGTCTGGGGGTCACAGGTAGGAGGAACCGCCTGGGGACAAAGGGTTAGAGGCCTGGGTGCAGGTTAGAGGTCTGGCAGGTCTGAGTGAGGGGGTTGTTGGATCTCAGAAGGGGGACAAAGATTGGCTTGGGGGTGAGAAAAGACATTCACATTTAAGAATAACCTTTTATTTGCGCACGTATATTGTAGCATATACCGTCATATACCTTGGTACTCGTGGGCTTCGGAACTCATCAAGCCCTGTAGTCGCATTTTGCCGAGAAAAAGATGTTTCAGCACTCAGCGCTTGCTCGGGACTCCTCGCACTGGCTAGAACTGGTATGGGTCGGTTTTGGTATTCGTGGGTCTCAGCATTCATCACGAGTTCCGGAGCGAATTAACAATGAGTACCGAGGTATAGAGTACATTCATTCTTTTAGCAAAAGTTGAATATTTTACTATATACTGTAAATCACAAAATATAAAACTCTTGAATTCTCTGCATTTTTGTTATACATACTGTGTGAGATGTACCATAATCAGACATTGTTGGCGTTAATCAGTAAATAGTCAAGATTTCTATTACAAAGTGGGCCGTCAGAGATCTAAGGAGGTAAACTTCATGGCGGGATTCTTGTAGCTTCAGAATGAAAGAGGTAATATACACAATCAGAAAGGTGATTTGTGTGTGTGTGTGTGTGTGTGAGAGAGAGAGAGAGAGAGAACTGGAAACACCAACATGTGAAACAGGAGCCTCGTTACCAATCCACTTTCCTAGGAATGCATCTGTGTGTATTTGCCCAAATCATGAGAGGATGATTAAAAAACTGCGGACATCAGCAGAAATAGTGAGATTAGTTTATCCTGTTTATCCACGGAAACAATGTTTTTAAGTGTTCATAAAAGGATTCCCTAATTTTTTCAAGATGTAGATTTTTACTGTTGATTTTGATTTTCATCTATACAGCATTTTATTAATAGTGCTCCTGTTTTTATTCATCAAAGATCTATTTGTTAGAATTTATAAGCTGCATTGAGTAACGGATTTTGTCACTGAATCAAAATAATTCCAGTCCCACTGAGCTGATTCTTTTACAGAGGACTGTGGCTAGAATAAGTAAGATACTCATAATACGGCTACTTTAGTGACCCACAAATGCCCGCTATGTGAGCATCCCACAAACGAAGTGAAACCATCCAAGTGACATCAGACTCTTCGGTGTAAGCCAGTGATGTCCAGCCTTGGTCACCTCAGGGCCCACATACACCAATGACTAAAATCTTGCGGTGCACCAAAAGTATACTTTTTGCCATTCTTACAAAAAATAAGTATAATTTTTATTCATTTACACCGGGCAGCGTTTGCATTGGATGTGGCATTTTTTTTGTTGTTGGTTCGACAATCTCAGGGAAGAGAGGTCAGTGCCCCTGACTGAAGAGGCAGGAACTGCATGTCTTACAAATTCTCAGAGCACACCAGTTGGAAATCGCTGGTCTAAGCTTCCTGTGTCTAAGATATGACCTGTACATCCTCGAACCTTCCCGTGAATTAGAGACATCACTAATGAAGAACAGGATGAGTCTCATTTGAGTACTTTTCATTTTTTCTATTGCCTTGGGGCAAATTTTTGTTATTCTTTTTTTTTAAAATTATTTATTTGTTTTTAGAGAGAGGGGAAAGGAGGGGGAAAGAGAGGGAGAAAAACATCAATGTGTGGTTGCCTCTCATGTGCCCCCTACTGGGGACCTGGCCCGCAACCCAGGTGTGTGCCCTGACTGGGAATCGAACCAGTGACCTTTTGGTTCGCAGACCAGTGCTCAATCCACTGAGCCACACCAGCCAGGGTGGTTCTTATTCTTTAGTTCATATTATATAGTCCATGATGCTGCAAGGTCGGTGGGAACCCACCGAGGACTATGACTTTGGTCCTTTCACCCACTCTGTCTGCCTGGAATATTCTTTCTACCACCCCTCCCCTCTGTGCCGGCGTATCACGAACTTCACCCAGTCTTCAAGCCGCTCTCTTAACACCCTACCTGCCCTGAAATACTCCCCCTGAGCGTAATGCTCTCCCTGGTCCTCTCAGAAGGTCCAATGGAACCTCTCTCTCCCCAATGCCCCCAGCCCACATCTGCCTTGTCATCGCGTCCTGTGGGGGCGCCCTCAGCTTCCCTCTGGCCTGTAGTCCCGACTGAGGCAGCCCAGCCCAGCGCCGTGTGCTGGGCTCGAGCAGGGAGCTTCACAGCCGAAAAGAATGTCCGACTTAGGTCCTTAATTCTGCCGGTGAGGATGCTGGTGCCTAGTTTAGACGCAAGTTCCGCCGACCGCAGGAGACAGAAATCCGCTTGTTCTTTCTTCCTTGGAGGCAGGTTATGCACACAGACGCGTGCGCCTTGGGATGCAAGAGCAAGTGCGTCGTCTGCTTTCCAGAAATTCAGAGTTCGCTAAGCAGAAGAGGCAACAGCCATCTGGGGAATCAATGGATTCTCATGGAAACAAAGGTGTGAGTTGAGGAATTCCTGTCTTGTAGTCACACTGCGTGATCTTCCCCGTCATGAGTGTGGGAGAACAGGGTGGCAGTTCGGTTAATAAAGCCCCAGTGCAGGCTGGGCGGCCTGAGGCCAGAGGGGTCCCATGAAAGTGCAGGGTGGGGGTGTCTCTGCCTCTCTCTGTTGTCACTCTCTTGCCCTCCAGGTTTCATTGCCAATTCTTTCAGTGTGGTCAGGGTTTCATTCTGAGCGCTCACTGGCCGCCGGTGAAGATTTTTGTCTTGTGTTTTCATTGGCTGTGTGCTCACCTCAACCGGGCTAGCAGGTCCACGGACTAGGGTTGGGTGTCTCACTGCTGATTCCATCTACAGAACGTTGGCTCCTTCCCCCAGGGCAGGCTTCCTGACAGGCACCCTCCTCCTCAATTTAGGTGCCTCAGGGAGTCCGATGGGACGCAGGTGACAGTGTTCCCCAGACCTGTGGGAGGCCTGGCCGGGGATGTCTCGGGTCCGGGCCCCTCACAGCGCATCAGGAAGGACTGCCAGTTGGGAGGCGTGAGGGGGAGTTTTATTTGAAAATGGTTCCAGAACCTGTCAGAGAGAGAGAGAGAGATGAGGTTTGGATTCCACCGCCCCTGCTGTGTCGCGGGGTCTGTCGGGTTCCTTCTCAGCCCTTCCTGAGAAACGCGTTTAGGGGGCCGGTCCAACTGCTCAGGCATCTCAGCATCCGCCGCGTTTTGACCCGGCTTTAGGGAATCCTCGTGCAGGAAAGCGCAGGTGTATGCGTCGCACCCGCTGCGTCATGACCTGGACTGGGGAGGGGCAGGGACCTGGGCCATCTCCTGTGTTAGTGCCGGGAAGGGGGGCTGGCTTCCCGCGCCAGGACTGGGGAGCGGCAAGGCCTCCGCGCCGTGTGCGCACTGGCTCCTGCAGCGCCCCTTAACTAGGAATTTGTCCCGAGGAATCAGCGTCTATTTGCCAAACCACTGTTTCCAATGGCGAGAAGTTAGAACTGTACAGGGAGACACACAGGTAGAGCAAATACGTTGTGCCATGAACACGCAGGTAGAGAAGTATGCACAGCATCACTATTCCCATGAAAAGTACACGCACTCCTACGTGCTCTTAAACAGAAAAAGACAGGCTAACTGCACGCTAAAATATAAATTGCTCTCTCTGGGGAATGTGATCGTTTGCGGCTTAAATTCCTTCTTACGTTCTAAATATCGTCTCCCATGTTCTACAGCAGATACGTGCTGTCGTCATACCCAGCCACACGCATCGCCTTTTGAGAGTAAGGACGGTAAAGTGGGCGGAGCCTCCTCCCAGGATTCCTTACGAAAGCCCCACCTTTAGGGCCTTTGTCATCCCAATGCAAGAAAACGAAACAGTCTCCCGTGTCAGGGTCCTGGAAGTTTCCAAGATGGAAGATATCTTCTTAAGTGACGCCCAGAATTCCCCCCCAGAGTGGCCACGCACAGCCCTGTTTCCCCAGAGCAGGAGGTCAGGTGCACGCTCGTGGAAAGTGAACACAGTGAGGGCTGTTTTGCGGCCGTCCACAAGTTTGAGGTTGGTGCGTGTGTCCCAACCAGGAGGGGGACCAAAGGCGCACCGATGAGCCCTGGCCGGGTGGCTCAGTTAGTTGGAACATTGTCCTGTCCACCGCAAATTTGTGGGTTCGATCCCCAGTCAGGGTGCATTTGGGAAGGAAACAATCGATATTTCTCTCACATGGGTGTTTCTCTCTGTATCTGTCTGTCTCTACCTTTTTCTCCTTTCCTCTCTCTCAAATCAAACACATTCTTGGGTAAGGATTTAAAAAAAAGACACACCAATGGGTAAAAAGGCCAGCTGTGGAATGTAGGCCCTGGGCTTACGTGGCATTGGCAATGGTACCCACGCCCCAACTATACTGGGCGTTTCATGGAAAACTGATGTATTCAGGGCGATGCTTAATATGCCCAGAACTTGGCTTGGGAGGGCACCCACCGAGCTGTTACCGAAGGCTGCCCTGGAGGGCAGTGGAGGGAGAGGCAGGAAACAGGATTTTGTGGGGTGGGGTTATTTACTTTTTATCTTACAGACTTCTACAACTTTACATTTTTTTATGATTTAAAAACACTTGAAAGCAAAGACGTGAAAAAGAAATTTTAATAAATTCCAAGCAAGCTTGCAAGCTCAAGGGTAGAAGGGAGGTGGTGGGTTTTGCTCATTGAAAACTGAATGCCTGCGTGTTTCAGAGGGTCGGTGGTGACAGTAAGAGAGTGTCTCCCTCTGGGGACTCCTTTGCGGACGTAAAGATGGCCAATGCACCTGTCTGTCACTTCAACTCAAGTACTTCGACTATAACCTTAAAGTCCGATGCAAGGGACTCACGTGGGTTTTTTTTTTAATTTTTATCCTCACCCTAGCATGTTTATTGATTTTAGAAAGAGAGGGAGAGAGAGAAACATCGATTGGCTGCCGCCCCTACGCACTCTGACCGGGATCACACCCAAACCTACGCAATGTGCCCTGCGGGGAATCGAACCTACAACTTTGGGTGTATGGGACGGCGCTCCGCCAGGGCTAACCAGACTTGCTTTTAACAGGCCAACAAAGGAAGGCAGCCCTGGTGGTGGAGTCTCAAATGTCCGTCGGTTCCTGAGCAGGCAAGGGTGGAGGGTGCGACAGGCATTTTCGGACTCACAGGTGGTGGTATATGTCCGGATCCCTCCGCAGTCGGGTCTGAAACCCGATGTACAAGTCGTCCCAGAGCAGACCGTTCTTCACCACGTGTCTGATGACGTCCACCCGGCTCCGGATCTGAAACAGACACGCGACAATTAGCAGGGCGCCCCCTACAGAGCGGCCCAGGGACGTGCCTGGGGCATCCTGGAGAGACAGCTACTAGAGCAGTTACCACAGGCTGGGTGAGGCGGGGCCTGAGTGCGGGGGAAACTGAGGAAGGGGAAACAGAAAACAGGTCATCACTTAGAGCACAGATTCCTGGGTTCAAATCCAGGTGCTACCGTCCTGTGCCTCCATTTCCTCTTAAAAAAAAAAGTTTTAATTAATTTATTTTTAGAGAGGGGAAGGGAAGGAGAAAGAGAGGGAGAGAAACATCAATGTGCATAGTTGCCTCTCATGCGCCCCTTACTGGGGATCCGGCCTGCAACCCAGGCAGGTGCCCTGACTGGGAATCAAACCAGCGACCCTTTGGTTCGCAGGCCAGCACTCAACCCACTGAGCCACACCAGCCAGGGCCAGCTCCTCTTTTAGAGAATGAAGATAATGGACCACTCCTCCTAGGATCTGTGTGAGGATTAATTCAACCAACGTGAACAAAATGTGTAAACAGGGCCCAGCACACAGGGAGCGTTCGGTACGTGTGCGCTGTCTCCACTATTCCTAACGTGGGACACTTGGTCTCCTGCCTGGCCCTGCAGAAGCTAAGCAGGGCCATCTGTGTCTTGGGCAAGGTTCCCTCCCTTACTTAGGTCGTCATGGCCTTTACCTGTCGAGAACCTCAGCCCCTGACGTGGAAGGTGTTGGACAGCCAGGGCGCATAGGCTTAGGAGGCAAGCAGAGACGAATCGAGATTTCAAGTAATTCCTGCGATAAGCTGTAGCCAAAGAGCAGGGACAGGCGGCAGAGTCCGGATGAGCGGCAGCCAAAGAGCAGGCACAGGCGGCAGAGTCCGGATGAGCGGCAGCCAAAGAGCGGGCACAGGCGGCAGAGTCCCGAGAGCCTGAGCGAACTCAGGGCAGGGGGCGGAGGCTGTGCTGCGGCCGACAGCAAGTGCACAGGAAGCAGCTGGCCCTGCCCCACGTCCCGGCGCGGTCCCACCAAGTACATCTGGACAGTTCTCGGAATAAAAGGAATTGATCTGTTGGTGTGGGGCGGGGGGGGGGGGGGGGGGGGGGGGGGGGGGGGGGGGGGGGGGCGAGAGAGCAGATCATGTGTCGGTCATGTTCCAGGACTAGAGCCCCCACACTTTGGTACTTAGGGGTGCCCAGCCTCTTAGCTGGCTCCTCACCTTCATAGCTTCAACTAGTCCCCCTCATAGCTTCATAGACCCTTGACCCAATGCTGCCTAGTCTACAGCCCCTTTTAAAAAATCATATTATCAAACTATCGCTCTGGCTGGGTGGCTCACTTGGAGTGTCCTCCCGTAACCAAAGGTTGCGGGTTCGATTCCTGGTCAGGGCACATACCTAGGTTGCAGGTTCGATCCCCAGTTGGGGCATGTACAGGAGGTATCACATCAATATTTCTCTCTCACATTGATGTATCTCTCTCTCCCTCCCTCTGTCTCTAAAATCACTAAACATGTCCTTGGGTGAGGATTTTTAAAACATAGAAATAAAATAAAACAAAAACTTGGATTATCTTTCCACAGGTATAAATCTGGGTATTTTACATGAAAAGCCAGATTTCCAAGTTCTCTAGAAAGTTGAAAACACAAATCCAATCATTCCAATGTGGTTGAAAGACACTGCTATTCAGCGAGGATGAGGGCTGTGCCGCTCGTGTCTCCCAGGCACGTGCAGAAGCTTCAGCATGGGCTGCGTGCTCTGCCAGTTCAGCTAACGGTTCTCACATTGGTGTGGAGTTTACATGCATTCCAGTGCATGCTCACGTGTATGCTGCCGTGTGGCTATCACAGGAAACTGGCAAGGAGGCGATACGCCCCATGGCAGGAGGGAAAGCAAGGCTCGGACGGCTCAGTAACTTACCCAGAGCCCACGGCTCCAGCCTCTCTCCTGCCATGGGTGGGGATTTGCACAGACTGGAGCTCGGGGACTGTGTTAATTTATGTTGGCTTAACCCCCTTTTCATCCCACTCCCCGGGTTCCCGTGGGCAGGAGATGCCCTTGGACTTGGGGCAAGCAGCACGCAGCCGCTCAGACTGGCCTTCGCCGAGCACTCACAAAGAGCAAGCGTGCAGCCTCGTGAGCGACAGTGTCTCCCTGTGGTGTGTTAGTTGTGACAAAGGCACCACAGTCGAGTCAGTGTGAAAACACCGGTCCTGCTTGCCTGGCAGCTCTTCTGTAATTCTAAACAACCCTCAAGGAAAAAGTTCACGCAGGCGGAAGGAAGGGGCAGGGAAGGGCGGAGGGCCACTTCTGCTGTCCACGGCTCACTCACTTCCTCATATGGGTGTTCCCGGCTTGGTCTTTCTTTGGGAAAGGACAAGTCCAGAAAGTCAACCAAGTAGTCATATCCTCCAGGAAAAGGGCTGAAATCCTCATCTGTCTCGATCATCTGGGTGAACGACAGTGTGGTGAAGGGAAGACACATATCAATCTGGTTCAAGGTCCTTAGGAAAATTCTAGGCTGTGTAAGACCCCAATGTGCCAAAAACCGTCTCAACGACCCGGAGTTATGGCAAGAGGAGCCTCTGCGCCTCCCCAGCCCCGCCCCCCTCACTGACTTCTATCAAGTTTATGGAGGTTCAAGATACCCTAAGTGTGCCAGCAGTGGGTGCCACGCACCGCCTGCAGTTGCTGGCTGAGGAGTGACCCGTGTGGAATGTCTCCCATGGTCACACCACAGCTAAACATGAATCGTCTCACTGAAGTCTCCAGATGTGTTCTCTTTTCCCTGCTACTTGTCTGACCGAAAGCATCCTGTATCCCAGTGTTTCCCGGGTCTGGGGACGGCAAAGACAACTTCCTAAAGGGCATTTGGGAGCTGACATAGACACCCACATTTTATTCTGAAGATTTTTGCATCTACGTGCACCCCATTAAAGGCAGAGTGCTGTAATGCCTCAAACAGGAACATGCCTCAAATGGTCTCGGAACGGTGACTATTCCTGGTGAGAAAAGAGCTGATGTCTCCATAGCTTCCCTCCTGTGCATGCCCACACTATTTCACTGCGGGCCAGCAGACACCTTGTCCGGTCTGGCCTTGACCCCCGGGCAGGCAGGTTTTTAAGGTCACTGCTTTAGGAATGGCAAGCACCCTTGGTATCGATGTCCAGCGGCTGGAAGGGAAACTTGGGAGTTGTCCCCACTCCCAAGGGTAACCGGTCCTGGTCTCTGAGGATGTGAATGTTGTCTATTTCTAAGACCTCCCTGACCTTTGACCCTGTGTGTGACCTCAGGCACCTAATGTAAGCTGGATGAAAGCTTCATGTAAGTGCTGGGCTCCCCAGCCCTCATGCCAGACACCTCCTTCTGTCACACCCCCTGCCTGTGGCACTCGCCTTCCTCAGCGTGGCTATACCTGCAGCATTGGTGACCAGGGTGACAGTCTGAACTGCTTGGCTTTGGGTTTTGTGTGTATGTGTCAAAAAAAACACCCACAGAAAACCCAAAACAAGCAGTAGCACCAAACACGCACAGAAAAAGCATGCTCGGAGGAGAATCTGAGCAGCCTCGTCTGTTCCTGGGGCCCACGGCCGGGGTGGGGTGGGGGGGTTGGGCAGAGGGGGACTGTTGTCAGCTACTCCAGCCCATCTGTTAGGCAGCGCTGGGTGGAAGAGAGCCTACTGCAACACAACTTGGAATCCTGCAGGTTTCCATGGACTCCCACAGCCCAAGACAGCGAAGACAAACAAGTGGAGTGGCCTACCCTGACCACCAGGTTGTAATCTTTAAATCCAGCCCACGTGAAATACTCCTTGATCCAGGCTGGGTGCTGGAACACAGCGTCTCCCACAGAGGCATTCAGGATCTGCAGGTAGGGCCCGAAGTCCCAGGAGTCCTTGTAAATTTTGGTGTCCCCTGGAGGCTCTGTGATGCACTTGCTTAAAGACAGAGGCGAGAGGGCGGTAGGAGAGGGAAGGCACAAGTTAGTATTCCAAATCCAAAGCCAACCGGCCGAGTAGCTCCCCCAGTGCTCAGAGGGGGCCAAGGGCCCCCCAGAAGTAAAGTAAGCAAAGGCCTCTCTGGCCCTGGAGCTACAGAAAATATACCGCTTTCATCCTAAGGGCGCTGGGGAGACCCTGAAGTCAAAGACGCGGGGGACGGCAGCAGCTTTGCATTTTAGAAAGATGACTTTGGCAGCAGGGGGCATTCGAACCTTTCCTGTGACCGCGGTAAGGATGACATTCTATGCCAGGCCCCTGGGGGACCCCATATCAAGGGTCCCTGAGACTTCAAGGGTAACCTCCTAAAATGACATTTGCCCTTGTCCTATGCAATGTACTCAGGTCTATTCTAGTCTGTTCTTTCTTTTTTTTTTTTTTTGATCCTCACGTGAGCCTATGTTCATTGATTTTAGAGAGAGGAAGGGAGGGGGAGAGAGGAAGGGAACATCAGTGTGAAACATTGATCAGTTGCCTCTCGTATGTGTCCTGATCGGGACTCAGATCACAACATTTTGATGTATGGGAAGATGCTGCGGCCAACTGAGCGACCCATCCAGAGCCTGCTACTTCATTTAAAAAGATACTTATTGTGCCCTGGCTGCTGGGGCTCAGTGGATGGAGAGCTGGCCTGCAAACCAAAAGGTCGCTGGTTCGATTCCCAGTCAGGGCCCAGTAGGGGGCGCACGAGAGGCAACCACACGTTGATGTTTCTCTCCCTCTCTCCCTCCCTTCCCCTCTCTAAACATTTTTTAAAAAATGCTTATTGTGATCATATTGTGATCAATGCCATGATTGTAGGGATCAATGCCGTGATTGTACGACCAGCTACGACCAGCAGGGGCCACTGTGCAAATCCACGTGAAAAACTGAGAGCTGAATAAAGGCCACACAAAGGGGCTGGAGATGTGGGTGGATCTGTGGAGATGCCTGAAGGAGAACAAACTTGGCTGGATAAGGAGTTTGATGTGGGAGCTCAGCCAAAGGCGGAGGCGGCTGCCTGCCCCGAGAAGGCCTGTGGTGGGGTGAGGCCGGGAGGAGGTGAACTCGGGAGCCTGTGCCCGCTCTCCGACTCCGTTTGTTCATTTCTATGCAAGGAACTCACGGTGCCCACGGTTCATGGTTCCACTCAGGTCAAGATGTGCACAGACTCCAGGTCTGTGCCACCAATAGCTCCCCATGCCTTGCACGCCCGGAGCGTGCGTGCATGTCACACGAATGCTCTGTGGCATGGGCTCGAGGGGAAGACTACCTGTCGGGCTGCTCACGTTTCCCTTACACCTGCCGCTGGCTCTGAGCGGCGCCCAGGGTCCTCACCAGGAGGAGCCCCTCACCGCGCCCTTGAGGCTCCAAGGCGACAAGGAAGGTGGCTGAGCGATTACCGCAGGATGAGAGCTTCCACGGAGACGCGGGCTCCCTCCTTGATCTGAAAGTGCCCGCTTTATAGTTTATTTTGCTCGAACAGTAGCCTCCTTGCTCTGTCTCAGCCTCACTGTGCTAGTCAACAAGACCTCGCCTTCCCACACAGCCCCCTGTCACGGGGCCACAGGGGGCCGTTTGTCCTCTCACTCAGTCGAGAAAACCTGCAAATCATTCTTATGCTCAATGGATGTGTGAGCCAAACCTGTCCGTCGGATCCTTGAGCATCCGGCCCAGATCGAGGGTGGCTCCCGGGCGGGGCGTCCACGTCACCACCTCAGAGCTTTTCTTGATAAGGTTGTTGAGTTCGTTCGGGTCGTTTTTGGTGTTTGTGTCCTTAATATACCTGTGGAATGAGACCGTTGCCAGGTAGGAGGGTTATTCTCCGAAGCGTGGTCTGATTAGGACAATGAGAGACTCGATTTTGCTGTCCCCGCCTTCTCACTTCCCGATCCCTCCACTTGCCCCACGGGACAAGAGAGACTACACCTGGGCCAGTGTCCCTGACGAGGGAAGCATGATCAGGCAAGTAAGGTTGTATGTACACCTTGTTTTTCAGTATAATTATATGGTTTTACATTTAAATATGGAATCAACATCTAATACATAATCAATATTGAGAAGAAGTGGGACTAGCATGCTCGTGCACTGAATATTAATTAATTAAGTGGTGTCTGGCAGGGGTTGTACCAGACGCTCCACGTGAGCTATACCTGGTTTTGTCTTCACAAACTCGAACGAGATAGCCACCAATATCGATCTCTTTTTATAGAGAAGGACACCGGCTTAGGGAGGCCGGTGACTTGCCCCAGGTGACAAAGCACTGTGTGCACCAAGCTGGGTCAGGCCCAGGCTTCCCAGGAAGCCGCGGAGGCAGGGGTGGGGCGGCTCCCCTCAGGGTTGGGAGTCAAGCCTGCAGTCTTCCCACCCCTTCCGCCATGTGAGGTTATGTGAAAAAGTCTGCCAACACCTTGATCTTGGACTTCCCAGAACTGAGACAAAGAAATTCCTGTTGTTTGTAAGTCCCCCCAAAAATAAAAAAAATAAATCCTTTCATTGAAAACCACTGAAACTCCACCTTGACCACAGAACACAACACCCTCAGTCACCGCCCTTCCTGAGGTCTCCATTCCAACTGTGCTTTTGCTCGGGGTTGGACAGCTCCCAAACCTAAGTCCAAACCGCAGCCTCTCGGGAAGAGCCTAAGCCCCCATGGCAATGCCTGTGCGGAGCGTGGTGGCGGCGGAGCCGAGGAAGGCGGATATAGGACAGGGGGCGCCACGGTTTCCTCCCACGCAGGCAACGCGCACGCCGTTGCTGCTGGCGGGCATTCTACTCTCTGGAGTTCCAGCTCGGTCACCTCGAATGGACAGATACTTGCATTCAGGTGCCCAAACACGAAACATAGGTGAGTGTTTGTGTTCCTACAGCACCGAGGTGGCCTACACCACTTACGACCCCGGAGTTAATTTTGCAGACAGGAGCAAAGCTGTCACTGCCCTTGTGGCTTCAGTTCGTGTCCTGCCACCGGGAGCAACGCCACCACTGTCTCAGCCCCCGACTCCCTCCGGTCCCCAAATGTTTCGAGCTGGCCCCCTGCCTTCGACCTGCTCATCTCTAAACCAAGCTGCTGCGATCACTCTTCCTAAAACACAGTCATTGCGGTCACAACCTGCTGTGACCTCTTGATGCTGCTTTGCCTCCCTGTCTCAAATCGTAACAAAATCGACCCCAGACAGCGCCCTCTAAAGGGCAGCAAAGGTACTGAGGGGGGCGCCGGCCGGCCGGCTGCGCATGCACGAAAGTGTGGCTCGCAGGCTCTTTGACCAGCAGGCAGCAGGGCCTACTCAAGTGTCCTGTGAATAAGTGCCCACCAGTGCGGTTCATCTGCAAGTCCTTGCAGCTCGGCCTCTGTAATGTACCTGGAATCTGAATTCTCAACCTTTGCTGCCATTCATCATGGCTTCTGAGATCGTTGTAGTGACCCCCTGGAGGCGAGGTGGAGCAAACACCTAGCCGTACCTGTCTGATGGGTGTGCTTCCACGAAATACCCAGCAAAAGGGCAGAAAACCCGGGGTTGCAGGTCCCGCACCAGCCGTGCCTTGTAGTGCAGCAGCTTTCTCCGCTCCGCTCGGATGAACTGGGCTTTCCACTCCTCTGCAAGGACAGAGCTCGGGTTAGTCTCCTCTGTGCATCAGTCACAGGAGAGCAACCGTTCTAGTAGATCGGGACCCTCCCAGGAGGGAGAACGGATAGATGACTAACGCGGAAATACAGCAAACCTCCACGTCATCGGTCTAAGGTTTGCGAAGTTCAGCTGGTTGCTAGGAACATGCTACCACATAAGCCAGAGACACCGAACCCTATCGTGGTTCATGGCAACTCATTGGGACCCTAGCTGAACTCACGTGTGGTTGTCTCCCCGTGCATGCACATTTTAAAGGCACGCTGATTCTTGTCACTATGAACTCTCCGCTAACGTGGGAATGCCTTCATTGTTTTGGTGGATTAAACAACAAATCAGGTTGGTCACCCCTGGGCCATGCATAGCGGTCAGGAGCATGAGCAGTAGGGTGAGCGAGCACAGGACAAAATTATAGCTGCCCCAGGAATGCGCCTATGTCTGCTTCCTCGACTGTAAGGTAGATGCAGACACCTGCCTTGCAGGCTGTTCATCTGCTCACTCATTCCTTGGGTCGGTGAGTACTGAGCACCCACTGTGTGCCTGACGCCCTCTAGGCATGGAGGGAAGAGTGGTGAGCAAGGCCACCCGCTTGGGGCGCATCCATTCTAGTTGGGGAAAGTTGTCATGAATGAGTCCATAAATAAGGCGTTTCAAAGAGTGAGGAGCTAAGAAGAAAGTGAAAGAGGTCACATGTAGGGGGTGTGGAGGCTGGGCAAGGTGGGTGGGTGGAAGGCCGTTATGGGACTGTGGTTATGAAACTGTGGTTGGTGGAGGTGACACTTGAGTCACATGCATGAAGACAAGTGATTGACAGCAGGGGACGGAGCAACAGCAGCACCCCAGGAAGTGGAAACAGCAGGTGCCAAGGCCCGGGGCAGGGCAGGGGGAGCACTGGTGAGGGGCTGCAGTGTGGGTTGGTGTGCGCAAACTCGGTGGAGGTCACAATCAAGGAAGCGGAAGGGGAGGGCGGGGCCCAGAGGTCAGGGCACCGGCAGGGAGCTGTTCCTACTCCCTTCTGCACACACTCACACACATTCACGGATGCAATTGCTCACTTACAGACTCGCTGACGTGCTCGAGTGGGATCATGCCAGCCACCCTTCAACAAGGACGTTTGTCTCTCCGGTCACAGTGTTACCCCCTTGACCAAGAGTGGTCACGTTGTCCCAGAACAAGGGACACAGATGGAGAGAAGAAAGGAAGGAAGGGGTGGGACAGGGGCTTCCTCATGCTGCCAGGGGACTGCTTCCTGCCACCTTGTTGAACAGAGACATTCACCCAGTGGACAGCACGGGCACTGAAAATGCTGGAACTGAGGGTGCGCAAGTGAACACACACAGCACCTCCACACTTTCCACAATATAGCCCCGCCCACCATCCCCAGGGCAGAGAGGATCCTGCTGTGGACCCCACATTTTTTTTAGCTTTGAGACAGTTAACATATGACACGGTGTAAGCTTAAGGCACGCAGTGTGATGGTTTAACACACACATGTATTGCTAAATGTTTGCGGACAGTAAGGTGGTTAATACCCTGTCACTCACGCGGTCGGCATGGTGTGTGTGCCTGTGTCTGTGGGTGGTGTACCCTGTCACTCACGCGGTCGGCATGGTGTGTGTGCCTGTGTCTGTGAGTCATGAGGAACTTAAGGCGCTGCAATTGATACTGCAGTGTCAACTCTGGCCGCCGTGCTGTGTGTTTGCATCGCCGGAACTTATAACTAGGTTTGTGCTCTTTGGCCACCATTTCCATCTCCCCACTTCCTCCCCATGCTTTGAAGGGGCTCCCCCTGGCAGTGCGCCCCGAAGGAGCACTCACAGGGCCCAGGGAACATGCCTGCTCTCTGTTCTGAGCCACATGCTCAGAGCTTCGGAGCCGCACCGCCTTCAGACTTGTCCTCCTGTGACCTGGTTTACGCTGTGAGTCACGTGATCCTTTCTCTTGGCTCTCCTGCGAGGCCCCACCCACCTTAGCGTCTCAGCCTGCTCCGCCAGCACCCTGGGAGCTGGAAACTTTAGTTTGCCCTTCTGTGACTGGCACTAAGATCTTGAGCTTCTAGTGGGGAGGGACCACGCCCTCATTATCTTTGCTTTCGCTCCCACGGCCTTTGGCAATGTGCTGTGACTGCGCCCTGGTGCAGCGCTGATGTAAAGGGTTACCAGTGAATTTTCCACCACTGAAAGTCATTGGAAAGCCCGACGCTCCTCCAGCAAAATCGCTCATCATCAGAGCGACCTTCGTGGGCAGCCTGCCCCCGTTGGGCCTGGTGCAGTCCACAGTGTTGAGTATTTTGTGCCCTGTGGAGAAAGAGAGGGGAACACCGAAGCTCTGTGAGTTCCCCAGCCCCCAAAGTCTTCCGCGCACAGCCTGCGTAGTCTGACTCATCTGACTGCGACAGACTTGCCTATGTGCAAGGGAGTGAAAGCGAGACTTCAAAACCTAAAATCTTCACTAGCATGTTTTGAATTTTCCAGTGGTGTCCTGTGAGGACGGTGAGCTTGATTCCACTCCAGGGTCATAGACAGACCACTGTCCTCGGCCACTGTCTCCACGTTTGGGTCCAAAGGATGCAAAGGGAAGGAAAGGGGGACTGGAGCAGCGCAAACATCTGGACCTTTTGCAAATGCCACCCGAAGCTCGCATTCAGAAAGTAAAGCTCTTCCCACAGGAAAGGCAGACTGTACGACTCTGTTGAGATCTAACGTGATTATAGGTCAAGGTGAAAGACGCTTTTTCAACAAAGGCCATTTTGAAGGAACTGCTCTACGTGAAATACAGGTTATCTGTTGCCTTACGAGAAAAGCTTTGCACCTGTCCCCACACATGACTGGTAGTTGGTTCTCTGCAAAGATCACCCGAACCATAGCCCATCTTTCCCAGACAAGGGTCGAACACGGTATGCTCTATGGACACTCAACACGGAAGAAGGTGTGAAACTTCCGATGGCCATTATGGTCCTCCCCCCACGGGCACTTTGCATCGGTCCCGGCCGCTCAGGGCCAGACAGTACCTTTGTACTCCACGATGATGCAGGTGTCCATCTCGGGGTGGACGCCATCCATCAGGATCATGAACCGAAGGCTCTTGTTTACCTGCAATTTCACAATAAACCAACAGCAGTGCATGTCATTCAGCTTTTAGTTCAATACTGGAGAGAATTGTTGCATCTTCAGGAAATAAATCTCCTTGAACCAGGGCTGGATTTACTGTTCTGTATAACAGAGTTCTACCAAGAAGTCCATCTTTGATTTTATCTCTGGGGGCTCCATGAGCAGAGGCTGTATGTACCCGGAGCTACGCACAGAGAAAATGGACCGCTGTCCCTTTAACCCGGAAGCAACCAGCTCACCTAAACTCCAGCCTGGAAAGCGGGGCTGGACAGTGGGAGAAGGACACAGATATCTGACCTGCTGCCAGGTCCCAAATGGCACCACATTGATGTTGGTCAGCTGGACGCCGCTCTGGGGCAGATGCCAAAACACAGGCCGTTCCGTGTTTCCCACATAAATGGGGATGTCTGGTCTCCTCGCAGCAAGCTTCCTTAGAGTGGGGTAACTAGGACCGAGAGGATGGAAAGGGCAACAGGTGAAAAATGAGACCCTCTAGCCTCAGAGACACTTGGCCACGAAGCAAGTGACCACAAAACTGGACCCTCACCAGAGTTTTTTCTCAAGTGAGGCAAGGGATTTGCTAGGAGGTTTCTTTTCAATGTGAGGACCTACCATATACCTGGTATGCCAGCCAGCTGGGCAGATCCCTCCACCACACGCATGCTGCTTTGGTCAGTGGTGGTTTCAACAGAGGGGCAGAGTGAGACAGGCAATGCGTGTGAGGGTTCCCCTGCCTCCGGAAGACAAAGCCTGGGCAACAGCACAAGGGGGACCTGTGGGATCCCCACCGTGGGGGGTGGATTTCTACCTTTCAAAGGTTGGTGTGCACTTCTGTGTAGAGAATGAATTTTTTGTCCTGAGGGAGAATCAGTCCCTGTGATGCATGGCAGAGAAAACCGCACTGATGTGCAGTGCTGCCCGCTGGGTGCGCCTCGCACCACCCACACATTATGAAGGGAACTCCCGGTTTTAATGAATACATGAAGTGGTTTAAGAATCTAGTTTTGTACATTGAGCACAATGTCAAGTGAAATAAGTTATTTGATCAAAAGAGGAGTATGGACAGAGTCTGCCTGTCAACACGTATTAAGTGCATCGATGTTCAAGTTCTTTCACGGTGTTTAAAGCTCTCTGGACATGGAGGATCCAGGGGTGGGGAAAGCAGGAGGTTTTCTTTTCCAAAAACACAGGACTCAAAGAGTCAAGGATTGTTTGAATGTACCTTCAGTCTCTGGGTTTAGCACCTAAATATTCTATTTTATTTACTTTTTAAAAATTTTATTTATTTATTTTTACAGAGAGGGAAAAGGAGGGAGGAAGAGAGGAAGAGAAACATCAGTGTGTGGCTTCCTCTCATGTGCCCCCTACTGGGGACCTGGCCTGGAGCCCAGGCATGTGCCCTGACTGGGAATTGAACTGGTGATCCTTTGGTTTGCAGGCTGGTGCTCAAGCTGCTGAGCCACACCAGCCAGGGCCTTAAATCTTCTATTTTAAAGGACTTGGGGAGTTAGGATAAATTACTTGAAAATGGATACTTATTGCTTTGTGATTTTTTAATTGTTGAGAATTCTTATAGGCATCTATTAATAATGTCATCTATTAAAATACTCACTATATTTACATTATAATACAATCACATTTCTTTGGCTAAAAACTGTTCTCAAAAGTGCATTGGCCTTTTCGCTTGTTTTTGTAAATCAAGGGGGTTTTATTCAGCAAAGGAGGTTCAGACTAGACAAATGGGACATGTGACCCCCACACTTATGAGTTGACCAGACAAGAGTTAATAAGAAAGAGCCTAACACAGGAGTGAAAGGAGTGAAAATTAGGAGATTCAGTGACTTTTCTGTAACGAATAATTAGCAACACTCAGCACCACCACCCTGGTGTGAGGTTGTAGGTGAGAGCCGGCGTTTTGATCCCTGAGAACTGGGCCCACACAGAGCCCCGGAATTAAAACCAGATTGGTTTTCAGGACTGGGGTGGGGATAAAATTGGACTCAGTGACATGAAAAAGTTCGTACCTTCCCTAAGCTTCAGTGTCTGTCCATAAAAGGCCTCTTCTCAGGACCTCAGGCGACCGTGTTGTGTAGCCGGTGCAATGGAGCAACTGCCTGACTTTGGTGCACTTGCTCTCTGTCCCCGCTGTGTCAGTCACCAGGGCTCACACTGTCCTCACACGAGCCACATCCCTTCCCAGGGCTCTCACAACACGAGGTTGTGCAAGGCCACTTCCAGGAGGGTCAGCAGGACAAAGCCATTGCTGAGTCCACAAGTAGCTTTTTTGCTTTCCTTTTTAAAAATCCTCACCAGAGGATATATTTTTGTTGATTTTAGAGAGAGGAAGGGAGAGAGAACCATGGATCGGTTGCCTCCTGTACGCGCCCTGACCGGAGATCGAACCTGCAACCTTTTGGTGTGTGGGATGATGCTCCAACCAATGGAACCGCCCGGCCAGGGCCATACGCAGCTTTTTAATCATAGCACGAGAAGACCCCCATGGGTTGTGTTCAGTTGATAAGTGTGTGGCAGGTAATTTGTTGCTAAACCAGCCAATTTAGGGTTTAAGCCATTTCCTTTAAAAAAGATACAGGAGAGACTATCTGTGTAGAGAGATCCCATGTACTTTGGAACAGAAAAAACTGAGGGACCAGTCACCCGTCCACAAGGTACTAACCGCGACCAAAGTATGTCCTACGTAAGGCCACAGAAGTCCTTCTTTTCTCGCCTTTGTGACCGCCTGGGTTAGGGGTGTCCCTGACCTGCTGTTGTGGTCCCCGTGAGGTAGTGGAGGAGGCTGGCTCAGGGTTCGGAGGTTTGGGGTGAGCATGGCTGGGACAGACCAGGGCCGCCTGCTGCGGCCACAGAGAAGGGTTTTCACCTTTTCAGGGTGGCTGAAGGGAAAATCAAAAGGGGGTTGATGTCGCCCTGGCGGAGTAGCTCAGCTGGTTGGGGTGTCCTCCCCAGATGCCAAAGTTGCCAGTTTGATCCCCGGTCGGGGCACATACCAGAATCAACCAATGAACACATCGGTAAGTGGAACAACAAATGGATGCCTCTCTCTCCCCATTTTCCTCTCTCTCTACAATTAATTAAAGTAAAAGGGTGGTGACATTTTGTGGCATGTGAAGAGTGCAGTTGACTCGCTGGGACACTAGCCACGCGGCTGGTAGAACTGAAAACGCTCACCGAGTGCTGATTCCTGCCGTGAACATGGACGTGGAACGGGGGTCAGACACCCTGCGATGACTGTTAACCTTGGACTCCTACCGAGCGGGCCGAGGGCGGGAAGGAGCCCCTCGGCAGGGAGGGTCCGACACCGTAAATCAGCGCAGCTGCTCCCCGCGCGCGTCAGCTGTGCCCGCGCTCTCGGGCTGCGCCTGCGCAGTCGCAGCGGCACCTAAATCAGGCCTCTGCGCCAGCTCCGAGGGAGCAGCGATTGCAACAGACCCCGAAACCTGTTATCCCTCCCGGAGGCTCAGGCGTCCCTACCTCAGGTGGTCCGAGTGCATGTGGCTGATGTACACGAGGTCGGCCTGGCACAGCCGCTCCAGCCAGTCGGCCGGCGGCTCGTGGAGCAGCCACCACCCGCGGGCGAAGGCGGGACCCGTCAGCCAGGGGTCGAACACCATCCGCTTGTCCCCCAGCTTGAGGTCCATGCAGGCGTGCGTGAGGTAAGTCACCTGGGGGAGAGAGGGAGATGCCGGCGATCGATCGAGTGGCGGCGGCCGAGGGGACCGAGAGGCCCGGGGTGGTGAGGGCACAAGTCCCGTTGGAGAACTGGGCTCCCGAGCTTGCGCGGGACTCAGGGGAGCCTCCGCCGGAGCCTGACTTAGACACAAGGGCAGAGGGGCGCTGCTGTTGGTTAGGAGGGAAAAGCTCGTGGTCGGTTCTGGGTGTCGAGCCCGTTGAGTTAACTGGCTGCACTCTTGCTGAGTCTGCCGTGCAGGGTACGTTTTGTGGGCAGCCCCCCCAAGCACGTGCGCCAGGAGAGGCAGGTGGAGGCGTCCTGACCGGCCTGGGGGGCAGGGCGTTAAATGCTCGCGGTTGTGGGCAGGAAGAGGGAGAATGATTGCCTATGAGACTGGCGGAGCTGGCACGTGTGGCTTTTCTCTTCTAAGTGACCCCGACACCCCCCGCTTTGGGAGGCCAAGGTGCTCTGAGAATGGCCGTGATCAGGGACTTGGGGCCAGGTGGGCCCGCAGGTTCCGATCAGCTCCTCACTCCCTGCCCGTGGCCTGGCAGTTCCACAGGAAAGAGAGGAAGGCCAAGGACCCAAATCCGTCTAACTCTGCCTTTTCGGGGCCGGTTCCCATTGGTTTCCTCCAGAAAAGGAGTCACTGCCCATTTTCACAAGCTTCCCAAATATGGTAGAAAAATTAACTTTCGGCTGTTGATGCCGGCTGTTGATGCCTCCCAAACGCCCCAGGAGCTTCCTCTGGAGGAAACGCTCTCCTGGAGCTGGGAACGCTTGGGGGTTGTGGCCGAGCTGGCGGGCAGGCCCCGGACACGTGACCGGGAGTCATCAGACAGTGACCTGGCAGCTGGTGACTCTGAGCCACCTCCCACAGCTGTGCAGCTCTGGGACTCTCCTTTAAAGGCGTTTTTGTTTTGTTTTGTATTTTTCTGGATATATTTTCTTGCAATCCCTGCCAAGTTCTGGGGTGCTCCTAAGGACAGTGGCTCAGGAGTTCACAGCAACTTTATGGCATGTCCTAAGTAACCCCATCAGAGCTCATGCAGAGTAGTAATGCAGGGTGTAAATACATGTGTAAATGGACATCTTAGTTTTATTTTGTCTGTAACATATGCATGTGTGTATATATATAAATACACATTTTAGGGATTTTTTTGTTTTTAAGAACACTATGAGCTTCATGTTTCCTCACCTGGACCTCCCCAAAAGCCAGCTCCTCGGGGACTCTGGGATCCGCGTCCCATGGGTTGGGAGGGTTCAGCTCGAGCAGTAAGAGGCCATTGTCTTCGTCCATTTCAATCACTAGAACCAAAGGGGCACAGGTCTGGGTGGAGAGCAAGCAGGGCTTCTGAGAAGCATCACCAAAGTGGACGTGCGTGGCCCAGGTACGCGTACCGGCAGGCAGAGGGAAGTCAGCGCCAGGTGACGCTCACGTGAGCCAAGCAACACTTGGGCAGGCCATCTCCTCCCTCACCTCGCACTCCGGGACACGGACAGACAGACAGACACACACACCCTCACAGCAACCGCAGCCTGACTGACAGACGAGGGTTCCAGGGGCCGAGGGCGCACAGACTGGAAGGTGGGGCACTCCGGCGGACATGAGAGGCAATGTGCAGGAAACAAGAGGAAGAAGAGGAGCGCATGCGCCCTGGCTGATGTGGCTCGGTGGATTGAGAACCAGCCTGTGGACCAAAGGGTCACCGGTTCGATTCCCAATCAGGGCAGTTGTCTGGGTTGTGGGACCAGGTCCCCAGCAGGGGTGTACGAGAGGCGACCACACATTGATGTCTCTCTCCCTTTCTCCCTCGCATGCGAAGGGCAGGCGCCTGGGAGCACTGGGCAGTCACAGAGGGACTGGGAATTGGTGACCAAGGAAAGTGGCATTTGAGGCCGGCAGACAGATGTCAGAGTGAGCCACAGACAGGACCAGATACCATACTGGGGACAAGTGTGGGTCTCTGCTGTGGCCCTGTGGGTCACTGAAGAATGTTAAGCATTTGGGGCTGATGCTGCTGGAGCCTGCGCGGGATCCAGTTTCCTTCTCCCTTACGACGAGCTCCCTAATTTTTTGTAGGTGAGGCGAGACACTTGTCTACAAGTCTGGATGAAGTTAGGCAAAGGCGAATGTCACACGACTTCACTTGTATGTGGAACATAAATAGAAAAAATCTGAGCCAACTAAACCCAACCAAAAGAGACTCATAGCAAGAACAGACCGGGGGTGGCCAGGAGGCAGGGAAGCGGGGAGGGAACCAGTGAAAAAGGTGAGGGAGAACAGGCAGATGGTGCGATGCGTTTGCACTGTGACAGGTGGGCACGAGGCCGACTGTGGTGGCTGCATTGGAAGGTGCCCCAGTGTTGGATCACGAGGCTGTGCACCTGAAAGTGTGTAATATTGTGTGCCAGGTGCAGTTTTCAAAAGTAGAGCGAGAACCTAAAACAATAAAAAGAAGTCACAGTCCCCTAGGCCTTCTTGCGATTCTGAGTGGCTACAGACCTCACTCTGACACACAGTGCATATCGTTCCGGCCAGAGAGGAGTGAGCAGAGGTGGCTGCTGGGACTCCCAGGAACCCTTTTCTATCTGGCAAAGCGGGACAAAGAGGGCCCCGCACTGTTTGCCTTACCCCCTGCCCCCTCTTGCTCGGAACTTGGTTGCCATGCCTGGAGGGGCAGCAACCGTGTTGGGGTCCTGAGGAAAAGAGTCAGTTCCTGAGGGTGAGGGAGCAGGAAGAGGGAAAGGACTTGGCTCCTTGATAAGCCATGGAGCTGCCACGCTGCCCAGGACTGTCTATCTGGCAGCTTCCTGTGCTGTAGAAAAAGCTATCCTGGTAAGGTCAGGCCTCTCTCGTTGGGGTTTCCTGCTGCCCCAGTGAAAGTGGTGCCTGATGGCTGAAGCGAGGGGGCAGTCAGGTCAGAATCCACTCAGCAGGACAACAGTGAGACCCACTGAGGGGAGGCGGGGCTGTGTGTGAGAACTCAACGCCCAGGTGGCCACGTTAGAGCCACACTCTGCCACTTAATAGCCGTGTGGCCTTGGGTAGGTTGTTCAACTTCTCCGTTCTTCAGTGTTTTTGCCTTTAAACCAGCTCCCTCCATGGTCAGATCATCCTCATAAATGCCAGCAATTCTGTTGATTGCTAATTGAAAGCAAATGAGCTCCCAGACCCAAGCAATCTCCTCCCTGAAGGCCACGCAGTTCTGACTTTCTTCCAAGTGTATTGAAAAAATGTGTCACCTACACGCTTTCCAAATGAACATTCATCACACACTTTCAGATGACTATTTATGGAAGACACTGAGGTTAAAAATCACCCATAAAATGAAAAACTGTGCATCTTAGAATTTCCCCCAGTGGTTGTGAACACAGACTTACTTATATAAGCTGTCAAACTTCAAGGTTACCCTGAGAGACCACGACAAGACAAAGCACCCTGTGCCTCCTTATCTCTCTCATTTCCCTGTGCACTTTCAGCCCCTTCTCCACCCTGACAAGGGGTGGCTTGTTTAGATGGTCTTGCTAGACAGCTCTCCATGCTTCTCACACCCTGGCTTCACAGGGACTCAGATGTCACCTTATCAGGGGTGGCATTGTGACCACTCTCTGTCCAGTAGTACTCCCCAGCCCTGACCCCTCGTTATTTTCCACCCTTCTCATCACTAGACACGTTGTGTGCTATTTGCTTACGGCACTGTCTCTGAGACTCTCGGTGCCACCAGAGCTGGGCTTGTGGCTTCTGCGCTGCTAGATCAATAATGTGCCAAGAACACTGCCCGGCTCACCGTGGGCATTTGTTAACTATCTGTTGAGCTAATAGATTAACTAATGGTCTTAATTTCATGTCTCCAAGACTCCCTCGGGGTTGCACAGTTCCCTCTCTCAGCCTAGGCACTGCTCCTGCCCAGATGTTGGCACCCTGAGGCGACGGGTTTAAATATAGAATTATCTTAGCATAAGCGGAACATGAAATGTATTACTTCTTCATTTTGCAAAGGCCACTTTAAAAACTAGAAACGTGATGGCACCCGACAGCTTCCACTGGTTCTTGAGGAGGGGTGAGAGGGTGGGACCCAGGGGCGAAGAATGTGCCAGCCTCAAGTCTGGGGCCAGTGCACCTGTGGACCCCCTGTAATTCACCCAACACCCCTAATGCCCCACCGGACACACTAGGAGTTAGGTGTTCCTTCCAACACCAGCATTCAAGGCCCTCCTTATACTGCATCTCTACAGCCTGACATCGTACTACATCAATGTGCATGCTTGGTACTCTAACTGCTGAAAATACAGGTGTGGCCCAAACACCCTAAGGATGCCCGGCTGCTTCCTCCACACAAACTCCTTCTTCCTCTTCTTTGCCTGGCGGAGCTCCGCCCAGCAGTCAAAATCCAACAAACTGGAGGCATAGATAAATGCGGTGTGCCTCCTTGCACAACCACATCAAAATTACAACCAAACTACAGGACAACCGTCACTCAGAACCACCAGAAGTCAAGCTGAATGGAAGTCCTACAACTAGGGGATGAAAGAAGAAACCACGTCATGTCTGGTAGGAGGGGGAGAGACGAGGAATGGGCGGGTCCCACACCTACGTGTGGTGGATGAAACTTCAGGAGGTATATCTCGGGAGCAAGGGACCCCAGCCCTGCACCAGGCCACCCAGCCCAGGGTTCCAGTTCCAGGAAGATAAGTCCCCACAACTGGCTGTAAAAACCAGTGGGGATTGAGGCCATGGGAGACGGAAACTTCTAAAGTCTCACACAGTTCCTCTTAAAGGGGCCGTGCACGGAGTTATTCAGATTCATTCGCTGTGAGCTCCAGCTCTGGATCAGCAGACTGAAAGGCATCAGAGACACACAGGGAAGAACTGGATTGTCCGGCATCAGGGCAAGAGCTGGCAGAGGCCACTGTTCCTTTTCTGAGCCCTCCCCCTACAGAGCTGGCAGGCGGGCCCCATGTCTGAGACTCTACCAAACTGGTTCACACTGTTTGCCCCACCCTGAAGATTCCCTGAGGCTCTGCCCCACCCAACTTTCAGGCCAGCCCAAAGTGTTTCCAGTGGCTATTCCATATGAATGGCCTGTCTTGAACGAATCTTCAAATTTTCCTAAATTCTCTCACACAAGCAGCATCTGGCCTCAGTGAGCCCCATATCTTTTGCTAAGTTTCCCCAGGCCTGGCACTAGCAGTGGCCAGCCTTGGTGCACAGCTTGGCCTCGCCTGGTCACTTCCAAGCCCAGCAAAAGTAGCAGCCATCTGCAGATTGCTTTGTAGCTAATGCTGTCACAACCTAGCTGGACTATAGGCAGTGGCTGACTTTCAATGTGCCAACAGCAATCAAGGCTCAACTACAAGGGGAAGGTATACATAGCCCACACCTTTAGTATCCAGCTTGGGTGGTAGGGGAGGTTGTGCTACTGGACCCTACAGGATACCTACTACATTAGGCCACTCTATCAAGCCTGGGAGGTGTAGTAGCTCTACCTAATATATACAATCAAACACGGAGGCTGCCAAAATGAGGAGACAAAGAAAAATGGTCCATCTGAAAGGACAGAACAAAACTCTGGAAAAAGAACTAAACAAAATAGAGAAAAGTAATCTATCAGATGCAGAGTTCAAAACACTGGTTATCAGGATGCTCAAGGAACTTAGTGAGGACCTCAGCAACATAAAAAAAATCCAGTCAGAAACAAAGGATACACTAATTGAAATAAAGAACAATTTACAGGGAAACAGCAGTAGAGTGGATGAAGCCAAGAATCAAATCAGCAATTTGGAATATAAGGAAACAAACAAACAAACAAACAAAAACAATGAATCAGAACAGCAAGAAAAAAGAATCCGAAAAAATGAGGATAGTGCAAGCAGTCTCTGGGATAACTTCAAGAGTTCTAACATTCGTATCATAGGGGTGCCAGAAGGAGAAGAGAGAGAACAAGGAATTGGAAACCTATTTGAAAAGATAATGACAGAAAACTTCTCTAATTTGGTGAAGGAAATAGACCTGCAAGTCCAGGAAGCACAGACAGTCCCAAACAAGATGGACCCAAAGCGGCCCACTCTAAGACACATTGTAATTATAATGCCAGAGTTTAAAAATAAAGAGAGAATCTTAAAAGCAGCGAGAGAAAAGCAATTAGTTACCTACAAGGGAGTTCCCATAAGACTTTCAGCTGATTTCTCAAAAGAAACTTTGCAGGCTAGAAGGGACTGGCAAGAAATTTTCAAAATCAGGAAAACCAAGGAACTACAACGTAGACTACTCTACCCAGCAAAGCTATCACTTAAAATCAAAGCACAGATAAAGAGCTCCCGGACAAGAAAAAGCTAAAGGAGCTCATCATCACCAAACCAGTATATGAAATGTTAAAGGGTCTTTTTTAAGAAGAAGAGGAAGAAGATAAAAACTATGAACAATAAAATGGCAATACATTCATATCTATCAACAATTGAATCTAAAAAACACAATAAACAAACACACAGAACGGAGACAGAATCATGAATACAGAGAGCATTTTGAAGGTTGCCAGATGGGAGGGGCATTGGGAAGGGGTGAAGAGGTTAAAAAGTTGGTAGTTACAGAATAGTCATGGGGATGTAAAGTACAGCATAGGAAATGGAGTAGCCAAAGAACTTATATGTAGGACCCATGGACACAGGCAATGGGGTAGGGAATTGCCTGAGGGAGTAGGGGGGTTGCTGGGTGAAGGGAGACAAAGGGGGGAAATTTAGAACAACTGTAATACCACAATTTATAAGAAACAGAAATGATGTTCCCAGCACTCCTGGATTGGTTCAGATCTATTTTTTTATTCCAATAGCAGTCACTCTGAAAGCGTGTCTAACACACTGCTGAGCAGTTTTAAAGACAGTTCTCAGTAACTTCTTCTACAGGCAGAGCACAACTTTAATCTGTTAGAACAGAGACAAATTCACTCCTGTTGCTAAGCCTGCCTTAATCATATCTGCACCAGAAGCAAAAAGGCGAAGAGGAAGTGTGCAGAAACCTGAATAGGAACAGTGGTCTCTTATCTACACATACAGCACCCTGGACTTGGGAGCCTGTCGTCTGTCACCAGAGCTGTGGATTTCCCGTCCAGAGGACCATGCACACAGACCTCTGTCTCATGGGCCCGCTGATGAATGATCGAGGCCACTGTGTCTCAGGAACCTAACAGGACGCCCTGATCCTGGGCAGCCCCCAGCGTGTCTGGATCACCACATCAATAATTGTCCTCTCACTGACACCGGGCTCTGTTACCCGGCTGGGTGGTTATTAACACGGGCGGGTCTCAGCCCAGATTTGCTGCACAGATGGATAAACGGAGGGAGCTTTCAGAGAAACTGCCTGCTTAGAGTTCTCCGTTTTCGTCATAGAAAAAGGGCAGAACACCCAGTGTCCAAGCATAATGTTTCCAAAGCTGCCAGTGAGACTGGACACAAGTGGACAGGAAGGACGCCCCCAAACAATGAGCACGGATGATGCGGACACGAGGGGTGGTGGCCTTACCCAGCTCATCCTGACAGAAGCTGCTCGGCGGGTTGATGTACCTCATGGTGCTCACGTCCAGCCTCCAGTTGTGCTTCGTGCATTTAACAGACCTGGGCGCCAAGGGGTCACGGCGAGGAGAAAGCGGAGGTCAGAGCCCACAGAAGGGCCACTGTTCGGGGCCGAGGGCTGCAGCTCTGCCATTGTTTGCAGGTCACTGCCAGGGAAGCTATCTGCTGTCCAGCAGGGTTTGGCAAAGTGACTGTCCCCCGCCCCTCTTCTGGGAGAGAGAGAAAAAAACCCAAAGGAGCCTTGAATCTTGTGAATAAAACTGGTCAGTGAGTGCTCCAGCACACCTTCACATGGGGACCCATGTGCCCCGAAACATTTCCTGTTTATCAAGCTAAGAATAATTTTTAAATTACTATTCTTAGGGGGAAATTCAGAAAGCTCAATAAAGAACGTAGCCCTGGCTGGGTGGCTCAGGTGGTTGGAGCACTGTGCTGTACACCAAAAGGTTATAGGTTCGATCCAGGGTCGGGGTATGCATAGGAGGCACCTGATTGATGTTTCTCACATCCACATTTCTCTCTCTCTCTCTCTCTCTCTCTCTCTCTCAGATCAATAAACAGACGAGGATTTTTTTAAAAAAATCTGCCAATTTAAAAAAGAAAGGAAAGGCCCTAAAAGTTTGAGATCAGTGAGCTTCCCTAAGCAGACGTGTGTAAAAGTTATGGACTTACTAAGGAAATGCTTTGTTGACCGTCTCGCTGATGATTTCTCCACAAGCCCATCTCCTGCCAAACCCAACGGTAGGAACCGACAGTCCCCAGGGAGGGAGCAGAGAGCCCAGGTACCTGCCATCCAGGTCCTCGATGTCCCTGATGAACAGGCCCCCTTGGTGCTTGCACAGGTTCTTGCATGCCCTCAGACGGCCCTTATTCTTATAAAAGATGTAATCTTGCCCAGTGCTCTTATTTCGGAAAAAATTGATTCCTTCCTGGAGGTCGGCTACTTCGGCAGGGGACAGGCACAGCAGGGTCTCGGCTCTTTGCTCGATGCTAGGCACACGTTGGGAGAGGACAGATGAAGACTTAAGGTTTTAAGAGAACCGACAATCTCTTTTTCAGTGAAGATACTGTTCCAGCTTCTCCCTCCCCCTAGCCAGCCGGGTTTGGGGCGGCACCCTCTCCCTGTCCACCTTCCCAGGCAAGCAGACTGCTGTCACTTGCCTGCCCATCTCGGGTGCCCTCCTGCCTCCTCCTGGCTATTTAGAAAGAATGGTCGCTGCTTTTTCGTTTCTGTTGCGTTTTTACTCCCGGAGTTGGTGGGGGGGAGAGGATGTGCACGCCAGTTCACAGTTATTTCCGTTGGTTGACTCAGTTCCTCCCTCCACCACCCCAACCCAACCCGGTGCAGAAGTCCTGAAACTAACACAGTGGTCAGGGCCATCCCCCGCCCCTGGATGTGGGGCAGGCAGAACACTCAAACACTCACAGAGGACAGAGGCTTCTAAGCTGCTGCTTCTTTAAAGATTTTATTTATTTTTAGAGAGAGGAGGGGAGGGAGGAAGAAAGAAAGGAGGAGAAACAACCAATTGGCCCCAACCCAGGGGCGTGCCTCAACTGGGGAAAGGGGATTAGAACCAGCAACCTTTTGGTTTTTAGGTCAACGCTCAACCCACTGAGCTATACCAGTCAGGGCTCACAGGAGTTGCTTAAAGACTGTGTCTTCTCTACTTTTCTGTCTCCACGACTTAACACACTGCCTGCCAGCTGGTGTCCTTGGAGCAGCTATTTAGCAAATGAACCCTCCCACTGCACTGGATTTGAATCATTTATAAAAACTTCCAGCTGAGAATGAGCATTTGGTTTTTTCATATTTTTTTACAGGGAAGTGAAATATGTTACACTTCCCAGCCTCCAATTTCTGCAGAGACTCTGATGCAATTAATTGTGAACCCTCAGGGGCAATATAACCTTTGCAATGGGAGGTTTCAAAATATCTGTTTGCATATCTCTGGTATGAAGTCTGAGTTCAGGGACTTTTCTGTTCCACTCCAAACCGAAAGAAAGCAGAGTTCTCCTCATAGGGTCACTTAACGTTGGGTAGCAGCCCAAGTACATTTGTGGCCTTTTTACTTTCATTTTTAGAAGTACTGCGCATTTTTTTAAACAGGGGATTAAAAATAAGTTTTCAGAGCCCACTAGGGTAGAGAACACCAGGCAAGCTAGTTCCAGCCTTACACCAATAAGGAGGTGCAGCCATCTATGTATTGAGGACGATGAGTTTCTGAAAGCATATCCTTGTTTTTGAGCTCAAGTCCCTGGTGACTCTGTCTGCAGCAGATTTGAAATGTTTCCAAAAACACATTTCAAATTCATTTGATTGGAAGCAGCCCACTCGAAGCCTCATGCATTTTTTATTTTATTTTTTATTTAAAAATTTTTCTTTAATTTTTAAAAGATTTTTATGTATTCATTTTTAGAGAGAGAGGAGAAAGAGAGGGAGAGAAACATCACTGTGCGGTTGTCTCTCATGTGCCCCCTGCTGGGAACCTGGCCCGCAGCCCAGGCACGTGCCCTGACTGGGAATCGAACCAGTGACCCTTTGGTTTACAGGCCAGCGCTCAATCCACTGAGCCACTCCAGCCAGAGCCCTGGATTCAGAATTTTACAGTCAGAGAACCCCACACAGCCTCTGTGCGGCCGCTCGTGTGCTGGGCTCTGCCCTCAGGGGCCACATGGTTCCAGTCACTCCCATCTGCTTGTCTTCTTCTGACCCCATCGTCCCCCCAGACCTGTAGCCATGTGTCCGCAAGGGCACTGACACTGTTATGACACCAGCACCTGAGCCTGGCAAGACACCTTCTCCCAGCAATGGGATGGGAAAGCTTCAGTCCTATTGGTTGAAAGGGGACTCCAGGAAGTCCTTGATGAGGGCTGCTTGGTTGGCAGAATCAGGGCAGAGGACACTCAGTGCCAGCTGCTTCCTGCAGGGCAGTTTGCAGGGGAGGCCTCTGTGCAGAAGTGGCCGCTAGGCAGTGTTTTTGTTTTTGGTTTTTAATTTGAGCCCAGTAGCCACCAGGAGCCCCTCTTAGTGGGTGTCTTCTCTCTCGTGGTCCCTATTCTTTATTATGGTTTTGAATATTTACTTTTTCATAGCTTTGGCTGTGGTTGTGATTAGTGGCATTGTAATTTTATTTCCAACTCTGCGATAGAGAAATGTAACTAAAAGAAATTGTGGTAAAAAACAACAACATGTAACGAAAACTTTACCACGTTAACCATTTTGAAGTGGGCACTTCGGTCGTGTTAAGTATATTCACGTAGTTACGCGTCAAATTTCCAAAATTTTTCCTTTGCAGAACTGAAACCCCAGGCCTACTAAAACCATAACTCATTTCCCCACTCCCCCAGCCCCTGGTAATCCCCACTCTACTCTCTGTGTCTGTGAATTTGGGCACTTTAGATACCTCACGTAAGTATAAGCACACAATATTTATCTTTCTGTGATCACCTTATTTCACTAAGTATGATGTCCTCAGGGTTCATCCATGTTGTAACAGGAGGTAGGGGTGCCTTCCTTTTTAAGGCTGAGTGTTACTCCATTGTGTGAATGGACCACGTTTTGTGTATCCACCCATTGGCCAATAAGCAGTTTTGTTGTTTCCACCTCTTGGTCACCGTGAACGGCGCGCGCGGCTGTGAACACGGGGGTGCAGACATTTGTTCAAGCCCCTACCTTCAATTCCTTGTGTGTACACCCAGAAATGGGATTGCTGGATCCTATGATGGTTCTGTTTTTAAATTTTATTGATGTAAAAATATTTTCCCCTGGCCTTATTGAAATATAATTGACAAATAAAATGCTGTGCATTTAACCTGTACAGTGCCATGGTGTGATATGTGTGTGCCTTGGAAATGACCCCACTGGTTAATCAGGTTAACTAACCCCTAATCATCTGACATGGTTCCCTGTTTTCTTTTTTTGTGGTGAGAACGCTCAGGATTTACTCTCTCCGCGACCTCTTCTTACAGCACAATAGAGCGTGATTCACTACGGCCGCCGTGCTATACGGTAGATCCCAGAATTCATTTACTGTGTGACCACCGAGGCTTGTACCCTTTGGAGGGTTTTTTTTTTTTTTTTATTAAAGACAACATGTACAGTAACTATTAACCAAAGAATGTAGGCAGATGGCAAGTAGCTGTAGGAAAAGGTACTCAACATCACTTGTCATCAGGGAATTGAACATCAAAACAAAATGAGGAACCGCTACGCACCTGTGAGGATGGCTGAACACCAGAAACCGGGCAGTGCTCGAGGACAAGGGTAGGGAGCACCGGAACCCGATTCACGGCTGGTAAGAAGGAAAACGGTGCGACCCTCGGGAGTCCAGTCTCACCCTTTCTTACAAAGCCTGACATAGGTTCGCCGTGCGAACCAGCAAACACTCTGGAAGGTACCCATCCAGCTGAGTGTACAACTCATGTCCCGCACACAAACCTGCGCGGCAATGTCTCTAGCAGCTTCATTAGTCATTGCCCAGTCCTGGAAGAAACCGACATGTCCTTCAGTAAGTGGATGGTGCATCCAGACAATGGAGTGATACTCTGCGGGACAATAAATTCTCTTAAGAGCTTTAGATTGGCAGTTTTTGGTCCGGCATGGAATTCCACCCTAGTGACAAGTGGAAAACTGAATAAACTGAAGATCAACAACTCTTCTTACATTTATCGGAGAACCGAGGTTATGGGGCAGACAGCTGCCCCCCCAGGCTGGAGGGACAAGAGGTGGGTACAGAGAACCACACGCACTGAAGCAGAAAGTTCCAAGCAGAGCCCTCCATGGGGACCGTCACTGGGTTCCTTTTACTCAGTACTTCATGTCCAGCGGGCCACCAGACAGCCCGAGGCACACTAAAGGGCAGAAAACACAGCTTGGAGAGACCCAGCGAGCGTCAGAATCAGACTTAGGTCTGGAAGGATGTTGGAATGATCAGGTTAGGAATGGAAAAATCTACCCAATTGCAAAGGGCCCTAAGAGGAAACACAGACAACATTCAAGAACAGGGGAGAAGTAGCAGCAGAGGGGGAAATTCAAAGAAAGAATTAAAAAGAAATAATAATCATAGGAATAATAACAGATAAAGAATGCCTTTGATGTGGCTGAGGATAGACTCTCTGAACCTGAGGGTCCAACTGTAGGAACTTCCCAAACTAAAAAGCGAAGTAAGATTCAGGCTGCGCATTCCCTGCACAAAATGCCCGGTGAAGCCACAGAAACCGTCCCTGCTGCAGAGCTGCGCCTGCCACAACCCTGGCCTGAGACAGAGCCTGGGGCAGAATCCGTTGTGATGGGGCAATATGAGAACCGGAGGAGCAAGATTCCACGTAGGGCAGCCACACTGCCAGCCCAGCTGGCGGCAGCCAAAGGTGATGAGGAGCCACACAGAGCTTGGAGTGAAAAGAAGACAAGGAAGGCTATGTCCAAACTGGGTCTTGGACAGGTTACAGGGGTTACTAGGATCCCTATCTGGACAGCGAAGAATATCCTTTCTCATCACAAAGCCCTATGTCTACAAGAGCCCAGCCTCAGATACCTACATAGTTCTGGGGAAAACCAAGGTCAAGGGATGATCTCAGCAGGCACAGCTAGCAGCTACTGAGAAATTCAAAGTTCAAGGTGAAGCTGTCACAAACATGCGAGAAAACCCACAGCCTCCAACTGCACAAGAGGAAAGAGAAGAGGGAGAGGCTAGTGAAACAGGTATGGGAGTTAAGGGCACAGGATCGCTCAATGTCCCGAGCAAACGTGTGGAGAGAAAAGGTAGTCCCAGCCCTGAGGAACAGCAGCAATGACACGGTAAAGGCTGTTCCAGAATTAATAGTTTACCCATCTGAACAAGGGGACCTTTATTCCGGTGTTTCAAAAGAGTTACTGCCGCTTGGTTTGAGATTTATACTGTTTCTATCACCAATGAAGTTATGGCTTCTTGTGGAATAAAAGAAAAGAAAGGAAGGAAGGAAGGGAGGAAAAGAGAAAAAGAAAAACAAAGAAAAAATAACAGAAAAAGTGGGAGCAGAATACTCAAGAATGGTGGTTCAAGTACAAAAGGTATTAACGTAACGCGTAATGAGAATACCAGGAGAGCAGAAGTGTGTGAGGCAATAGTGGCTCAGAATTTTTCCCAAATTAATGTTGGATCCCAACCCACAGACCCAAAAAGATCCAAGAACACCAAGCATGATAAATGCCCCCCAAAGACTACACCTAGGCTGAGCTCACTGGAGTTTCAGAAAATCAAAGATAAAGAAAAATTCTTGAAAGAAGCCAGAGGGGGCAAAAAACCTCTTACTTATCAGGGAGCAAAGGTGAGAATTCAACATGAATTCTCAGAAACCATGCAAGCAAGAAGAGAGTGAAGTTAAAACATTAAAGCGTTGGGAGAAAACACCCAAGTAGGAATGGACAATCCGAACAGGCTTATGCCCATTAAATCGACTGAAGAAATAACCAATCCTCTTCCCGAGCAGAAAGCACCAGGCCCACAGGAGTTTCCTGTCGAATTCCACCAAACCTTTGAGGAAGAAATTATACCAATTCTGTGCGGCCCCTGGTTTATGCTGTGCCCTTATAATGTTGTCATTTCACAAGTGATTTATAAACAGAATGGCACAGCATTCCACTGACTTCTAAACTGTCCCAACAGCTTTAAAAACAGTCGCGGCACCTGCATGGCCTCCCGCTGGCCCTCTCTCCAGGCCCCGCAGCCAACCTGGCCTTGTCCCCCCGCAGCTTACCGGGTTTCTTATGTGTCTCTGGCCATCTTTCTGTTTCCTGTGGGGACTCCTCCTTCCCCTACTCCGCCACTACATGCTGTCGTTGCTCAAAGCCCAGTGTTCTGCCTGTGGCTCTCTGTCTGAGGGATCTCACCCTGCATGCAAAGGACTCTCGGATGCGCACACAAGCGAGCAGGACGGAGCCATATCTGGTGAACACCTGGTCCTCTGTGTGTCCACAACCCAAGTCAGCACCCCTTACCCATCCCCAGACCTTCAAATGTCCCTCATGACACTTCCCATGACCTCTGACCTCTCCCACTCTCTCATGCCCCGATTCAAATCCATCAGGGTCTCCACTCACGTGGACCTCACGATCCTCTCCCTCTCCCTCCACCATCCCAGCTTCCACCAGCTCCCCCCTGGACCACTGCCATCGACCCCTCACTGGTCGCCCTGTCTCCACTCTCTCATCTGCTTCTCTCATGGTGGCCAGAATAACACATCCAAAATGGGAATTTCAAAAATGATTTTACCCTGTTGCCCTTTCTCTCACCTCTGGAAAATGCATTCATTTCCTTCCATTGCTTTGAGGAGAAAGAACAAAGTTTCTGGCACGGCCTCAGGGCTGACACCTGGTGACTCCTACTCTCTCCCTCCAGCTCCTTTTGAATTATGCTCATTCTCGGAATGCCACCTGGCCTTTCATTTCCTCCCAGCCAAGGCTGTGACCGGAGCACATAGCCCACGACCTTCTTCCTGTGCAGGGACAGACCCCACTCACTCTGCAGTGGCAGCATCTTCCTTGAGCGCTGGAGACAGTCACAGCCCACCCCACAGCATACTCCCGTGGCCCCAGGTACTGACTGTTCTTCCATATGACTTCATATTGTCACTTCATTTGTCACGAGGGGATTAATTAACATCTGCACCCCCTAAAAAACTGAAAACCGCATGAGGGAAGGAACCGCGCCTGCGTGAGTCTGACCTTGCACCCCAGAGCCAGGGCACCCGAGGGCTCCAGTTCCTGTTTGCTGAACGAATAAATGAATGTCACCCTCAATGGCCCGTGGCGGTGACATTCCAAAACCTTTGTCACAAACCTGAGATTGAGACACGCTGCCTCGTCAAGACATGTCTCTAGGACAGCTCCGTGTTGAACTGTAAAGTAGCCCTTGCCCGAATGTTACATTGACACTTTGAGGATTAAATATCCCACAGACAGTGCCCCCCAATATGATTCAGCAAAGGTCTAGATGTCGTGGACACCGCCGTTGACGTTTCCAAGTTCTGACCCAGCTCACAGAACCTTTCACGCCCCGTGAAGGGGTGAGCATTTTACTGGTGGGAGCTGGAAGGCTGGAAGGCTGACTGCACTTTTAAGCCATGAAGTCAAGGCACCTGTTAGTCAGCTCCAAACCCTGTGTTCTCCAGTGCCCGCACCACCCCCCACCTTGAGCCTTTAGGATTGTTCTTGGTCCTTCAGCTTTCTGAGCCCTGGGCAAAGCAATAGGTGAGGTGTGGATGGAAGGGAGTTTGCAAAACAAGTTTTGCCAGAAGCCCGAGAAAAACAAGGACAATCTACTGAAAAGATGTCTCTGGAGAGGGGCTCCGACAGGGCGCGGAGCTGAACACCCACCTCAGTTCTGGTGAAGGCCATCAGCAAAGATGTCAACCCTCAATTCAGTGGGAAAAAAGTCAGACCATACCTTTGCTCCATCCCAGGTAGGAAGAGGCCAAACAGCACAGAAACAGCTCCTTCGGGAAGGTAGAAACACAGAGAAGTTGAAGTGCTCTTTTAAGGGATCCTTAGGCTGCAGGCTATTTGCTGGTAGCGAATTTGATTTGCTTGCTTTGAAGTCAGGAGACCTTTTCTGATGCAAGACGGGCAGGGCAGCAGCTAGTCAGGCCTTGGGCGGCCAGGCTCAGCCACTGAGGTGCCTTTCATATCTGTCCACCTCTTTCTTCCCAGCCCCACCCATCTGAGCTCGGAGAATTCAGATAAGCTCCAACTCCCTGGCTGTGTGTGTGTGTGTGTGTAGGGGGGGGCTGCGTTTCGCAGACCAATGAGTGGGGGTAAATTACAAACCATTAAGGAGGAATTATACCCCCCTCCCCGGCTTTCTGTTCTCTTCTGAAAGTGCGTCAGGCAGCCACGCACAGGCTGGTGCAGACTTTGTCTCCTTTAATGGGTTGATAATAATGGCTTGATTACAAAGAAGACGGCCTTGTGGAATATTTCCCTTTTGGGTGTGGAGTTTGCTTCCGGCGCTTTCCTGGCACCTGCAGTGGGCGGCGTTTCCATCTTCCCAGTCCCTGGAGCCTCGAGCAGCCTCGGTGCAGGGTCTGAGCCCGGGTCTCCAGAGAAGGCTGTAGTCTTTTTGGTTTCTTTCCCTTGATGGGACTAGTGTCCTGGCTTGTGGCCGGTCACAGGTGTGGCTTCCTAAGTACAGCAAAGGAGTAGACTTTGATGTTGGTTTGCTTACCTGGTCTTAACACCTCACCTCGGGTCCTCCTGCCTTCACGAAGGCCCTTACTCCCTGCCTCGCTGATTTTTCTTCCTCCAGAATTCCTGGAGGATTGTGTCCCTCACGGTTGGTGCTTCAGAAGCAAGGCAGTGATGCTGAGTTCCCTGCGGTGGTGTGTTCGTGTAGGCTTGTTTATGAGACTGGGCTTCTGGAGCCGAGGGAATGTCACCTAGGTCTTGTATTCCCCATGGTGGCGGAATTCTCCATGTGGCGGGCCCCCACGAAGAGCACACCTGTTCTGGCTGGAGAAATGCCCTCATGTGGGTGGGCACATGGTCAGCCCAGGTGGGCTGGCCCCCACAGATGTGGCCTGGGGACTGCAAGCAGCCCCAGAGGGAATCCACATCCGGGGAGCAAGAGCAGTAAGGAGTCTGGTATTTACTTGGGGCCAAGGGAGAGGCCGGGGCTGGACCAGCACTGAGCAGGCTGCATGGTTATGCACTCCCTTCAATTTCACAAATCCTGCAGACGCCTGCTTTCGGGAAGAAAAATGGAAACCACGGGGAGACACCGAACCCTGACGTGACAGTTGCTGAGGGAACCCACATCTACCCCCAGGTGGACCCGTTCCGCTGTTTAGAAATGAGAGAGATCCAGGCCCGGGTGTCGGGGGTGGCTCCCTGGACACTGGAGTCGTAACAGATCCGGCACCGAGAGCAGAGCTGCCTCTGCCCCAGCCTTCCTGGGGAGAGCTCTACGTCTGCTCTCGCCTGCTCGATCCCCCAGGTGCCAGGCCTCTCTGTGTGTTTCTATCCGTCTGCCAAATTTCTTGTTTCCTGAGGTCCCCTCCCCACTTTCTAACTTTATTCCTCCAAACCTTCCCTCTGCTGCCACAAACGCTCTTCTCTGGAGAGGTTGGAGGGCAGGGTGTCCCCTCTGGTTTGGTGTCCTGGGCCCCTCACCTGACCTTGGGCCCTCCCCTTCCCCAGGCTCCCTCACCTCACTGCTCTGATCACAGAGACTGTGTGTCCCTGCCTGTCCCCACAGAAGCACACCTTCTCAGGTAGAGAGAGGGCTGGCTGTGGGCCCCAGCACTGCCCCAGGGAATCTGAGGGTCAGGACCTTGCAGGGCTGGATCCTTCCCAGGCGATCCTTCCCGGGCGTAGCCATGGAGGAGGGTGGGGACTAATCCAATTGCCAGGCAGCTTCTGCAAGTCAAGTACACACACGGGCAGGGCCACAGTGCAGAGCAGGCAGGGAGGGGGAGAGGGCTGCACTCTTTTTAAGCTCCTGGTTGAACTCAGAAACTCCTGGAGCCCAGCCATAGCTGCGCAGACACACTGGGACACGCAAGACCCCAAACAGAAGTTGGGGATGGGGGACAGAGGGCCCCAGGTGAGCCTCTCTCATCATGTCCTGCAGTCTGGCTGTGATCTAAGGATCCTGCACTGGACCACCTCCCATCTACCTGCACACGGGCCTTTCTGGGTGCGCCCTGGCTGCCAGAAGCAGAGAGCTCTCTCCCTGAGTTGCATTAGGGAGACTCGGATGCATTCTATGACCCGTCTGCCTTTCGTTGCCCATTATCTCCTAACGAGCTGGACCCGGGGCTCAGAGTGAATGTGGAGAAAATATTGGTCCCACATGCTCCCTCCTCAGACACAGACGCGCCTGCTCCTGTCACCAGAGACACATGTCCTTCGAAGCCTCCAGGCACAGAAAGGCCGTTCCTGTCTCGTTTTCTCATTCTTGGGAGGAATGTTGGCCAACATTTCTAAAATACTTTAAAGTTTCAGGAAAGCAAATAAGCAGGAAATGACATTTTGCTTATCAAATCAATGGCATCCTTTCCCAGGACAGAAGGAGCCTTCTAATGTAGCTGTCTTACTGAATTAATTTAATTTCCATGTTTGTACAAGATTTAAGAGTGACTGGATGGAGAATGTTAGAGGTCAGCTTTAGGTCATTCTGTCCCTGGCCTGGGCGGGCAGCTGCGTCCTGTCTAAACAGAGGGGACACCAGAGTGAGTGCTGTTTCTTCTCCTGGAGCAGAAGGGGGTCGGGTTGTTCAGTTTTCCCCTCAACCAGCGATTTCCAACCCTTTTTCATCTGAGGGCACACACGTAAGCTAATGACTAGAATTCTGCGGGACACCAGAAAATACATTATATTTTTTTGCCAATCTGGCCAAAAAAAAAAAAAAGGGTATAATTTTGATTTATTCATGCCAGGCGGGTGTTATTGTCTTAACTGTTGTCTTTATTTATTTATTTTTAAAGGCTTTATTTATTTATTTTTAGAGAGGGGAAGGGAGGGAGAAAGAGAGGGTGAGAAACATCCATGTGTGGTTGCCTCTCGTGCGCCCAGGCATGTGCTCTGACCAGGAATCGAACTGGCGACTCTTTGGTTTGCAGGCCGGCATTCAATCCACTGAACCACACACCAGCCAGGGCCTATTTTTTATGTGACCATTGAAGGGAAAAGAGATCAGCGCCCCTGACTAAACAGTCAGGTACTGCGTGTTTTAAAATGTCCTGCTGCACCTGGATTGAAAATTGCTGTTCTGGACCCAGTAGAAACCAAGAGGGCCAGAGTTTGTTTTCCGTCATTCATCACTTGCAGTGAAGGACATCAGCATGGCTTCCCCACGGTGCACTTCATCCCCCTGTGCCCGACTCCAGCGAGGCCTTCCCTTCCAGCTGCCAGCCCAGCTGCAGGCAGTGGCCACTCTGCCTTCCCAAAGCCCACAGGCACTTTGACATCGATCCCAGGCCCACTCTCAGGTCGGTCCCCACCCCTCTATGTCCCTGAGGCACATAGTTGACACCCTTAAGGGGACATCCCCCACAGAGCCCCTGTGGGTGTTAGGCCCTAACTGGGTGCCAGGGACGTAACTCAGCGGAGATGCGGTCCCAGGGGAGGACACAACACTTGTCAGGACAAGTCAGCAAAACAGGGGAGGGGCCCAGTTCCTCCACCTGGTCCCTAGAGGGCCTCCTCCAGGCCACTGTCTCAGGGACCTCGGGTCACTGTCCTGGTCTTTCCTGATTCCTCTGGACCTGCCCTTCTCTTTCACATTTACAGATGGGCAAACCTCTCCCATCTTGAGAACTGCAGTTCTTAACCCCCTGTTCCCTCCTAGCAAGGATCCTTTCTCTTCGCCGCACAGCCAAACGTTTGGAGGAGCAGCATTTGCCCTCTGTTGGTCGGTCTGTCTGTCTGTCTCCTCTCTTCTTACTTTCCACTGACCCCTCAAGCCACTCCTTGTGAATGGGGGAACCCCCGGTCCCCCACAGGGTTCTCCCCACGTCAGCCACGTGGCCACATCGCAACCCCCCCTCGCCCCTCTCGGCCACGTCCGGCATGGTGGAGAGCTCTTTCAGAAACACTGTCCCCCTTTGGCCTTTGCAGCCCCATTGTTATTCCGAAGTTTTATAACAACCACAACAGGATCTAGTGCGTGGCAATGCCCAGGACCTCTGGCCAGCAATGTGGTTCATCCTCCAGTGGATATTTGTCATGTCCTGATATGGAGCAGACACTCGCCAATGTTCACAGCAGCATTTTTCACAACGCGAGTGGGGACAATCCAGTGTCCATCGACAGGTGAATGGATAAACAAAATGTGATACGCACACACACGCACACACACACACATGCAGTGTGATATTCATATATCGCAATAATGCTAATGCACAGGAATGTTCTTCAGCCACAGAAAAGAAAAACTTCTCATTCACACCACAACACGGATGAACTTGAAACATCACGCTAAGTGAGATACGCCAGACTCCAAGGTCACATGTCGTGTAATCCTGCTCACAGGAGACACTTAGAACAGAGCGTGCATGGAGCTGGCGGGGAGCCGAGGGCAGGGTGAGGGGGAGTCGTTGCTTCACGGGCACTGCGGTTTCCATCCGGATGACGAACGGGTTCTGGAAGCAGCTGCGGTGCTTCCACTGCCTTGTAGACGTACTTGGTGCCGCAGGCCCTGCACTTCAAAGGGGTGAAGGTGGTGCATTCTATGTTACATAGATCATGTTTTTAAAAAACTGCCCAACAGCCTCTGGCCCCAGCCACGGCGGAACCCTAAAACACGTGAACGGAATCCACGGAAGGTGCGCCAAGAGAAACAGGGGAGCAAGAAAAAGAGGGAGCAATCAGGAAGCACAGAATGGGGCAGATAGAAGCTCTCACAGGTCAGCAGTGACCCTAACGGTAAGGGGTCTGACTAAATATACTGAAGAAGAGACCGGAATTGGCAGAGGGGACGAAAACCCCGACCCGGCGGCACGAGGTCCGTGAGAGCTGCGTTTCAGGTGTGGCAGGTACGGGGAAGGTGGGCCGGCAGAAGGCATCTGTGTGCTCATCACACAAACCGCAGGGCTGGGCTGTGTTTGTACCAGTGTGACCAGTAACCACCAACTGTGAGCCACCCTGTCAAATTTGCGGATAGAAAAAGTCCACCTTCACGGCTACATGGATTCGTGTGACTATTTTCCACATAGGCCAGCCTCGAAAAAGCACATTACCTGGCTCAGTTTCCCTCCTGGCAGCACAGCAGGGGCCACACAGGGACTGAAACAGGCCCGGACAGGAAGGGACATGCATTTTCCTCCCCTGCTGTGACACTGGGCTCCTGTGGTGCAGGAGGTTGCCATGCCGACTTGCACGGTCACACCCCCCCCACTGGGGTGGCCCTGGCCCTCCTAGGGTTGATGCCAGTCTCCCTGTGTTGGGGACCAGAGCTCAGCAGTGACATAGAGTGGCAACACAGACCTGGAGTGAGGGAAGGGGGTGGGGGGCAGAGACTCTCTGTGGTGGAAGTGGAGCCCCAGGGAGCAGGACCAGTGTGAGGCTGGTTCTCTTGGTTCCCCCTCTCCTTCTGTTCGAGTTGAAGACCAGGGTCTCTTAACTGACCCTTTGAACTGGGACATAAGGCACGGACCCACTGTTTTTATGTTGTCTTGTGTGAGTTTCGGGTGTACGGCTTAGGGCCAGACAATCATTTACTCGGCATACTGATCCCCGGCCACGTCCAGGACCACAGCTGGCCCCACACGTAGCCACCGCAAAATTGACTGTACTTCCTGTGCTGTGTTTGCTTTCTTGTTACTGTTTGACACCCTGCCTGGGGCCACCACCTGTCCTCTCTGTGTGTCTGTGAGTCTTTTTCAGTTTCACTTGCAGAGCTTCATTTCTTAGGTAAACACGGAGAGGCAAGGCTTTCCGCTGAAAAGGGGTAAATATTGTGTATGTGTAAATATAATTTCCAGCATCAGGAATTAACTGCAGAATTGTGAGACAACCCCCCGCCCCGCCCCACCCATATATCCTTCCACAGCTAAACTCAGTGAAGACGGCGCGGCATTGACTGACGTATGATGAGGGGCACTTGTGGGAAGGCGGGTGTCCTGCTCCAGCGGGCAGGGGCGTCCAGGCTAGCCCTTGGAGTGAAAACCTGCCACGCAGCACAGGCGTTTCCAGGCACCCATCTGCCCGGTGAGCGTCTCGGCTACCAAGGAAGTGTCCAGAAGACGTGCTGACCGTGTGTGGGGGCAGGCTTGGGGGGCAGCCTCTGCGGAGGTCATCGTAAATACAAGGGAAGCGACTTTTCGTAAGGATATTTATTTCGGGGGCAGCCGCAATACCTATTAGTCGCCAGAAGCAGACTCTAGAGAGACAGGTGTTACTCCTGACCGCTCCAGCACGTCCAACTTAATGACTGTGTTTTTCTGGTGGGGAGCGTCTGACCAAGTCCTTTCCTGTTGGAAATGAAAGGAATGAGTTCATAGGAACTAAGGAAGTTGCTCTTGCTCTCTCTCTCTCCCCCTCTCCCTCCCCCACTCCAGTTCTGGAGGGCAAAAGTCGGAAACCAAGGTGTCAGCAGGGGTTTGGCTGCTCCTTCTGGGGACCCTGCCTCTGTCCTGGCTCCAGCGCTGGCCACCCTCGTGTGTCTTGGCTTGAAGGGCCATCACCTCAGTCTCTCTACTTGCGTGTCACCTTCTCTGTGTTTGTCCTCTTGTGTCTCTGTCTCCTCCTCGTCTTTTAAAGACACCTGCCGTTGGATTTGGGGACACCTGGATCACCCAGAATGATCTCCTTCTTAAAACCCTTAACCTCTGCACAGACCTTGTTCCCACACTAGACCGCCGTCAGCAGCTCTGGGTGGACGCACCTTTGGGGGTGGGGGTAGGGCAGCCAGTCAACCCCCCCTCCCCGCCGTGGTTATTGGTGTAATTTTGGCTTTGGAAGAAGGTTACCAGAACAGAAATAAAGGCGGAAGGCAAATGAAAGGTAAAAATAGGGAAACAGAGAGTGGCCCTGGGTAGTTTCAAGTTGGTAGCAGTGGTTTGTGACACCCCCTTTGAAAACTGAGTGGAAACATGACCGTAGGTCACCACACACAGGATGGGGCAAAAGGAGTTTTGCAGCTGTTTGTATGGGAAAGAATATAATAATCCATAAATAACCGTGCAAAAATAATCTGTTTCGTGTCCTCACCACTGTAAACCTACTTTCGCCCCACCCTGTACTGGTCAACGAAAGCCTGGCACCTCCCAGTTTAACGTCGAGAACTTAGTCACAGAAAACAAATATCCTGAATGGCAGTGTACTGAGATATATTGTTCCTTGAGGGGGAAAAAGGGTAAATCAGCAGGCTAACAGAGCCCGGGGATCCTGTTTCCAGGAAGGAAGAGGGTGAAATGCTCGAATGGATCCTCTTGCTGAAGACGACAGGAATCCGAGAAGAGCCTGTGGACGGTCAGAAGTTAACCACACAGGAAGCGGGTTTTCAGCAGCAAACGTTGCCAGAGATAGTTGTTCCATAAAGATAAACGGCTCAGTTCATCAGAAACCATAATCATTTTATAGTTACACGTGCTGATAATGGCCTCAGATATATTGGTAAAACTATGAGGAGTAAAAGGCAAATTCAAAATCATAATAGCTTTTTAAGTACTTCTCTTAGTAACTGAGGGAACGAGCAAGTAAGAGTGTGTTCTGATCAATGAGGATGAAGAGGGTCTGAACAGCACAATTAGCAAACCGGACCTGTAAGTATAACAGAAGGTGCCGGAACGCGACACCCAAAGGCGACGAGAATCTGGAACAAACCTGGCTTTGTCTGCCTGACTATAGAGAGTACTCTGTGCATCCGCTCAGCTGTCCCAACTCCCTCCACACTCTTTCCTTCCCTCTTCCCTTTTTCACACGCTCGCTCTCCAGTGTGACGTGACGTGACGTCGTCGTGGCTGGAGCCTCCAGAGACCCCTTCGCTGGGCACAGGAAGGTCTGCGGTGGTGCCAACAGCTGGCAGACGTGAGGAGAGTTTGGAGCAGGCAGGCATCCCCAGGCCCCCTTACTTCCCATCAAAGACAAAGTCACATTTTCCCCTTCTCCAGGCTCCCAACGCCTTGCCGCCTCAGAGGGCACTTCCCCAGGGAAGAAAGGAGAGAGGGAAGTGAGATGAAGGAAATTTCTTTCAGTGCTAAGAGCAGATCTGGGGGAGAGAAAGCTGTGAACTAACGGATTTGCTCCGCTTACACTGCAGTCCTGTAAGTGCCCCCACTATTACAATTTCCACCTGGGGGCTTTGTGGTTTTCAAAAGTCCTGCAGGGCTTTCTGAGTTTCAACCACTGTGGGGCCTCAGGCTGAGTCACCTCGCCAATGAAAAAGCCACCTGTACCTCCCCACTGAGGACTTCCAGAAAACCGTCTGGTTTTGTTAAATGGACGCTTTCTTCCCGCTTTATACCTGCATCCAGGGCCCATCGGGGGCAAATGAGAAGCTGGAGCCCCTGACTTGGCATCCCCCAAGTCTTTCCCATGTAACCAGGGGTCCCTGCACCCCCAATAAGGTGCGCCAAGTCCCAGATATTTGTCAGCCTCTCAGCATTTGCCGGCCCATCCTATGTGACAATAGAACACGTAGTAAGGACTCGGGACACGCCTGATGTGCTCGCTGCCTTACCTGTGCTCTGTCACATGACCCTGCGAACTGCCCTAGGTGGCAGGGGCTCCTGTCTGCTGGAGGGACAAGGTGCAAAGGGCAGAGAGGGCATGTCCCAGGGCTCTTGTCACTGAGAACAAGCCCATTCTCTGTGTGTCAGCGTGACTTCTGTCTTTCTCCTGTGCCTCCCTCACCATGTTAGGGTCCCAAGGTTTGGAGGTCGGGGGGGAATGGGGCAGGGGCCGGGGAGGAGCTGAAGAGAGAAGGGGGAGGGGCAGGAGACAAAGGGAAACAAGAAGAGAGTTCGAATCTGCCTCCTCCACTTACTGGCTCGATGGCCTTCCCTTCACCTCTTTAAGCCCCAGTGTCCACAGCTTTCCCTGTGACCGGGAAAAGGATGCTCCCTCTACACAGGATATAGAGCTTCTGGGCCTGTGGGGGCCGCACAATAGATTAATATGTGACCGTCAGCAGCCGCCCCACGAGTGTCTCCATCCCTTGCTTGTTTCTCTTCACAGTGCACGTCGGGCTGTGACGTCACATTTACACGATGTTCCTGCCTCTCTGCCCCATGAGGACAATGGCTCTACAACAGAAGGACTTTGACGTTTCTTGCCTCTGTGTCCACAGTACTTACAATAACGCCTGGCCCCTGATAGGCACCTCATGGATATTGCCGTGTTTTGCTGGGTACAATGTGCTCCCGTGTATAATGTTTCTGGTCCAGACTTTCAGGAGAAACATCTTCCGTTTTAATTTTTTAATTCAATTTTTTATTTGCTTATATTTAGAAACAAAGCCGGTTATTGTGTTCCAGGGTATTACTTTACATACGGATATCATTATTGCTTTCTAGAGTTACACTTTCAATGCAGGAGCACAAATAAAAGAATTAGAAACATTTATATAGATACAGAATTAGCACTGCCCATGTATAACGTGCATCCTTATTTTTCTCTCAAAAATTTGGGCAAAAAAGTGCACATTATAACACAGAAAAATCCGGGAACTGGAAAAGTGGTCGTTTGGCCATAGCTTCTCGCCACACACGCAGAGGTTACGCTGTACCCACTTGGCCTGTGGTTTGTGGGAAAGAGAGGCCGAACTGTTTACCACCAGCCTCTCTGGCTTCCATCTCAGGCAGATCAGATGAACAGGAGGACCGCCGGCTGGGGCCGCACAGCTGAAGGCGTAGATCACAAATCCAAGGCACTCAGCACGCAGTCACTGACTCAGAATTCCTGGTTTCAGACGCTGAAACTTCCGACGACGAGTTTCAGCACTAGGAGCGCTGGCAGCGTCCTTAGGAGAGCTCAGCAGCCTCTGAGGTTCCCCGTGTGCTGGGATGTTCCCTGCACGGTTGGTTGCTCAAGAAGCAACCGATGTACACCACAGACCTAATCTGTATTTTAAAAAGAGTCCTTCTGAGCAAGGACACAAGCCTTTCTGCCTCAGGCCATGCCCCTGGACCTCGCTACCTGACGACTGTCAGAGCGAGACAGACACAGGCAATGTGATGCGGGGCAGTCCCTCCGGTGGGGAGCAGAGGCTAGGCGGAGGCGGGGTGGGGGACAGGTTGTGGGAGAGACAGGAGCATTTCGAGGTGGGAGGGCTGCCTGTGGAGTGGCAGTCGGGCCCTGGGCGGCTGGGGGCCTCTGGAAGGAAGGGTCGGATCTGAACTAGAGGCCCTGGTGGGAAGCTGGGTGAGGGGGTGAACGGGGGGGGGAAAACTGTACCTTTCTTCCTCATCTGCATTTCTGCTGAACTCTGGTCTGCAGACCCATCTCTGCTCTTCCTCCAGCTGTTCCTTACTTCCCTTCCTTTCTGGCCACAGCTTCTCTCTCCAGGAGTCCTGAATTGGCCATAATTTGGAAAAGAGGAATCAGTGTTAGCTTACTAACAGAGTTCTCAGAGTTCTTGTGCAGAAATGGAGAGGTCTGAAGATGAGCAGGCAAGCTCAGAACCAGCCTTGGCTGCAGGGGTCACAGGATGGGTTTCCTGCCAGGAATGGCCTGCTCAGACTCTGGCAGAGAGCTTGCTCTGCCAAGGTCACAGGAGGAAGGGACTTGTGGAGGGAGAGGCAGCCGAGCATGAGCCGAGGGAGAGGGCAAGTTTTTGAGAGGGCGGTGCTGTTAGGGAGAGGAAATGCACGCTGGTCAGCCTCCCCGCCCCAGAAAAAAAAGATGATTTTTTTTTTTTACTCAAAGACATCGACTTATAATTATTATTTCTTTGAAGAATGAAAAAATAAATGTGCAGTGAGTGTTCGTAAATATCACACACTATTGTATCACTTCTAATCCATGTGCTAAGAATGACATCATTTGTGTCAGGTTTTTGGTGGTTTGTTTCTTTCAGCAAAGCTGTAGTCAGGCATGACGATTTTTACCTGTGAGGTGCTCGGGGAGGTTAAAGTGCAAGGTCACGCAGCCAATATTGCAGAAACAGTCTACCGACCTCATACAGCACACTTTCCCATGCTGCCTCTCGACGCTCCCCCACCCCACCCCAGGATTAATTTCTCTTGCCCTTAACCTCTAATTTTACCTCTGTCCTGGCTGCATGTATCTTGCTTTGCCGTGTATTAATTTGGGCCTGTGTATTTCTCACTCATTATTATCACGATTATTTAGTGATTCAAATTTTGGAATTTCATTCCTGAATTTTAAAAGTTAATTGCTTTCTGTTTATTTTTTTAAAAAAATCTTTCTAATTAAAAGCTTATGTTCTGGTTTGGTTTCTTCTCCTCCCATGAGTGAGTAACTTTAAAATAAAATGCCTTGCCCTTGGAATAAAGCCAGAAGGAAAAAACTTCTTTAGTATAATCAGCCAACCCTGATTAAGGTCTGTCTTCCCACCCCGATTTCTTTCCAAACTTCCTTCTACCCAGTAGAAAAAAGGCATCACAATTTAGTTGTTCTTTTCTTTTTAAAGACTTTATTTATTTATTTTTAGAGCGGGGGAGGGAGGGAGAGAGGGAGAGGAACATCAGACTGAGTTCTCCTAAGAATGCTGCCGGTTTTCATAGTTCTGAAACTCATTTTTGGTAGTTTTGGCGTCTAAAGCCAGCATTTCTGAGTTAGTGTGATTGTCCCTCGAGTGCCCCCTACTGGGGACCTGGCCCACAACCCAGGCATGTGCCCTGACTGGGGAGAGAACCCACAAACGTGGTGCATCCGGAATATGCTCTGACCCACTGAGCTACTGGCCAGCCAGGGCCATTTCTGTTTTCTTCCAGAAGTTAGGTTCTGATTGGCTGGTGGTCCCCCATGTCTGGGCTGTGGTACCAGGTGCAGCCCGGAGTGACTGAGGCCCCTCAGCCCATCCCCTGCAGGTTCAGGAGGCCTGTCTTGCAAGGTAGTTCAGGGCTATTGGGCCTTTTTTCCAATAAAAGCTTTTATTACTTGTTCTAAAGGAGTGGAGAAAGCAGCAACTGTTCTCTAAAATGTAGTTTATTTACGGTGGTGGCACTGTTTAGGGTAATTTCAGTTCACAGCGAACCCAGGTAGCCATCGGAAGGGGCTTGGCTGAACAGACCTGGTTCTGCCCAAACAGGGGAGACCAGCCACATGCTTAAATAATTGGGTTGCTGTGTGTGTGACAGCATGGAAACGCAGCACCAAGAGCCACTGGGGAATGAGCAGGAGACCATGAGAGTACCATGGGCCATTTCTGCCTAAAGGTTGTGGGTTTCTATTTACACATAAACAGACCAGAAAGGCCCTGGCAGGGTGGCTCAGTTGGTTGGAGCATCATCCCATACACCGAAAGGTTGTGGGTTCAATTCCCAGTCAGGGCACAGACCTAGGTTGTGAGTCCGACGGTGTTGATTTAGGATGTACGATCTGGTGTCTGTCACAACAGGTTCAGAGTCAGAGTCAGCACATGGTCCAAAGCACCAGGCCAGCTGGTTGGGTCCACGTGGAGTTCTCGCCTTGTCTGCAATTTTTGCTGAAAACTTTGGGGGAAACTCAGAGGGGAGATTTGAAGATGGTGCACGTACAAAGGCTGAATGGAGATTTTACACGTCAGCTTGGCCCTGGCACTATCTGTCATGCTTACATGAAGGAGGGCGGTATTTCCTTCCACACTGTGAGCCATCTGTGGGCCGCTGGGCTTGGAAATCCCCCAGGCCAGCGGCCACAAGCACTTCCCTGGAGGGCGTAACTCTGGGCAACACAGAATCTTCGCAAAAAAAAAAAAAGAAATGACTCATTTGGCAGCTTCACGTGCTCTCATGCATTGGCCCTGAGAAAGTATGTCAGGCGACGATCTTTCTGTTTCATACTTTGTCTTAAATATCTGTGTCTGAATTCCATAGTCCACAAAGATAACCGACTACCTTAAGTAAGTAGAGGATTTCTACCCATGAGTCATTGAACTGGTGTCTCAGAGCCTCCCATAGAAACTGGGAGGGCTGTGTCTTGCTTCATCTTTTTTATCAATCATTGACTGCCTGATGATCCGTCTTTATTGTTAATTGACCAATAGTTTATCTCTGGTCTTGTTATTTAACACTTCGTGTCTCCGAGCCTGCGAGAAGTCCCATGACAGGAAAATCCCCTCGAAGAATGACCCGAAGGGTGTTGGTCTGTGAGATACTTGGATATTTAAGAAGTGTGACTGCCTCCGGATTTCCATGTCCTAAAAAAGGTAAAGCGAAAGCTACCCCAACGTCAGCCAGGCGAGAGTCGCCAGCAGGAGTCCCGCGAAGAGAAGAGCCAGGGGTGGTGCTCAGCTGGGCTGCTGTGGTCCCATCGCTATAGCTGCAGAGACCCAGCTGCGGTGACCTGTCACTTGGCTGCGGTGATGGCAGTGCCGACACACTCACCGAGGGGCCGAGTGTCTGTCCTGCGCAGTGAGGGCAACACAAACCCTTGTTTCCCATTAACTGCTGTCCCCAGCTGAGGCCGAGCCATCCCACATGGTCTGTTATTTGGAGACCAGCCAGGTGGCCTTGCCGGCACGTGTGACAGGGCCCCATCCACCAATCTTGTCGAGGGGCACCGACTGTGCTGGGTGACAGTATGGGCCTCAAGCTGAGACGGGTGCGCCATCTACTCAGTGTGCCAGCAGGTGAAACGGAGCCTTCTCATCCATCAAAGGTGGACCAGGCATTTGCGGTGAGAGAACGTCAGCAGAGCACCTGGCACAGGGACCGAGCAGATAGTTAAGAACCTGTTTCGGGACGCAAGAGGTCTCAGGGAGACGCGTCTATCTGAATTAAACAGAAAAAATGTCACCGGGACCCTGGCCCGGGAGCGCGCGGGCGTCACACATGTTGTTAACCCGCCCGTGCCTTCGCTCCGCGGCACCATCGGGAACCAGACCCTCCCCAGAGTGACGTCCAGGGAGCCTCTGAGCCCAAACTCTGTGTCCCCGGGGGCTTCTGGACGCGGCGGAAGGCGAGATCACAGAGAGCGCTGACGGCAAGTGCAAGGAGAGGCCTCGTCCAAACCCGGTGGAAATTTGGGGTCTTAGAAGGTGACATAAAAAATCAAGCACGAACGCATCAGCATGGAAATGGAAACCGCGCTGCTGCAAATAACCATGTACTGCCGTTCACCCCGTTCTGCGCTCCACGTCCCAGGAAGTCGTCATCTGGGGAAATGAGCGCTTCGGACGCTCTTGAAGGGGACAAAGGTCCCTCTAATTTGTTGTATCTGAGTAAGTACGAGACACGCGGGGTTTGGACTTCTGGACTGTTATTAGTAAATCAAACACAAAGTTAGAAAACCGAAACTGTCGCTCCGTATTTTTAGCTTCTGGTCCCCCCCCCCCGCCCCCCCCCGCCCGCCCCTCAGATGTTAAAGTAAATACTGTGATTTTTTTTTATCTTGAAAAATCCCAATGCTTTTTCTCTTTGTTCATCTAAGCCCCTCACAATTTGTTTTAACCTATAACAGTATAGGGTCTGTAGTTTATTATAGGCAGTGTACCTTTTTTGTTAATAGTTTTACATCAACCCTCGCATGTGATGACTGCACTACATACCTGCTTTGTTGAGGTAACAGGTGAAAGGCAGTAATGTACAAAAAGAAAAGCATTAAATTAGCTGATACCTTCCAGATGTTAATATGTTGTGCCTTACAGCGAAAAACTTGTGAAAGGAAAACGTTGTTTCCTAATTATTTCTTAGTATTTCCAGAAGTATTAAGATGGTAGCACGTAATTATACCTCACCTTTATTAAAATGTCCATAATGATAATTGAATGACATGTGGATATTGGGCGTACTTAAAATGTTTGCAATATGTAAAACGTTTACTGGGAAATGCAGCCATTATGAAATTACAGTCTGGAGGGGCAAATGAATAAAAAACGACATCCAACAGAAAAGGCGACTGCTGAGGATTCAGACCTTCAGCGGTGGTGGTTTGGGTAGCCGGGCAGGTCAGAACCCTCGGCAGCCGGGGGCGTGGCCGAGGGCGTGGCCAGGGGAAAGGGAGACGTGATTGGGCAGAGCAGAATTATCAATGCCAAGGCCGGTTCTCTCTGCCTTCTTTCGTTCTTCTTCAGTCAGCGTTTGATCATTCGTATTTTTCTAGACGACGCAGCGTTTTGTTCAAGTTTTCAAATGTATTGACGTAAAATTATTTATGGTCGTCTCATGGTTCCAAAAACCTCTACTATATCAAACTCATATCTGCTTCTCGTTTCTAATGATGTTTATCTGTGTCTCTGTCTTCTAGTCACCTCGGTAGAAAGTGGTTTATTTTCTTATTTTATTTTTTCAAAGAAGTGTTTTGATTCTCATTTTGTTTTTCTAATTCTCTTTTGCTGCGTTAATTCCTTTCTTTCTTCCTCTTTACATTTACGTGTCATTCTTTTGATACTTGACCGGTAAAAAGCTCCATTGATTTATTTCCGGATTTTGTTGTTCTTTAAACACGTGCGTAAAATGTCGCACACTTTCCTTTAACTTCATGTCACACATTCAGATGTGTCTGTCACGCCTTGCAGTCCTTCTGTCATTTCCCCTCCGGTTTCTCTGTCAGCCCTGCGTCTTTGGGAAGTCAGCTTGAAGTTTCCAAACATTGAGATGCTTCTCAGTCTTTCTAGTGCTTCTATTGTTACTGGCCAGGGACCAGATGTGAGCAGGTCTGCCTCAGGCCGGCCCACACTGTGTGGTTCTTTGAGTAGTCAAGATTTCACAGCTCAGGTCCAGGTGATTTTGAGAGGATGTTTACTGAAGCTGGGGATGGGAACACAAAGGAAGGGCTTAGGGTAGGGGAACAAACTGGAGAGAGAGCCAAGGCAGGGCTGCTTGGGCTCCCTAGAAAAGTTACAGGAAAGGAGTGAGCCAAGGTGGGGCTTTGTTAGCTCACTGGGGGGGGTCAGAGAAAAGGGGGCCCTGGAGACAGGATGCGGGTGAGCCAGGGGCGAGCTGCTGCTGCCCACTGCTCCCCTGGCTGCAAGTCTCCTGAGGACCCTTAGGGTTTAGGAGAGAATAAAGGGTTCATGCCCAGGAAGGGGCAAGGGCGTGCTCTAGACTCAGGGGTGTCCTACCCGTGGCCCGCAGGCCGCATGCGGCCCAACAGAAAATTGTAAATTTACTTAAAACCTTATTTTTGCTCATCAGTTTTTGTTAGTGTTTGTGTATTTAATGTGTGGCCCAAGACAAGTCTTCTTCTTCCAGTGTGGCCCAGAGACGCCAAAAGGTTAGGCACCCCCGGTAGAGTGAGCCCGCGCTGCATCTTTGTCCTGAGGGCTTTTCATCTTTTTCCTGCTGGTGAGAATCTTAGGGGAGGGTTTCAGCAGAACATTCATCAACTTTCTAGGTGTATTTTTAATATGCTGATGTGTCAAAATGAGCACATAGGGAGTTTTGGGAATATTCTTTGGTCTGCTATATTGTTTTATTTCAGGTCTGTCTGGCTTTTAGTGGGGTTTTTGTTGTTTGTTCCTCTGGCTTTATCTGTCCTTGGGTTTAGCTGGAGCGCAGGGCATTAGTGGGTGTCTCTGTTCTCTGTCTCCCAGACCAGGGAGATTTAAGCTGTTTGTTCTCTGGTCAGGGAGGAGGGGAATAACCGTTTGCTCTCAAGTGTCCTTGGTTAGGGGAAATAAGGTCTTGTGATTCTCTAGCTGCTCCAACTGTCTGGCCTTGTTTAAATTTCTCGGGCCAGTTTCCCTGTTCCACTTGCCCAGAAATCTTCCCAGCTTCTTATTCTGTCACCCTCTCTGGTGTGATTAGTACCATACGGTCAGACAATATGTTTTATGTGACTTCAGGTTCTGAAATGTGCTGGCTTCGTGGCTGTGAGGGCCATGAGTCCTGGGCCTGCTGCGCCCAGCATGCAGACCGTGGTTAGTGACGCTGGGTTGTGTGTTCAAAAAACACTGAGAGAAAGTTGTAAAGAATCTTCGAAGTTCTCATCACAAGAAAAAAGATTTGTGACTCTGTGTGGTGACAGATGTTTAACTAAGCTTATTGTGGTGATTACTTCGCAATATATACAAATATCAAATCATTCTGTTCTAGCCTATAATTAAAACAATGGTATGTGCCAATTTTATCTAAATTTTTACAAATATGACTTCTTTAAAGTTAAGATTTTCTTGGTGCCCCAGTGCCCGGAGTGGGGATAGGGCATGATTTGAATTGGATATTATCGGTGTTTTAAACAAAAGTGATATTTTGTAACCAAAGGTTATTAAATCTGCATTTCATCAAGGGCCAGGAAAGGGATATTTGACAGAGTGTGACTGAAAGCAATAAGAAATAAACCAAAATCTGTTCACACTTACACCCCCCACGGTGTGGCAGGTCCTCTGCACATGTCTGTTGGAAAGCTACGGTATATCAGCCAGCCCACCTCCTCTCCAAATGGCCTTATATGCTGAATCTCTTTTGCCTAATTCTCCCTAATCTGAAAGGCCCTTTATTCCCCCTTATTTTATTTTTTCCAAGTCCTGATCTGTTCTCATCCCCAGGTTAGTAGTTTCTGGCTCAGTTCACTGTGTTCTCACAGAAGCGTGTCTGCTTCTGGGGTCACAGCGTGCTTCCTCTCTGGGGTCCTCTGAGACCCTGGGAGGCCGCGCTCGCTCTGCAGCTGGAACAGAGCAGGGCCTTCTGCCCTCACCTGCAAGCACCTGCTGCATCTCCAGGGCGCAGGAAACCCAGCCTTTGTGCCGCCCTGCATCAACCAGCCACTGGGTGTCAGTCCTGAGCTGCTTCGTAGGGGAAAAAAAAATCCCGGAGAGCCCAGACAACCAGAGAGTGAGGGAGGGTACCAGGTCCAGATAACAGTCATCAAAGAACAACCACTGCCCTGGCTGGCTAGCTTAGTCAGTGAGAGCATCGTCCCCATACGCCAAGGTTGCAGGTTCAATCCCCGGTCAGAGCACAGACAAGAAGCAATCAATGAATGCATGGATAACTGGAACAAGTCAATGTTTCCTTTTCTTTCTTAATTTAAAAAATGAGGTTTTAAAAGATCGACCATTTTCAACCAAAGTAGGTGAAAGGAAGCACAGCAAGAGTCAGGAAGGTGGAGGTGCAGAGATTAAGTAGGTAGAGCTGCCTCCCTTGTTATCGCCAAGGTGACGCCCCCAGGGGGCTGATCTCCCAGCCGCCCTGTGCTGTGCGGCGGGTAGCAGGCTCTTCCCTTGTGGCCCGGACTTGGAAACAAAGCCAGGACTCCGCCCCGATCTGCAGACCTCCACTTCCGTCCCCACCGAAGACCCAGAAACCCGCCTCTTCCCGGAAAGTGTGCAGAGCAGAGGCCTGACTCACAAACAGCCATTCATGCAATGCCTTTTGTGAAAGCACGATTTTGCATTTTTCAAGAGCTCCTGTGTTTTGTCCTTGTGACTATCAGGGAGGGGACACTTTGACAGGCTTTCACCGTGCATGGCAGGGCCCAGAACCTTACGCTGATGGGCACATTGTGGCGAGGACAGTGCTGTGCCATCGTGAATGGGGTTGGTGCCCTCATAAAAGACCCCACAGAGCCCCTCGCCCCGTCCACCACGTGTGGGCACAGTGCACAGACAGCTGCCTCTGAGCAGCAAGGCTTGTGCCAGGTGCCCAATCTGCCAGCACCCTGACCCTGGATCCCGGCCTCCAGAGCTACAGGACATAGATTGATGTTGTCTGTAAGCCCCCAGATTGCGGTGTTCTCGTCACAGCCTCCCAGATGGACTAGCCCATGGCGGCCACCACTGCTCGTGCTGCGACGTGAACCCAGAGTCAGGTCCCGCTAGGACGTGGGTGACTGGGTAGCAACCGTTGCAGGAACTCAAGTGCACTTTTACTCTGAGCTGTGGAGGGCCCAGCAGCTCACTCTCGGAGGTGCAACGCACAGGCTGAGCCCTCGGGGCCTCAGCCAAGAGCGAGGCCGGTCCCCTTGGGGCCTGGCTTTTCCGGGCTGACCTGCGTGCGAGGGGCAGCTGATGCCTAACGGGCAGCAGCCCACACAGCCCGCGGGGCGGCGCTCTGAGACTGCGCGGCTGTCACGTTTGTGCCTGCTGGTGCTCTCGCTGGCACTTCTTGGCTCAGCCCACAAGCCCTTCTAGGAAAACGGTGACTTCCTAGTTGCCACGTCTCTTCTGTGGGTTGGAATTCTACCACAAGGAAACCTTTCCTCCTCCTCCTCTGTTCACTCACAGCGGCGAGGACTCATGGGTCACGCGTTCACTCAGTGGGTCACGACTTTTTACTGTAGTGCAGCTTGAGGGTCAAACGGACCCAGACTTTATCCATAAAAGCCCTGTGTCAGCTAACTCTAGGGTCCTTTTGACATGTCCCCATCATTCTTTGGGCATTTCCTTACCTTCTGGCACAAGATGTTTCAGATCATGTTGTCCTTTCCCGCCCCAGAGGCGGGGTCAGCTGTTTCTCTGTGAAGCCCGGGTTCACTTTGGGGAAGAATGGGGTTGAAACGCTGAGACCCGGGCCCCACTGGAATGCAGCTGCTGTTCCCAGGCCGGCCCAGCAGCCGGGGCCAAGGAATACATGTGTTTACATAACAGTTCATATCATTTCTGCATCTCTTTACCAAATGTAGTCTGAAAACCATAGGCTCACGCTAACTCCAGTTCCAATCCAAAGGCTCAGGTTCACTCCGGTTTCCTCTCTTCCCCTATTTATAACCCCTTTCCCCGCTGTGGGAAGCTCGGCTCCTATTGTCCTCTGTATATTTATTTATTGGCTCATCACCCCGATACACCACCAACCCCCCATCTCATGTGGGTGGCTTCCTAAGCCCACTTGGGCTCCTACTTCCTGTGTGAGGCCACCGCTGTGGCCCCCATGTGGGTGTCATCCTCACCCTCTGTTGGCCTTCATGCTTCACACACCCAGGCACAGGTGCTCTCCTGAGTCCACTTCAGCCGCCAAACCGGGACAGGTGTCACAGTTTTAATGGCTGTACAATATCGTGTGGTGTAGGTGTATCAACGTTTACTTAACCAGCTTCTGTCGCTGGGAGTTTCAGTGGGCTCCAGTGCTGGCCAGTAGAAAGGACATTGCCATAAGCATCTGTCTGAGTCTCGGCTCCGACCCATGATTATTTCTTCTGGGTAAACTGTGAGAAACGGAAGTTGAGTTCTCAGCTCAGATAGTCTGTACAGCGTTTGTTACTCTCAGAACTTTAATTCTGTATAAATCAAGGGTATGCAGAAAAGGGCAATATACTTTCAGGAAATGTGTGATAGTGCTTTGTAGATATTATTATTTATTTTTTACCACTGTGGTTGGATTGTGTGCTTAAAAATTCCTGGGAAAATTAAAGGGCACCCTGCCGCCCAGCAGCCTCGGAGAAGCAGGCCTGCTCCATGGGTCCCAGTTCCACGGGCTTGCCTTGACTTTTGTGGTAACAAGGAAATGATTACCTCACATCACTGGCAGACAACCGGTAAAATATTTATTTTGGAATATCTGCTTCCTGTCTGGAAGGGAGTTGGAATTTAAAAACATTTCAGGACTGCAAAGTACAATGAGGTTTGAGTTCAAAGTTAATTGGGCTTTTTCTTTTCTCTACTGTTTCATCAATTTTTTTAAGAGTGAAAATGGAAAGACAAAACCCCCCACACAGAGCACGACGCACTCTGGGTCCTGAGCGGCGGTAGTGTGCGCTGCTGCTGGGAGGCCGGTGTGTCCTCTCCAGCTTGGCGGTTCCCTGTGGCATCCAGGAAGTGTGAACTCAGAGGACTTACCACCCGCGGCTCAGCCAAAGCCTTTCCTGGGCTGCCCCTCCCCGCGCTTTCTTCATGCTTTAACTTTCCTTTACACTCACAGTGGGGGGCTGCCAACCCCCATTGTTGTAACCGGGGCGATGTCTTTCTGTGAACAGGACTGGGACAATGACCGGCTGAGTGGCAGAACGCCCAGTGCGGTGGAGCTCACACATCCATCAGCGTGCGCCTTTGTCAGAGCCTTAACAATCTTGTCAAAGTCCTGGTTTCAGACCTGGTTGATACGACTCCCCTGGAGAGAGAGAGGAAGACCCACAGTGCTTGCACCTTAAGGTGCAAACAGGTCAGCGATCCTTTTCACTCAGAACTTTCCACGGGAAGGATGGACAACGGAACACCACAGTGCCATGTATTATTCTTCCTCTTCATTTCACTGGACTGCAGTTTTTGTGGCTTAACAGAAGTCTTGTCTCCCTTCTGAATCTGTTGCTCTAAGCTACTCTGTCTGACTGATTTCATCTGTTTGGTTGGCCTTCGTTCACTGCCACTGGGTGTATGGGTGTGTGTGTGTGTGTGTGTGTGTGTGTGTGTCTTGAGCGCTATATGGTCCCCTGCTGGTTGACCCCCAATTTCCTTCTTTAAAAAAAGCCTCAGCCAAGGATATGTTTATTGCTTTTAGAGAGAGAGGAAGGGAGAGAGAGAGAGATACATTGATTAGTCCTCCTATACAAACCCCAACTGGGGAATGAACCCACAACTGAGGCCTGTGGTCTGACCGAGGATGGGACCCACAGCCTTCTGGTGTAGGGGACAACGCTCCAACCAATGGGGCCACCAGGCCAGGGCCCAATGTCCTTTCAACCTTTCCCAATGGCCCCCACCCTACCTCCAAGGGAGATCAATTGCTGCCCTCCCTACAGCCACCCCCCTGAGGAAGGGAGCAAACCACCTGCGTTGGGCCAGAGAGGACTTTGCGCCGCAGTGGCTGTAGGGCTGGCCGGAGCTGGGCCCGCCGTCTGAGCCGATGGCGAGTGTTGGGACATTTGCTGGCTCTTGTGGAACACGTCTCTCCCTTCTGCGTCGTGTGGGGTGGGGGGTTAGACCTATTTCCCCTCCCCTGCCGCCCTGCAGGATGCTGGCCTCAAATGAATCCAATGAAGAAGAGAAAACTCAGAACACTGGGGGGAATTTAACCCTGACTGACCCACACCCGAAGGGCTGAGCTCCCTTTGCTGTGCCAGGCAGTTTGAACTGAGCCTTCTGCTGCTTGGGACTGAAAATATCCGGACGCACGTTCTCGAAACTGGCTGTGGCCTTCCTCCGGAGCCTTCTAGAACCTACTGGTTAAGGAGGAGATCCAGGGCAGTATGGGAAGAGGAGAAGTGGGCCTCACTGGGGTGGCTGTTTTTGTGTGACAGCTTGACCGGGTGCCCAGCTGGCTGGCAAGTCCTTACACTGGATGTGTTTCTCTGGCGGTGTTTCTGGAAGAGATTAGCGTTTGAATCGGCAGATTGAGTAAAGAAGCTTGTCCTCAGCCAAGCAGGTGGGCCTCATCCAATTTATTGGAGGGCGGCACAGAACAAGGCGGTGGAAGGAAGGGTGGTTTGTTCTTTGTGTGAGCTGGGCTGGGCATCCGTCTTGTCTTGCCCTCGGACACCGGCCCCCTTGGGTGAGGACCTTCAGACTCAGCCAGGGCATAAGCCCCTGACTGCTCCCCACCCCCCAAGTTCTTGGAACTTTTGGACGCAGATGAGACTTAGAACTCTGGCTCCCCTGATTCTCAGACCTCTGGACTCAGACCGAATTACACCACCAGGCTCCCTGGTCCTCCAGCTCACACTCAGCAGCCTGGGGGGCTTCCTGGTGTCCATGATTGCGTGAGCCAATTCCTATAGTAAATCTCGCTCTCTATCTCATATATATGTATGTGTGTGTAGTATATATAATATATTTGCTACATAGAATACGGTATTTAATATATAATAAGATATATAGTAGGAATATATATGTGTATATATATGCTTTGGGTTCTGTTTTTCTGGAGACTCTAATACACCCACCCATTTTAGTTTTGCATAGCTGTTCTGTTAATGATTGGAGTTATAAGTGAAATCTTCGACAGTTATTGTGGATTTGCCCATCTCTGCCCTTAGTTCTCTCGGGCTGTGGCTTCACGCATTTCGATGCTCTGTCATTGGGCGCGTAGACACGTCCTGTTGCTATGCTTCACTGCCGTCCTGGCTTTTTTCAGTGTGCCGCCTTCCTCTTCGCTCCAGCGACAGCCCTGCCTTGAGGTCTGTCTGATGTGCAGAGACGCAGCGCAGTCCCACGGCGAGGCCACCAGGGGCGCTCTGTGCCCCGCGTGGTCTCTGAACCGCGTCTGCCCACAAAACGGTCGTCACCACCCTGCTTGGATGCAGAGCTTGGGGAAGCGCAACCAGGATTTCCCAGGGCCTTTCCAGTTCCGCTGCCGAGAGCCTAGCTCCGCATACTTTCTGCGTCTGGTCCACGTCACAGGTTTGGAGGGCCCGCTGAGCGGCAGGCACGGCGGGAGACACAAGCACAGCAGACGCGCCAGCGAGTGTCAGAATCACTCCAGCCTCGGGGACCGCCCCCGCAGGAGCAGGTCAGCTCTGCCAGCCGCCAGCAGAGGGCAGTGGTGGTCACCTTTTTAAGCAGCATCTTGGATTTGGGAATAAACGCAAATACCACACACAAGGTCATGAACCTGACCTGTAATCAGAGCCACTCTGTGGTGCTGATGTGTGACCCCGGGCCGAAATTTTCCCTGTCTGAATAATGGAGGTAATAAAAGCACCTACTTCATGCTTTTATCCTGAGAATAAAATGAGGAAGGACATGTCAAGTGCTCTGATGGAAGGGCCCAGGAATGCTATCATTCAGCCTGGCTGGTGGCATTCTCGTGCCATTTGACAAAATGTCGATGTGCCAAGATAGGAATTAAAGCAGGCAGCTAAAAGGTGGTGTTTCTCCAGAGAGCAATAACAATAGAGTGAAAGTCCTAGATAGGAGGCAATATAACCTTAAAGTAATCGTCTGGAAGCAAGGCAGAAATTGGGCGGATATTAAAATTGCTTTCCCCACAGGTCACTTTTGGAGAATCTTGGTTGTCTGCTAGTCCCCAGCTGCGTCCAGAGTCTGTGTGGATGGTGTGTAGATTTCCTACTCTACAGGGATGCTTGGCTTGCTAAGGGGATTTCCAGCTAGACAGCCAAGGGCACCACGGGGCTCTCAGAACGTGAACGGTCTGACCGAAGCTTATTGTCTCCTGGACAAAGGAGACAATTACTTCAAGACCTCTGGACTTCCAGAATGACTGTTTAAAATGAACAGATTTCAGAATTTGAAAGCCTGTGAGTCAGCATACCACAGCTCTGGAATACACGGGGCAGCCAGGCTGGGGAGTGGAGTGGAGGGTGCCGGGTGGGTCGTAGGACTAGGACTGAACAGAGAGCTGCCTGAACAGGAGCAATCCCCAAACGGGGATGCCTATTTCGAGACAGAGTCTGGAGAGGCAGCTGTAGGGCTGGTTGAATAAATCCATCCTTGTGGGCATGAGTGCTGAGGTGTTTTTGGGCACAGAAGCTTTCGGGACCATCCCAAGAGTTGAGTTAGAGAGGCAACATGCAGGCCCAGACTTCCCACTCTGCTCTTCCCTGAGGGTGATCTTTCGCAGAAAGGTGGCCCTTCTGGACATCCCCACAGCCCGAGCAACTGAGCGACAGTTGTCCCACTTTTATGAAAATCCATGCGATGACATCGCACAAGGGTAAAAAGAGAATAGTTGGGATAAGGAATGCTGATGAAATATGTCGGGGCTCAGCATCATCAAACAGCAGCTAGTGAGTTATTGTTACCTCTCTTAAAACTAGGGTTTTCACAGGTTTCTTTTGAGCCCGTGCTCTTTGTTGCCTGTGGGGTTTGTCTGTGTTGGTCTCTGGCTTTTCCGACGGAGGGTTCCCCCGCACACAGTGTCTCCTGGTGTTCTTACTTCACAGGGAGGCACAATAAAGCTGGCCAGCAGGTGGCGCTCTCCTTAGGGTGACCCTAGGGGACCTGGCCTTTTCCTTGGCAAATCCGGGACCTCAGTAGCCACCGGTTTTTCTTTTAAGTGCATTTAATGACTTGAAGAGGAATTCTCCAATCCGATGCCCAAAATGGTCAACCTGGCTGCAGGACTTTGGAGAGACAAGCAGGGGAGGTGGTGGGGCTCTCAGCTAGGAGGTGGATTTTCTCTCAGTTCCCCTTTTCCTTATGCTGTGACTTCTCACTCACACCCTCTGCCCTTTGAAGAGTCAGTCCTTTCTTGTCACTCTCTTCAAAGAGTGACCCCCCAACCTCAGGCCGCTGTCCTGGGCTGGGGAGTTGGACAGAGAGAAGGGCTGAGGAAGTGTGTGACTTTCCAGTCTCCTGCCTCCTGTTGTTTACTCCACCGCCGCTCCTCTGGACGGGGGACCATTTGCGTCTCCAGCTCCTGAGGTTCCTCGTGGGCTTTGTGGGGGGGATCAGCTGCCTCGTTCTGGCTTTCTCCCCTCTGGCTCAGAAGCTGTCTTTCTCTAGTCTGTGAAGTCCGTTACGATTCCTCCGTGGGCTTTCCTGGTTTCCAAACTGTCGAGTTTTCTTGTTTGCTGCTGCTCCTATCTTCTTTGTCCTCGTGGATTAATTAATGCCTTTTTAAATATAAAGTAATCAACTACCTTTTAGAGCAGTTTTGGGTCTATGGAGAAATCGAGCAGAAGGTACAGAGTTTCCCTATGCAGCCTTGCACTGCTTAACGATGAAAATACGTTCTGAGAAAATGTGTCCTTAGGTGACTTCATCACTCTGCGAACCTCCCAGAGGCGCTTGCAGAAACCGAGCTGGTCCAGCCTCTGGCTCCTGGGCCGCAGGCCTGCGCAGTACATCACTGCGCAAAGCAGCACAGGATTGACTCCAACACAGGAGAAAACGGTGTGATGGAGACACACAGCAAACACGCCACGCGTGCAGCTGCTGCCTATGTGACTCGGCCACGTTTTTAGTAAGTGGGAAGCGTGCTCTCCACGGTGGCGGTGAACGCGTGGTACGGTGAATACGCAGCCCAGGAACACAGTCACTTGCTGCGGGGCCCGCAGGTCCGCACACCGGCGTCTCTGCGATGCTCTCACACCGCGCGCCGCCCAGTTGGTGGGTTCACTCCGGTATCCCTGCGCGTCGGCCAGTCATGCCTTGCGCTGTGTCGCATGGCTCCCGTGTCCCCAGCCCAGTGATTTCCAGCCTTGTTCATCTCAGGGCACATCAACCAGTTACTAAAATTCTGTGACACACCAGAAACAATTTTTTTTTTTGCCAATCTGACACAAAATAGGTGTCATTTTGATGCGTTCACACCGGACGGCTACTCTTGTGTTGGCTGTCATCACTTTTTTTTATTGGACCGTCTGAGGGGATAGAGGTCTGCATCCCCCAACTAAAGAGGCGGGCAGTGCGTGTTTTAAACATTCTTGCAGCACGCCGCTGAAAATCGCTGCACTGGGTGGTAGGAATTTTTAGCTCCATTATAATCTTTTTTAAAAAAAGATTATTTATTTATTTATTTATATTTTTAGAGCTAGAGAAAGGAAGGGGGAGAGAGAGGGACGGAAACATCAATGTGTGGTTGCCTCTCACGCATCCCCTACTGGGGACCCAGCCTGCAACCCAGGCATGTGCCCTGACCGGGAGTCGAACCTGCGACCCTTTGGTTCTCAGGCCAGTGCTCAATCTACTGAGCCACACCAGCCAGGGCTATAACTTTTTAATTAATTAATTATTATTCTTTTAATCCTCACCCCAGGACATGTTTATTGATTTGAGAGAGGGAGGAAGGGAGAAGGAAAGAGAGAAACATTGATGTGAGAAATATCAATTACTTGCCTCCGGTACATGCCGGGACCAGGGATCAAACCCGCAACCCTGTGATGTACACAACGTTGCTCCAACGAACCAAGCCACCGGCCAGGGTCTCCATTATGACGTTAAGGAACCATCTGTTGTTGACGGAAAGATCATTACAGAGCACGACAGTATGTAGATATGAATCTATGCCTGGAAACTAAAGATCTTTAAAAGTCCATGTATAATTGCCCAAATAATTTTGTTACTCCAGTCTCTGTTATATTTATCGCCACTGTGTTTAGCATTTGAAAAGTTCAGGTGTGGTGGGGAGTCTTTGAAAGCAGTTTATCATGCTGGTTGTAGTACTTAACCCCGGCCACACAGAAGTATTTACAGGATGAAGCCGTAGTTCATCTCACGTATAGTGGTAGCCAGTTTCACGTGGAGTTTCGGGTATAGTTAGTCTCATGTAAACTGTAGCCAGTTTCACGTGGAGTTTCGGGTATAGTTAGTTTCATGTATAGTGGTAGCCAGTTTCACGTGGAGTTTTGGGTATAGTTAGTCTCATGTAAACTGTAGCCAGTTTCACGTGGAGAGGTTGGGACTGGGCAGGAGGGATCGCTCTCCACGTGTGCACGTCAGAGGGCAGGCCCGCTGAGCAAGGCCTGCAGCCTGGGGCGGGGAGACTGAGGCACGTGGCTGTGCTGTGTGCGGTTTGGGGGGGAGGGCGTTACGTGGGCTCCTGGCCACACTACTCAGCATTCTATAGTGCTCCTTGGAGCTCTCTGCTCGCCATTCCAAAACATTTGAGCTTTGCTCCCAAGAAGTAAATGATTTTGATCTCCAGATCAGTTAGTCCTTTGTGAGCATGGAGATTGGAGGCTCATGCACCTAACAGCTTCAGTGGTGCAGGAGCAGGTAGGATCCTGGGCAGTGAAAAAAACCCCACAAAACATGGGATTATTTTATTGAAACCCCAGCCTCCTTTAAAGGATGCCAGCCAAGGAACCCTGAACTACAAGACCGCCTTTCCTGTGTTCTCTTCACCGCCCAGGGCGCAGGATAGGGGGATATTTTGATATTTCACCTGTATTTTGAGGAGTTACCACATGACTTGAAACCTTCAGGGCTATTTCTGAGACTCCATTGGGATGTGCCAGGAAAATCCTTCTTAACACACACAGTTGAACGGAAGATGTTAATTTCCACTTACTGCATAAAAAGATATTTAAGGCACAAAGGAAATGTCTAGCTTCAAGAAACTAGCTTTTGAGACAAACAGGAGGGAACCTGAGGCCCAAAGCTCGAAAACCCATCAGTTACCAAGGGTTGGTCCAACACGGATCTTGCACGGGTCTGCTCAGGAAGTTCAAAAGTCTGGGGTGCAGTCCCGCCCCCAAATCACCTGCAGCCTCGTCAGTCCCACAGACAAACCCAACTCAGGGAGCCACGGAAGACTTAACTCAGAACACGAGACCAGCACACAGGCAATGCCCCAAGTTTCCTGCTGAGCTTACAAAAGTGTCTCAGGCAATGCATTCCACTGGTTTCAAACGGAGGGTTCAGTAATCTGAAAAACCCTGGGAAACCTGCCCAGAGAGAGTACAGGAGGGCTGGGTGGGAAACATAGATAAGACCCTGATAAGCTGAAGGGGAAGGGAAAGCAAATAGTCTTGGAAAGAGCCCTGTCTAAGTGGGAAGGGGTCGGATTGGCTAATGCCATGAGGGGGAGGCTGAAGGCTATTTTTGATGTTTGAGGTGGCCAGAGGTGCTCGAAAGCAGAGAACCAAAGCCAGGTTCCCTTTTCTTTCCTCCCTCCCCTCTTTTTGTCCTTTAAAAAAGCAACCTGACGGGACATTCCCAGCCGATAGGAAATAAGGCAGCAACGGAGGCGCTCACAGGTGTTCTGGCCCCCCTCCCAGCCCCCCCAGATATCTGCTGGGTGAAGCTAGGGGGGCGTGGGAGGGAGTTGGCCAGGTAGGATCAGGCCCACCCAGGCTTCTGGGAATAACACTCACTACCCCTAGCCCGAGGGTTAGTGGAGGTCCCTGCGAGTGACAAGGCTGTCCCCATGATCTCCTGAGTCGAGCGTCTGCGATCGCATGCGGTGGCTGTCACACAGGGTCGCTGTTCACAGGTTTCGTCCCGCTCCTGCTCACCAGACAGGGGAAATGACACAACGTGGCCCAGGGAGGGCTGCGCCAGGGGCGAGGGTGGGAGAGTCCCAGACAGAACAGATATCCCTGCCGACACATCTGCGGGACCCGCCGACTCCCACCGCCTGGCGCTTGGCCCAGGGGCGCAAGGACGCGTCGGGACCCGGCCCCCGGCTGTCGCCTCTTGCAGCCAGCAGAGGGCTCCCGGGCCCGCGCGCACCCTCTGCAGACGCAGGGCTTCGGGGTTGGGGAGTGAGGCTGCATCGGGGGCCGAGACTCCACCACTAAGGCCCCGGCGGCGTCCCCCTGGGTGCGCCCCACGCGGGGAGCCAGCGCCCCCGCGCCAAGGCCGCGGGGACCGTGCGGGGCCGTTCTCGCGAGGCGGGGCGGAGACGCAGGAGGAGAGGAGAGGAGAGGGGGAGGAGACGCGGGCGGAGACGCGGGAGGAGACGCAGGAGGAGAGGGGGGAGGGCCGCGGCTGCCCCCGCCCAGCCAAGCCTCGGGAGCGCCGGGAACCCCAGCCCCCGGCGCGCTCTCCCCGCCCTCCCACGCCGTCCGCCTGCACCTAGGGCCGCAGGTGCCCCGATCGGCCGGAACCGCTGCGGAAGCAGGGGCGCAGCCGGGCCAGGCGCGGGGCCGAAGCGGGGTCCTGCGGGCTCTCTGTGCGTCCGTCCATCCATCGGCCGCGGGAGCTTCTAGGAGGCGTCATGTAGCCGCAGCCGCAAGCCCCTCGCGGATCGGCAACTATTTATTTATTTATTTGTTTTTTTCTGGTGGGGGGGCAGGGGCGCGGCCAAACAATCTCTTCGGCCCGCCTTCTCGCCTCCTCCCATCTCATCTGCACGCCGCATCAGCCTCTCAAAACCGAGGGGTTCGGGAGGGCGGGCCGGTGGATCGGAGTGGGACCTGCGGTCCGGGCGTGTGGAAGCCATGGCTGAGGAGAGCAACGAGGTGCCCCGCGAGCTGACAGGTAAGAGGGGTCCCCCGCCTCTGCGCTCCTTTCCCCCGAGCGCTGCGCTCCCCGGCCGAGTCCCGCGCCCCGGGTCGGAGCGCTGTTGGGTGGGGCCCCGGGCCCCGGGGAAGTTCGCTCCCGTTTGGCCGCCTGAGAGCCAAGTCCGGAGAGGCCGGAGTGGGGCGATCGGGAGCCCGGGCGCCGCCTCCCGCCGCCACCAGGGGGTGGAGGTTGGCGGAGACGGGCCTGCCTGGGTCTCGGGAGTTGTGGAGGCGAGGAGACCCCCTTAACAGCGCCCGGCCCGCAGCCCCCCTGGGGAAGTCCCGGGAGCCCAGCGCTGGACGCGGGCGAGCGCGCAGGAGGTGGTCTCCGGCAGTGCCCCCCCGAAAATCCCAGACGGGGGGGGGTGCCCCGCCGACGAGCAGACTTGGGGACGGGGCGCTGGTCTGGGTGAGGACTCAGCCTGGGAAGGCGTGGCTTCGGTTAGCGAGCTGGGAGCGAAAGGGTTACCGGACTGACGCAAACTCGGGCCAGGAAACTGAGGGTTAATGACAAAAGCCTTATTTTAATAATAATTAACCTACCTGTTCTCCCCACCCCGGATCTCTTAGGGAACCTGTCCGGGGTACCTAGTGCAAGGTGACCCATTGTCTGAGTCCATTGAGGTTATTTTTGGGGTGGCGGTGGGGGGCTAGATTTTATGCCTTGGGGTTTCACTTAAGTTTCGTGGAAGGCTGAGATGGCAGAGCTGAACTGCGGTGGGCGACCGTGTCCCGAAAACCCGGCGTAGCCGCGCGCGCGCGTGCGATGTATGGTAACAAGGTGTGCGCGCGCGGGCTCGGAGTCCCAGTGACCTGAATCCCTCTCGGTTCCGTCCTTGGCACCCGCCCTGCCTGCAGCGCTGGCAGGTGCTGTGGGATAGTGCTGACCTGGGAGGCAGTTTCCCCCCCTTCGCTCTGCAGCTGAGGAATTCGCCCACCCCGCCCCTCCTCGTTCCTCCTTTAGGCCCAGCACTTTGCGGGAGTTTGTGCGAGCTCCCCCAGCAGGGCCGGTTAACTCCGCAGGTGAAGGCTGACCTAAAGGAGCCGTTGCTAGGTTAGCGTCGGAGCTCCGGCTTTTGCTGAGTGCGAGGGCAAACACCAGGAGTTGGCGCATTTCGGGTCTGGAGTTGCTCCCTGCGCCGGCTCCACGCCCCGCCTCCTCGCTCTCCCCCACCCGCCGGCGTCTGCTCCTCTGATAAGCATCAGCTGCCTTTGCTGGATGGCGTGAGTGGTCCGTCCGGTTCTGGAGCCGGAGAACTTCCCAACACCCTGCCCGGAAGAGGAAACGCGCCCTGGGCTCCCGGGGCCTGCCGAAGTCCCGGGAAGGGAGGGCTGCTGCGCAACCAGGGGACCGCGACGCCCGGGGAGGGGCAGAGTTTTCAATCAGCTGCCTGCGCCCGGGAGTGGGAGTGTAGGGGAGAGGGCGCGGAAGGATGGGGTGGGGGTAAGGCGCCTGGTTTCAGTGGATGGCTCTCAGAATAAATACTGTGGTGCGCTGTAAGAGTTGAACTTGGCCTTTATCTGGAAGGGGAATTTTTGCGTTTATCAAGTCCTGCCTGTCTCACTATCTTTCCAACGAGGGACACACGCTTTGGGGATGTGCCTGATCTGGTCTCTGTGGGTCCTGCAGCCAGCTGGTCGCCAAGCTGCGGGAGGGAATTGCTGTACCTGTTTTCCTCTCTAATTTCAAGTGCTCACAAGGGTTCCCTGCGATCAGTTCGAAATGGCAAACACGTGAAAACTTCAATATAAGGTAGTCAGTCCCTCCAAGGCACTTAAAATGTGTATTTTTCTGCTTATGGAAATCATGTAGGCCATTTATTAAAAAAGCCAAGTGCAGGGAAGAGCCAGAGGAAAGTGTCCCCGTATGGCTAGGTGGAGGCAGCTGTGCCAGGAACCCTCTGGTGTGGAACTGGCCTCTTTCCGAGTGTTCACAGGTGGAGTGGGTTCCGCTGGAGCCAGGAGGGCAGTGGGGGAGAATCACGTTCACAGGTCCTGGGTGCGGAGGAGGGACCGGCGGTGGCATCTTTAAGTGTGTGCTGAGACGGGATGCTCGTAGACCGTGAAAGACCTTGAGGGACAGGCTGCAGAGTTTAGGTCCGTCCCCAAGCACGTGCAGGCCGCGAGTGACATGGTCACAGCCGTGGTTTTGGATGGGTCACTTTGGTTATGGAAGGACAGGGGCTGATAGGTTGGAGGTCAGAGACTTGGTCTTGGTGAGAGGTTCTGAGGCCTGGATGAGGGTCAAGGTCAGGGGTCAGGAGCTGTTTGGGAGGTGGCGACTGGCTCCCCACCTGAGAGGAAGCGCTGGAGACAAAGGCTGGAGAGGTAGAGGAAGATGATGAGTTTGGTGGGGGGCTCCTTCCTGCCTCCCTCCGAGTTTTCAGGTCTCCCTCTTTCTCTCTCTCCTTCCCACGCCCTCACCCCGCCCTGTTTTGTCACCTTTTGACCACCCTGGGGTGCTGTGCTGTGATGATTCTGGAAGGACAGGTGGCCAGGTGTGCCCTGCCCCGGTTGCATAGTTCGGTCCAGTTCTGGGTCTGTGCCGTTTCCTCCCTTCCTGCCGAGGCGGTCCTGGAACATGGCCATGACCGTGTGGCCCTGTGACGAACACAGGGTGCCCGGGTGCAGGTGGCCCGCCGAGTGAGGTTGTACATTCCTCCTGTGCTGTGGTGCTGCCCAGCAGGCCCTCATTTTACCCTCTCGCGTGTGCACCCTGTTTGCCCGGCAAGAGCACGTCATGCTTTGCACAGACCACTATTACCCTCGCCTCAGCATTTGAGCGCACAGTGCAGGCACACAGTAGGTATTCGTGAAATACTTGGTGAGTGATAAGTACCAGGCTCGTTAAAACAAGCAAATAATGTACAAAAGACAAACAACCATAAAAACAATCAAAATGCCCCAGCTGGTGTGACTCAGTGGATTGAGCGCTGGCCTGTGAACCAAAGGGTTGCTGGTTCGATTCCCAGTCAGGGCACATGCCTGGGTTGCGGGCCAGGTCCCCATTGGGGGGCGCACAGGAGGCAACCAAACACGGATGTTTCTCCCTCTTCCTCCTTCCCTTCTCCTCTCTCTAGAAATAAATAAAAATGAAATCTTTAAAAAAAAATCAAAAATCTTCCTCCACGTGTTCTCTCCACCCCATACTTTTTCTGATTAATGAGAGATTGTAATGGAACTTTTTCTTTCTTTCAGAAAGCATCAAGGATGTGATTGGCAGGAAGATTAGAATCGGAGTGAAGAAGAAGGTCAAGTTGGAATTGAAGGGAGACAGACTTGAAAACAAAGTGTTGGTAAGTGCCCCCGTTTTTTTGAAGGAAATGTTTGCAGCCGAAACTTTTCCCCTCCCAGGTTTTAGTTGCTGGGTTTTCGTGCAGCCCAAGTTCTGTGTTATGTTTTGTTCGAACGTTGTGAGGAGCATTTTGTCCTGGATGAAGTGGAATGTTTGTCCATTGAAATTGGGAAGGGGGATGATTTAAATTTTAGACACTGAAGTTTTTACAACTTCCTTCCTACGGTTGTGGCGGCCGCCCGTGTGGTGGTTCTCCGGCGCCTGCTTTCATTTCATTGCAAAGATGGTGAATGGCCCTCATTGATTATCATTTGTTGCGGCTGATCTACGATCTGATTCGCCAGGAGTTAGGGAGAAGTTTAAAAACAGTTGTCTCGGGTCAGCTTTGTTACGGAATGAGGTTTTCCCAAATCCCAGGCCATCTGCCTGGGGATGACCCGAGAAGGTGAAGGAAATATCTCCCCTTGCTCTTTGGGTCTCGTTGTTTTGGAGGGAGGGGCTCGCACGGATCGAGCCTGGCTCTGTCCAGTTGGGAGAGGAGTGGTGGGGGGCGGAGGGACCTGACCCCCGGGCGGGACGGGGTCGCACCTTCAGAGAGGTGAATTGTGTTGGGTGGTGTTCTGGTGGTCAGGGCTGCGGGAAACCTCCCTCGAGGCTCCAGGGAACACATCCTGTTGGTGTGTGTGTTGGGGACGGTGCTCTGTGTATCTTTTTATCGTTGGGGATGTTCACACACGTGTGCAAGGAGGACTGGTGCACTGAGCTGGGCGTTCTTGTCATTCAGCTTCAGCCACTTTCAGTGGGGGCTTTGCGAACACTGTCACATCTATTTCCCAGAGGGTGTTTTTTTTCTCCCCCGGACTATTTAAAAACAAAACCCAAGCATATGCCGTAGAAAGAGAATATTTTTCGTATTCTGTTTCTTTCGTCGAAATCGCTACGGAATTCAGTGTCTTTCTGATAATGCCTGTCCTGAGAATCTTTAAGGCTCTCCACCTGCCCTCCCATGGCTGTGAGGATGCGGCTGGGGTGACTTCTCTCTTCATGTTCTGTGCACACCAGTTGGGGGGGGTGGGGGCAGAGGCATTGAAGTGGGGAGCCTTGGCTGACATTTGCCACAAAACGTGTGCACGCCGACTGTAAGCCCGAGACTGGCCGCCGCAGAAGCGAGAACGGCTGTCAGCCTGCCCCACGTGGCTTCACTAAAGACTGAGTGTCCTCGAGGCACATTTTCCTGAGGGCGTTCCACCAGGGGACCGTGGCACTTTTGGGGGGTGGTCGATATGATGAAGTTAGTACCATTTAAAATGGTTAGGATTGGTCATGCTTAATGTCAAGATTGGGGGTGGGGGGCTGTTCATCTGAACATTAGCTGGCTCCCATTGGTTACAAAGATATTGGAATGTAAGGAATTATCACCCCTAATCTGGAATCTGAGCGCTTTCTAGTGTTTCCGCGTAAACTCGTCCTGGCTGTCCCTTCCTTGCACGGGCAGGAATTATTAATAGAAATATTCAAGGTCGGCAAAGCTTCAAGTCTGAGCAAGGTGGCCTACAAATTAACCTCCTTTGAATTGTTGATTCTGGGGTTTCTGAGTTTTGAGAAGCTCAATTACTTAAATTAAAACCTTGGGGGACGGCCTGGGAGTGTGCGTTTCCGGCTCTCTTTTGGCTGCAGGTCTGCTCCAGTGGGCTCCAGTGGCCCCCTTCGAGGCTTCTTTTCGGGGTCGTGTTTCTGTCGGGCTGCTGGTTCCCGGCTCTCAAACTGTGAGATTGTAGCCCACTTCCAGCTGATCTTCTGTGCAGGGCTTATCTTCATCTCATGGCCATAATAGCTGCTGTTTTTTTAAAAAGGCTTTATTTATTTATTTTTAGAGAGAGGGGGAGGGAGAGAGGGAGAGAAGCATCCATGTGTGGTTGCCTCTCACACGCCCTCCACTGGGGACCTGGCCTGCTACCCAGGCCTGTGCTCTGACTGGGAATCGAACCAATGACCCTTCGGTTCACAGGTTGGTGCTCAACCCGCTGAGTCACACCAGCCAGGGCCATAATAGCTAATATTTACTGGACATTGACTGATGGCGGGGCCCTCGGCTGAACACCTAATTACGCACTTCCTTATTCGAGGAGCAGCAACCCCGGGGGGCGGGGGTGGGCGCTGTTTACATCTCCATTGGAGGAAGCTGAGCTTCCCAGAGGCTAAGGGAACTTGCTGCAGGTCTTCCAGCTAGTTAGTGACGACTTAGTTAGTGACTACTTAGTGACTAGTTAATGGCGGTCAGGATCTGGACCAGCCGGCCGGCCGGCTTCCCTGTGCGCTCCAAGCAGAAAGAACGCCGCTTCGCGGGCTGTTCCGCGGCTGCGCATCTCCAGCCAATGATCGGGGAGCTTCGGGCCTTAGAGGGGCGAGCACCCCGGGTTCCCTGAACGTGATGTCCTTGGTTGCTACATGAACTTGCCTCTTGTTCATGGAGCGCCCGCGGGGGTGGCAGATACGTGGTTTCGCCCAGGTTCTCGTCGAGTCTGCCTTCCTGGGACTCAGAGCGGGGACGTGTGCTCCGAACAGGGTGACCGGGGAGCGGTCAGGAGAGCGGAGGGGCCCTCGCTCAGGCCTGAGGGTCAGGGGCGACGCCCAGAAGGAAGGGGGTAAGCCCACGCTGGGTGGACGAGTCAGTGAGCCGAGGGTGGAGACACGTCCTGGGCGCAGGGAGCAAAGCACGCCTGGAAGCCAGGGGGAGCTCCACATGGCAGGGTCTCGCACCGGACACTGAAACTCAGGTGCAAGTTGGGACTGGTTAGACGGGTCTCTTCTTGCCACCTGTTCCCAATAACATCCGCATGGACTTCACCCTGCCTTCCCCAGAGAGGAGGGAGAGGTCGGTGGTTCCGGACCTGGAGTCACACCTGTTCACAGGCAGCCTGGTGGCTTGCAGCAATGGTCCCCCCCCCACCCCCCCTGTTCCTTTCCTGGATGAAACAGTCATCACAGCGTCCCCTCAGGGATGGTGGCTTTGAGGATGGCCCAGGCAGCATTCAGACACTGCTGAGCTAGGCGTCTCCCAGACGAGGGACACCCTCCAGGCCCAGGACAGGGAGCCAGGGGTCCTGCTTCCTTTTCCCTGTACCCACCGCCCTCATGGGGGGGTTGGTGGTCAGCGCTTGTCCCGAGAGGCCAGGGAGGCCGAGCCGTGGTTCTGGGGCTCCTGCTGAAGCATGGGGTGCCACCAACTAGAGCCAGAGTCCCTCAGGTGTGTTAGGTCAAACCCATCGGAAATGCTCAGGTGTCACAGAAGTGTGTCCGTCAGGATGGGAAGGTGATGTGTGTCTTGGCCGCATGGCGTTTCAGAGCCATTGGCATGCCTGTGTGCCTGGTGCGTCACTAAGGCTGAGGTGAAGGGTGCCGTGTTCCTGGATGCATTTGTTGGGACACCTCCTCGACCATGGGTGGGGCGGTGGGGCTGCGCTGCTGGGGGCCGCCCACCAAGAGGTGCGCTGGCCCTTGGGCCCTGTTTCTGCGTTTCTTAGACTCTGATTCCAGCCTCCCACCAGCTCATGGATCTTCACCCACTTTCAGTGGTGCCCAGACTTTGAAAAATGTATTTAGACTTATGTCTTCTTTTAAAATTGAACTTTTGGTCCTTCTGTCATTGCTGGCTTACATGCAGTTATAGGAAAGAGCACAGAGGGGTCCTGCGCACCCTTGACCCAGTTCCCGCTATATCACAAAGCCTGGATACAATGTCACAACCGGAGTGTGACCTTGGCCCTGTGAGACAGCGTCGTCCATCACCGTGGGCCCCTCAGGCTCACACGCACGTGCCCATCATCACTCCGACCCCTGGTAGCCACCGATCTGTTCTCCATTTCTTTCTAAGCCTCCCCCAAGAATCTGTTTATTGATTTTGAAGGATATGTCTATTGATTTTGGATAGAGAAGGAGAGAGAAACATCATGTACATGCCCCAATCGGGAATCGAACCCACAGCCTTCTGGTGTACGGGATGGTGCTCCAGCCCAGCGAGCCACCTGGCCAGGGCTGTTCTCTAGTTTGGTTACTTCACACTGTTCTCACATACGCCGCCGTCTCTCACCCGTGCTGGGCTTGCGGGTCGTTTCCAGCTGGGGGCTGTTAGGGATTAAACTCGATGGAAACATTTGGCTGCAGATGTTCGCGTGGACAGAAGCCTTCCCCTCTCCCTGATCAGTATCAAGGAGCAGAGATGTGGGTTCATGCGGTTCATTGCCTGCTTAATTTCCTAAGAAGCTGCCCGAGCTCTCCAGAGTGGCTGTGGGCTACGCATTCCTACCCAGCAAGGCCTGAGGGATCCAGTCTGCAAGTCCTTGGCAGCCCTTTTCATTTCTGGGCCTTTTTATTTTTTTAAAGGACTAATGATTGAAAGAAAAATATGTCAGGAGGAAGCAAGATCCCGGGTGACCGCCCCCCACCCACGCTGCTGCTGCTGCTGCTGCGTGCCTGGGGGCAGGGATGTGGCCTCCTCCTGTCCCTCCAGGGTGGTGGCCCTGGAGTGTGTGGAAGGTCCCGTCTTGGTCTCTGTCTTGTTTGTTCTGTTTCATTTTGGAATTTGGATTATCTCGTGTTTGCCAGCCCGGCTTTCTTCCACGCCCCTCCTAAAATGGGTCAGAGGCAGGGCTGCCTCTCTTGATAGAACGAGCAGGCTGGGGAAGCACAGGCGAGTTCCGCTGTGGGTGGGTTTACCTGTTTCCCCGCCAACAGCGCCCCGTGGTGCACGCGCTTCCCTTTGAAAAGTTAACCTGGCACCACTTCAGTGTGTCTCCTTTTGTTTAGTTATACATTTATAGCTTCGGAGTTTCTTAATCGGGCGTGATCGGAATACCTGCAAAAACGCTGAAAAGTGTAAGGCTGTTATTTTGGGTAATAATATGCGTATTTAAAATACTTTGGCGGCAGCACTGTCTTTCATGACTGCAAAATACAGACTCTCCTACTACCTGTTTGTTTAAAAAATACCAGTTTTGTAAGTGCCCGGCCCCTTACTGATGAGTCACTGAAATCTCAGGGGTCCGCTGACTCGGAGCGCATTGCCCTGTTGTACTGGGCGGTGTTCGTTCTCACGGACGGTCTGTTTCAGGTCTCGCGGATCCCCGTCTCTGGTGACAAGCCTATTCACTCAGCAGCAGGACGAGGGGTGACGCCAGTGTGCACAGATATCCCCTCCGCGATCCGTTTTGTAGCTGCTTTCAGGTGACATCAGCCTTGGCTGGTGGTTTCCAGGCATTTGTTAAAAAAACAACAACAGACCCAATAGCACCCTTTTAAAACACTTCATTTTTCCATGGAACTTGCAAAGCAGTGGCGGTTTCAGGGTGTGAGTGAATTTCACAAGTTTAGAGTAAAAGCCAAAACGATCTAAACCCAATCAGCGGCTTCGGTGGTCGTCCTGATGAACGTGCATTAGAATATTCGAATATTAGAATATTACAAGGAAGGTTGGCCCGGCCTGTGGGACCAAAGGGTCACCGGTTCGATTCCCAGTCAGGGCACCTGCCTGGGTTGTGCACCAGGTTCCCAGTGGGGGGTGCGTGACAGGCAACCACACACTGATGTTTCTCTCCCTCTCTTTCTCCCTCCCTTCCCCTCACTCTAAACATAAATAAAATCTTTAAAAAAAGAAATAGAAGGAAGGTTGGATTTTGTTTTAGCTGCACGGGGTGGAGACGTTCCATTCACCTGGGATGGGGTGTACACGCCACAGTTTTAGAAACAGCTGGTTTGGCAATCTCAGGCCGCTTTCCCCAGAAACAGAGATGGCAGAAGGAGCATTAGACTCAGGTCTGCACAGAAGTGGGTCGAGCTCAGCACAGGCGCCCTCACCGCTGACCTCTGATGTGTCACACTGGGTGCGACCTGGCAGGTCCCGGGTTTGTGCTTTACTCCAGCAGTTGTGGTTGGTGCCCGGATGAAATTCTTGCCAGGTGTTGGCAGATGGCAGCGGCACCTGAGGACGCCGCCGGGAAATCGTGGTGCAGCCTCGGGCCCCTTCCCTCTGCAGGCAGTGCCTGCCCCAGTGTGGGGGGGGTAATTCGAACAGGTCTCTTTGTGGCACCACGAGGAGTCTCAGCTTTTAAGGATCACTTACAATTCAGTGCATAGGTAATTTTCAGAGCACCTGGGTGAGGTTACACGGCTCAGAAAATTGAGCTTAGGAAAGAGAACAACTTTGAAGCGATCTTTAGGAGGCGGTATCGGAGAGCACTCTCCGCTGCCAAGGGTCCTGGCCGGAGTCCTAGGAAACTCAGGCCGGACATCCATACTCGAGTGCCTCGGAATCTACCCCCAGCTCAAAACCAGAGTCTGAGCCCACTGGCGCCAGGTAGGGGCAGGGGACGCTCTGGTCTGGGCGCACGTGGCCACCGTGAACCTGTCACCTGAGCCTCGTTTATGTTCTCTTCACCCATCGCCAACTGCCCCAGTTTCTCCTGTGTGAGGATGGGCGGGTCAGATGACCTTGGGCAAGAAGCTGTTGAATGTATACCAGCCCTGGTGTAACTTTTCATTGTTCTTGAAAAGATACTGTTTTCCAGCCTCTGGGATTTAGTCTCCCAGGGCCAGGGACTGTGGTGACCCTGGAGGAGGTGGGGGTAGTGGAGGAGAGGGGCGCTGGGGACCAGGGGGAGCCAGGAGATGTAACCAAATGTAACCAAAGCGTGGAGCGAACATTCTCATGGATACACAGCAGTTACAGAGAAAGCCAAACAAAGAAGTTAGTGAAAGGTTACTGTGGCGCCTCTCTGTTTCCATTCACTGGAAACACTGTTCATAGTTACCGGTAAAATAGATTGAAAATGGGGCACATTGTCTCCATCTTCGTCCATCTTGCTCGGCCACTTTCCGCGGCTCAGAGAGAAGGAGGGAGGAGGCTGCTTGGGGCGGGGTGTGAGTGTGGAGATGAAACAGTCGGCTCCCTTTCACCTCCTGGGCCCTTTTCCTTGTCTTTGGAGAGAGAGTATTTTTCAAAACGCCATCTCCTGGAGACCCTTGGCAGGGGGTGTTTTGGTCCCTCTAGATGTGGGCAGGTGCACAGCGAATCACCTGGGCAGTGGGAGCAGTAATGTACAAATACCCCCAGCTGTACTTGGAGTTTTCCAGCCCGTGGCCAGGGTTAGAGATGCTAGGGAGGCAAAGGTGCCTCTTTCTGCTGACTGGGGGGTCTCGGGGGACCTGGATGGGCATTGGCTGGGATTGGTAGGCATGTCCTCCAGAGGGGACCAGGTGTGGGCAGACTGACCTGGGGCAGCTATTCAGGTCCAACTGCCCAGAGGCTCTTGGGGACTCTCACCATGCACCCTTGGTCATGAGAAATTCCTTCTATTGCACCCTTGGGTTTCCACCTCCAGCCTCACCGTTTCCAGTGGCAGGAAGGGCAGGTCTCAGAAAGCCCTTTCTCAGTTTGGGCTGGAGTCCGCTTCTCAGCAACACGTGAAGCCTGTTATCAGCGGTCCTTGGTCTTTCTGTCCTCAGGCCGAAGATGCTCACTTCCTGTGGTGTCACCCCTGGGAGGGCGGGCTTCCGGGGGTTCCCTATTCTGATTACCTTGGTTTGGAGCGAGCCTGTGGACCTGCAGATGTTTGGGGATCACAGACGTTTGGCAAAAACCCTGTTAAACTGAGTGGAGTGGGCGTCCTCGGAGTCTTCAGTGGGCTTCTGGGGGAAGTGCCTGGCGAGGGGGTTGTGGTGTGTGACAGCGCAGAGCCCTTCTGCCAGGCCTGGTAAAAATAATACACTACAAATGCCTCACAGATTCGCACGTCACCTTTGAGCGGAGGCCACACTCATTTCCTCTGTGTCTTTCCGGTTTCCATACCTGTGTGGCCAAGCGCTTGCAAAGGCTTCCGTCTTGTTTGTTCAACTTTGGAAGTACCAGTGTGGCGAGGCTCGGTGGCTGCTGGCCACATCGGCCCCTCTGAGAGCCTGCGTGCACAGTCTCCTTTGGGGGGCGCTTGCCCTCGCCTCCCGGCTCTGCCCCCCCAGGGATGGAGGTTCTTCCTCGTGGCCCGAGACACGGAAATGAGGGGAAGGCAGAGGCAGGAGGCAACCCTGGTGGCAGCAATCGTGGAGCGCGGAGGCTGTTCCCCAGCCAGTGATGGCGGACAGGTAGATGCTGGAACCGGTGACAGAGGACTGGCCGGCGAGGGTGACGCCCAAAGTCGAGCTGAGCGTATCAAACGACAACGTCGCAGACCCAGGAAGAGTGCTCCCCAGTTTCTCTAAGGCCCACAGGGCAGCCGTGGACAGGTGTCCACTCTGGGGAGCCTCTCGCTCACTCCAGGTGCCCTCCTTCCAGATCCTCCTGGCTGCAGGCTGTCAGCTCTTCCTCATCACCCGGAGAGCCCGGCAGATACACCCTCCTGTGAGAAGGGCGGCGGTGCCCGCAGACAGGTTTCAGTGCCAGCTGCTGCTGCGAGACAGAGGTTCTTGGCCAGGCCGTGCCTCTTTGTCACCAGAGCATGTCCTCTTTCTGAAAACCCTCCACCTGGGTCCTGATGTGCAGAGGGGTCAGCACTGCGGGTTGAGTGGGAGGCAGGGCTCGGGTGGGCTTGCTGTGGACCCCTTGCTGTGGAGGTGGGACCGCAGGGCCGGCTCGCCCTTTGTCCCGGGACCTGGTGCTTTGGCCCCAGGATGTTTCCTCGGTCTGGTCCCTGGGAAGGCCCGTCGGCACTGTCTCCGCAGAGGCAGAGGACAGAAACGTGGGAAACTCCGGCAGTGGACTGGAAATCACCTGTGACTCATTCTCTAAATGTGCAGTGGCCAAGGACACCCTCTTCCAGGGTGAGTCGCTTCCACTGACCAATCTCATCTGTTTGCGCCTTCCTCCTCCCCTGGCATCCCTCCCTGCCTCCCTGAGCCCAGACCTGGGATAGGATGCAGGGACCTTCACGCAGAGGTCTGCCAGGGTCTGTCACCTCAGTCACTTCGCAGCGGCGAGGGGACACCATGTGCTGGTCACTAGTGTGGGCACCAGAGCTTCCTCCAGGGCTGTGAGAGTCAGGGGGAGCAGGGCCGGCCGCGTCCCGGCAGCAGAGGGCCCGCTGGCACCGTTCTACCCGAAGCCTCTGCTCCTTTCTTGGTCCCCACTCGTTTGCTTTCCGAGGTGGGCAGAGCCAGGAGGGGTTTTGTTGTTGGTAAAAACAGCAACGAGCCGCAGAGTTGTGGAGCTTTTCTCCAAGTGCTGTTGGGTTGGGTGAGGAGTGTGCCCCGTAGTCACAGTGAGTGGCGTGTCGGTGAGTGAGGTCCCCAGCCTGCGTCTTCCCCTGGGCCCGGGGCTGGAAGAGCAGTTTTCCTGCTCGGCCAGGCCCTGGCTTTTCTTCAGCAACTTGCACGGAACAGGAGCGAGACAGGACCTTCCACGTCTGGCTCGCTGCATCCAACAAATGCCTTCAGGGATCATCCGCGTTGGTGGCCTCTGTCAGCGCTCGGTGCCTTTTCGTGGCCGAGTCCTGTTCCTCTGAGTGGACGGACCACCCTTTGTCCATTCATCATCTCGGGGGACGTGTGGTTGTTTCCGCCTCGTGGCTGCTCTGGACGCACACGCATGCGCCTTTGCACAGACCTCTGTGCTCTGTTCTCTCAGACCCCCCAGCTGCTGCCCACCCCCCAGCTCCAGGCCTGCCCACCACAGATGCGGTGCACGGTGGGTAGCCAATGTGGCCCAGGAAGGACAGGCATGCACCCTGGTTCAGGGAGGCAGGGAAGGCTTCCCCTGGGGGCCCCTGTCCAAGCTAGGATGGGACGGAGAATGAGAACGGTCTTCAGACAGGAGGTCGTGACCCCATAGCAGGTCGTGACCCCATAGCAGGTCGTGAGATCCGTGCGGTGAGCTGCATGGGACCAGCATTTTGAGTCTAGTCGAGGGGTGGGCGTGGGAGAGCACCCCCCGAGGTCATGCCACTCTGTTTTTGTTAGGGCTTCCGAACGGAGAGGGTGTTGGCGTGAAAACGTGCTCTGCTGCAGGTCGAAGGGAGAAGGGCGTGACACCCGCCGCTCTAGGGGCTTTTTGCAAAGGGACCAGATTATTAATCTGGAGGGTTAGATGTGGCCCTGGGTGGAGGCCCAGAGACACCGTGCTGGGAATGGTGACAACCTGGAAGTCTGAGGACGCGCGGAGGCCTTAAAATCCTGTGGTTCCTGCTTTTAAAATGATTCATTGTCCAACAGCTCTGAAAATACCTACCCTGCGCCTGGGCGGTGCCAGGTTCTGGGGGCAAATTACTGTACTTTGCCGTGTATAATGTGCACTTTTTTGCCCAAATTTTTAGGGGGAGAAAAGGGTGCGTGTTACACATGGGTAGTACCTGAAACACTTTGTATCTGTTCTTGTGTTTTGTAATTGTTTGTTACATAAAATTTCTTATGCCATAGTATGTTCAAAAATAAATGCTAAAATTCCTCTATACTCCAACAAAGAAGTACCTCGTTACAAATAAATAAAACATTGAATTACAAAGTTAAAACGAAAGATTTTTTTCCTCTGAACATTTGGCCCAGAAATGTGGGCAGGCATCAGACACGGGCAAACACGCGTCGCGTCTGTGTGGTGCCCGCATGTCTGGACTTTGGGGTCTGGCCAGGAGGGCCATAGGCAGAGCAGCGATCGCAGTGACTTCTGCTGAAATGTGGCAGACGGGACATGTGAGTATCTGTCACCCTTGCAAAATACACCTAAAACGAGGAAGCCAAGGAGTGAAAAAGGCACAGGCCCCACCAAGACGGGAGAGGATGGGAGGGGACCAGTGGCTGAGAGCCGTCACCAGATGTGGGGCGGAGAGGATCAGGGACTTGGGTCTCCGTGGGAGGCCAGTGAGGAGTGACCAGCTCACCCCAGAGAACCCCACGGAAGGGCTAGGCCTTGGGTCCTGCAGCTGACAGGTTGGGCCCGGGAGGAAGGTTGGCAAAGCCTGTTACCCCTCAGTCCCCACCCTGCCCACCAGATTTGGGTGCCTGCCTCCCCTCTCACCCTGAGGAGGAGACACTGAGGTTCCTGGGCAGTGACACCGTAAATCATTAGCGCCTCTGCCGCAGACACACCTGGGAGAGAAGACAGACCCGTCAGAGCAACGGCAGGCACTCCTGAGTCTCGGATGCGTCTGGGAAGGAGGAAGAGGGAGGGAGGCCGAACCCCAGAGGGTTGGTCACATGTCCCAGGGGCAGCTCTCAGGGTGGTTGGGAGACAGTCCCCTCCCAGCCCCTGATTTTGTGGCAGGGACCTGAGCCGCCTGTCAGACCACGGGGGCCTTATCTTCCTCTTCATCCATAGACTTGCTTGGACATCTGTGGTTTGAGCTGTGTGCTGGCCACGTGCTGTCTCTTTCCTGGTGACAATGACAACTAAAAGTGTCCCATGTCCAGAGAAGGTAAAACCCAGTTAGTGGTGTTGTATGTATTATGTCAGTTCTAAGTCACATGCTTCAGCGATATAAGAGGTGCTGTTGAGGTGAAGGGTGGAAGGCATTCCCTCTGCCCATCCCCCTTCTCATTCCTGTGTGGCCCACGGGACTTCAAAGCACAGGTGGAAAGTGTAGCAGCCTCATGGGAGGCCCGTCCCTGTTTGCAAGTTTCGTTCGACTGCCTTAGTGCAAGAGTCTACGTGAGGTCTGTCTGGAAAAGGTCTGGCTGTTGTTAACAAAACAGGAACAGTTTGCACGACATCAGTGTCACCTGGCAGCTGAGGAGGGGACTGGAATGCACGTGTGTGAACAATGACGGCCTCACTGTTCCTGTCACTGCGGGCGGTAGACGCTGTTGAGTGAGCATGTGCACAGTGTGGCTGTCGCATTCAAAGTGACTGAGCGAGTAGCTGAGTGCGTCTGCATCAGATTTTGTGTTAAGCTTGAACATTCCTCTGCGGAAGCTATTCTGATGATCCAGAGGCCGCAGCTGTGGGCACCTGGTGACTGGCAGCTTCATCATGACAATGCGCCCACTCACGCATCACGTCTCGTGCAGAGTTTTTGGTGAAACATCAAATCTCCCAGGTGGCTCAGCCCCGCTACAGCCCAGATATGGCATCCTGTGACTTCTGGCTTTTTCCAAAACTAAAATCACCTTTGAAAGGGAAGAGATTTCAGACCATTAATGAGATTCAGGAAAACACAACGGGGCAGTTGATGGGGATTGGGAGAACCGTGTGAGGTCCTGAGGTGCCTGCTTTGAAGGGGGCGGAGGCATCATTGTCCTGTGTATGATGTATCTTGTATCTTCTTCAGTCAATGTCTCTCTTTTCCACACTACACGGCTGGATACTTCCTGGACAGGCCCGGGCACCCACCCCGACAAGAGACCAGAGGGCCGGTTCCCGAACTCCGGGGGTCCTTTCTCTGATCCCGGCAGCATTTTCCTTTTTCTCCTGGGAAAACAGCCAGGGCGATTGCGAAACATACGCTTTAAAAAAAGGACAAAACTTCATGAATGAAGAATGTACACTGAGGCCACACCCACAATGAGTGGATTTTAATTCCTAACACATTGTTTTCCTGGAATGTGTGATCTGTCGTCTCTTTCATTGCGGAGATTTACTTGCTTGGGACCAAGAGGAATATTCTGACGGGAAAACTTTCTTTTCAGAGTTTATATCTTTTTTATTTTGCGAGGGCCTGGCCGTCTCACTGCGGGGATAGCTTTGGGAGCCCCCACCCCCCCTCCCACATCACCGTCTCCCTGCCCCCCTTTGAAATGCTGCCAGGTGGTTCGGTGGTTCGAGTTATTTCAGGAAACGGCCGTGCCCCACCTCGGCGTGCCGTGCCAGGGCCTGAGACTTCCCCGTGTGACTCAGCGAGGCAGCCCCGGGAGGGGACCGGTGGGCAGGAGAGGAAGAGATCTCTGTTCCGCTCTCTGAGTGGAAGGGCTTCAGGGAGGTCTTCCGTGAATTCCGCTCCTTTCCCGCCGTGACCGGTCCCCCCTGTGAGGAACTCGAAGCAGCGTCTTCCTACTCTGCCTGCCGGGACCACCGCAAAGACGCCCATCAGCCGGGAGGGCCTCCCACGTTTCAGTTTGCAAATAATTTCCCTTTTTTCGCTTCGTGGACACAGTGATCTTCCCAAGTGTGGGAAGGGTTAGTTCAAGAGAAAATAAACTGTACTTGGATTTGCAAAATGGGTGGCCTGTTTGTCCGGGGGGAGGAAAGGGCCCTTCCTCCCCCACCCTTCCTGCCCTCACAGCCTGTCCTTGGGGACGGGCTTCCGGGGGACAGAGGTGCCCACAGGCCTGGCCCCCGGGGAGTGGCTTGTTTTCCTGGCCACGTTGCCTCCCTCATCACTTTGTATTTTTAGTGCCAGCGTGTAGTTGGGTGTCTCGGCCTGCAGGTCCAGGGGGCAGAAAGGGCACCTGGCCTGAGACTGTACTGGATGGAGGATGTCTCAGGTCAGCTGGGCTGTGGGGTGAGCGGCGGTTTTGTGCCCGAGGGTCCCCCTCGGGGGCAGTCCCCTTACGTGAGGACAAAGACCTGCTTGTGTGCATCCACAGGGCAGCATTTCTGAGATCCTCAGAGCTTTGCCCTGGGAAACAGTTGTTCTTTTAAAAGGTTGTTGGTAAAAACCAGAAGTAGTACATTTAAGAAAAAATAGCTGCCTTGAACTTCCAAGTTGCCGCATCGAGGGCTCAGTCTCCTGGCGGCCGGCCAGCCCTCACTCGCCTGTGTCCCTTTCACTGCTCCGGTGGCCACGGGAAACCGGGGCTGAGAGCCACCGGGGCCACTTTGCTCCAGCGGCCCGAGAGCTGGGAGGTAGGCGGCCTGAGAGCAGCTGAGCCTGCCAGGATTCTGAGTTGTGTGCCAGGTCCTCTGCTTTCTTTCCAGTTGGTCTTTCTCTCAGCCCAGTGGTCAGATACATGAGTGTCAGGTTATAGGACATGGGGAACCCCCCTAGGGGGTCTAAGCTGTTAGGTCTCTTTCTGCCTGATCTGTACAGTCAGCTCATTTTTTCTCAACGTTTGGACACACCATTGCCATCCACCCGAGCTGTGCTTCCCTCCCTGACAATACCTGGTGTGTCTGCCCCTTTCTGTAAGAAAACCTTCTCCGTCCCAACGAGACAGGAGAGGGAGGCACCAGGAGAATTCCTTGGCAGGTGGAATAGGGAGACTGAGGCAGACGGCTGAGCAAACTGGCCGAGGTTGACAGCCAGGGGCGTACAAAGGCCACCTCCCCGGGGATGACACCCAGGCCTCAGTGGTGTTTCAGCTCCAGGCCCAGAGGAGCAGCAAGACCTGGGAGGTGAGGCCAGAACCACCTGCAATGACTGTAAAGACACCTGCCCTGGTGCCGACCAATCAGGAGATCACGACCCTGAAAGGGCGCACCTGGAGAGCTGGTGCATATTCTGCTGGACCCTCCCCTGAGACCGCCCGGAGAGTCCTGCCTGAAGGAGAGAAGCTTCCAGACAAAGGTCGTGGCCCTGGCTCTCCCTCTGGGCAGCAGCCCCTGCCGTGCCCTCCCCTCCTTCCCCCACAGGCGTGGTTTCCTAAACATGAAGGGAACCCCAGAGACGTGCAGCCAGGGGAGCGAGGGGCAGCAGCAGCCAACCCCGAACCCCTCCTGAGGCCCCATGTTCTCTGACTTCCTGGTGAGCTGACAGCAGCCCCGCCTAGACTGCCCTGTTGCTCCTTCCTTGTCTCACTGTCCCCAACTTTAATAAATGCAGCTGCAAAGTCACCTGGACCGGTGTTGTGAAGACCTTCCTGCACCCCCACCTCCCAGCAGGCCCGAGTCCCACCACCGACAGTCGGACGTCTGCTCGGTTTTATGGCGAGACCAGGCGGTGAGCACACGGGTGCTGTGCGTCAATGCCCCCGAGTAGCTCTTATTCCATGATGGTTGGGTTTGGCCCCTGTAAGGTCTCGCTGGGAGGACTCGTTTGCTTTTAGGGTCAGAAAAAGCAAGGTCTGGAGGGGCTGAGGGGCCTCATGGGCTTGCGGAATGTCACAGGGGGCGTACGACTCTCACGGGGGACGGAGGGCAGCGAGCGTGCCGCTGCCCTGTTGAACAGGGACAAAAAAAAAAGCAGGAGCAGCGTCTGTTCGGTGAGGCTCACCTGTGTGAGCGCCGCGGCCCCTGCGAGGTGGGTCGGTTGCTGTGTCCATTTCACAGATGCGGTGACAGATGCTGTAGGTGGCCTCCCCGGTGTGCAGTGTCCCAGGCAGCCAGGACAGAGCTTGCTTCCAGGTCTGCGGAGCGTGTCCTTGTCCTCTGGCCCTGGGGTGTTGTGGTCTGCTCCTGGTTCTCCTGGAGCGGACTCCTGGTTCTGGAGGGTTCACTCCTACCTCTGATTTCCCCCCTTGCCTTCTAATTCTTGTCTGAATGGCTTGTTTTGGAGTCTGCATTTTACTTGAAGTCACCTGAGTGTCCCTTTAGAAGTGATGAGGGAATGAGTATCATTAGAGAGACCGGGAAGCACACCCCTTGATTCCTGCCTCGTGAGGTCTCATTGCTGGAGCCACGTCCACCTGCGGGACCAGGGCTGGGGATGCATCACACCAGGTGGGGTCCGTCTTCATCTGTGTGAGCTGCAGGTTATGGCGGTTTGGGCTGGAGACCTGTCTGCACACGAGGCTGGGGAGGGGCCAGCTCAGGGACTGTCCGGTGGTCTCAGGTTGGAGCCCCCTGAGTGACGTTGGAGCAGGGCCCGGGGAGAGGCGAAGGGCCTTCTGGGGACAAAACCCACTGATGTGGGCTCCTAGCTCGGGGCAGGGAGTTAGGAAGGGGGCAAATCTGGGCCCTCCTGGCGATCGGGCCTTGATTGAGCCCCTTTGGAGGTGGGCGTCCCTTTTTCCTTCCGGGGAACCTGAGAAACTGAGGCTCGAGCCAGCAGAGTTCATTCTTCTCGAATTCTTTCTGAGCTGTTTGCCATAACCCTGCTGCAGGGTGTGCGAAGTGGCTGCCCTGTCCCCTGTCCTTGATCCGTTTCCTCTGCACAAAGTGCAAGTCTTCCCTTGGGTGGGTGGACTCAACTTCCCAGGGAAGACCCTGTTCACTGTTGGGGCCCCTCTGTGAACCCCCTCCTCCACTGCAGTGACGTCTTGGGCACAGGCGTGGGGAAGCATTTCCGAGGCTCCTGTTAGGGGCAGGTGGAGCCGGTGGCCACCCTGGAGTGCCCGGGTGGCAGCCAGTCTTCATGGCCCAGGGGACCCAGTCCCAGGTGTGTGTGGGGGGCCCAGCAGGGACACAAGTGCCACCAGACAAGACTGAAACACTTTTTATTTTGACCTGAAGTGGCACCTGGACAGTCCCTATCCTTCATCAGGCCCTGCTCTGCGAATACAGGTGTTCTGTTTATCTGAGGCTGAACAGGTTGGCTCCCCTCAGCTCTTTACCCATGAACAAGGCCACGTAGCGTCAATGTCGGAGGTGAGCCCGATGGGAAGGAGCCGCTCTGCTCACAGCGGCTGTGAACACAGGCCCTCGCTCGCCCTGCAGAGGCCTGGGCTCCGTGCACGGCGAGCCGACTTCATCCTGCTCTGTTCAGGGGAGACCTGCCTGTCCCGGGCTTCCCGGGGCTGGCTTCTTGCTCCAGCTCCTTGTCCTGACTTCTGCGAACATTTGCAAGGCACAAAGTGACACTGACTGTGCGCACTGCTGAAATTACGTAGCGGCGTAATTCAGGCCCGGCTTCGTCGTTCACATTCTTAGGTGCCCCTCCAGTCTGTGACCTTCAGGAACCTGGGAATGTCGCAGGAAGCTTGCAGCCACAGAGGCAGTTCTGACTGTTTGGTCCAGGGTCTGTGACAGCGTGTTTGTGGGACAGGGCCCAGGTCACACCTGTGGAGGCCGGGGCTGGCATCTTGCGCCCCCGCCGGCAGCTGCTCAGTGGCTTGTTTCTCTTCTCCCCCCCTCAGCCATCCTTGTCACACATCAGTGACCGCGCTACATGAGGGGCAGGCTGCTTCAGGGTGTGGGGCCCTTCGGGGTCCCCACCCAGAGCAGAAAGGTGGAACACGGCACCCTCAGGGTGGGTGGGAGGAGGAACGTGGAGAAGAGAGAGATGGTGTGGCCCTCTGGCCTGCATCCCAGGTCTTCTGATGGAACTCTCACTGAATTCCCCCAGGGAGGGGGGCTGCCGGGAGCACCTTCCCCTGCCTGAGGCTGCCACACAGGTTGGAGGAGACTTCAGTCACCCTGGAGCAAGACCCTCCCACTGTCACCTACAGAGCTGGGATGCCCTGACCATTGTCATGCAGATAGTTCCTAAAGCAAAAATAATACTAATGTGGTAGAGAATCTGATACCTAAACAGTCAATGCATTTTTTTGTGTGTGTGTTATTTATTTATTTATTTATTTAGCTCAAACTTGGGTGTCTATTGCCGTAGGGACCGTTGGGGCAAAGCTCTCTTAGCCAGTCAAAGAAAGGATGTGCTCCTGGTGTGGGGAAGTTTCACTGAACGTTTGCAGAATGCTGGCGCAGGGCCCAGCCACCCTGAGAGTGTTGTGATTATTCTTTTTTAATCCTCACCCGAGGATACGTTCACTGATTTTGAGAAAGAGAGGGAGGGAGGGAGGGAGGGAGGAAGGGAAACACCGAAGTGAGAGAGAAACATCAAAGTGAGAGAGAAACATCAATTGGTTGCCTCCCACATGCACCCAGACGAGAGATGAACCTTCAGCCAAGGCATGTGCCCTGACTGGGGATCGAACCCGCGACCTTTTGGTATAAAGGGCGACACTCCAACCAGGTGAGCTAACCAGCCAGGGCAAGAGCATGCAGGTTTCTCCTACGATGCGGGCTGACTGTAGCTACAGCGGGCTGACTGTAGCTACAGCGAACTGGGTTTGGGGGAAAAGCTGGAATCGGTCAGATCAGGGTGATGGCCGTGGTGGGTTTGCTGGGCCGAGAGCCCTGAGCTGAGGGAAAACCAGTTGAGTTAGAGTCACAAGAGGTGAGAACGCTGGAAGAGGTGAAAATGCAGGGAGTGTTGAAAATGCAGGGAGAGGTGAGACCCAGGCTGGCAGCCTGAGCCTGAGCTGCAGGTGGGAAGGTCTCCCGCCCTGGTGAGGAGCAGGATGGGTGGGGGCGGGGCTGGGAGCTCTGAGCGGACTGTGAGGAGCAAAGGTGGTGGTAACACACTTTCCTTTTAAAGGGAGGAACATACCGGTGTCATTACAGGATACTGTTGCAAATGCCCTCAATACACATTATTTCATTTACTCCCTTGCTCAGTGACTGTTTGCGGAAGGAGCAGGGAGTGGGCCCTCTACCCGGGATCACAGGGATCACAGTTGGACAGACACTCCTGTGGGGGCTGGCAGCCCGGGTTTCGACGAGCTTTGTGTTAATTTGCCTGGTTTATTGCTGCGTATCTCTGGAGTCTGATTCCCTGCATGAGACGTGTCTCCTTCACCCGTGTGCTGGAGCCTTACCTAGCTTTGCCGTTGTGAGAACCAGGGCTGTACATTCTGTGGCAATGTGTTGTCTTGTGCCCCCCGAGCTGTTCCATCCGGAGGCGTTTGTGAAAGTGTCACGTGGTGTGCAGACTGACAGCTAATGACCTTAAAGACAAGTGCTGGAAAAGACAGCCGAGCTCCAGATTTCAGGGCTCCGCTGCGGGTCTGTGTTTGTGGAAATGATTTGTGTTCTGTGGCATCTTCCCCTCTCTTGGCTCTCATATGCTGTTGTTTTGACTTGTTTAGAAGATAATTTACTTCTTAAAGAGACTGATGTAACCAATCTGGGGAGTTGCACTGATTATGGTAGCTAGACATTTGAAGTCAGTGCGTTCTCCTGTTGTGAGATCTGTTGCCTATTCGTGTATTTGCCCACCCACTTCCACAACAGAAGCTCACTGTGTGCCGTGCACCAGGCACGGTGCTGGGTGCGCTGTGAACGCAGCAGGTCTGGCTCGGTCGGCCCGCCAGGTGGTGAGGGAGATAAAAGCCACGTGTCAATATGTGCACACTAATGTGGCAAAGCTACAGATGACACTGAGAGGGGTCTAAAGCTAGGGACTATATAGGGTTGTAGAGGAGAGGTTTTGGGGTGCTTTCCCCCAGAAAGAAAAGAGAACAGTCATATGAAGAATGAGGACGGGGGCTTCTGGGCAGATTCTGTGGAATGTGCAAAGGCCCCGAGGAAGCTTGTGGTTCTCAGGGAGGTAAAAGGACGAGGAAGCCAGAGCGTAATGGATCGGAGAGGGTGTGCTGGACCACAGCCCCAGGAAGCCGGGGGGTTTGGGTTTTATTTTTACACAGGGAACTAACCTGCTGTGTTAGAGGTGACTACGGACTTTCTCCAGGAGAGAGTAAATCGAGGGCAGAGAGACTTGGGGATAAGCAGTGACTGGCCAGTTCCCGGGCAGTGGGGTGAGCAGCGGGGCTCGGGTCAGGGCGGGGATTGGTCTCGGATGACAGTGTTGGAATCGCCTGGGAACTTAGTGATGCCCCTTCTCAGCCTTGTTGCGGACCTACTGAGTCAGAAACCCTGGGCTCGGACCCAGCGGCTGGTGTCTGAATGAGCCCTCCAGACGCGTGGAGAAAGTTGAGACCCTGTGGTGTGGAATGGCTGGGGTGGGGGGATGGTGAGAGGTGGATGGGTTCCAGGTAAGTCTGGAGTGGAGGAAAGCTAGGACACACCTGGGAAGTTGAGGATAAAGGACCCGGGGGTGAGCGTGAGCACATGGGCAGGAAGGGGCCTTATTCGGTGCCGTGAAGGAGACTGTGGTTGTGGAGAGGTGTGACCTTTGAACACACGGGGTCAGGATGCTTTGAGACGTCCCGGTGAAGGTGCCGAGCTGTGGATGGCAAGACACGTGCAGCCGCAAGGAAAGGGCCAGTTTCCAGAAGGACGTCTGGGTCTTGCCAGAGTCCAGGGAGGATTCCATGCCTTTGGGATAGGCGGGGCCTCGCTGTGCAGAGTGGGAGGCAGTAGCCAAGGGCCCAGCCCGGACTTGACACCAGCGGAGCGTGAACCAGCGGAGCGTGAACCAGCGGAGCGGTGGGAAGAGCGGCCAGCACAGAGAGACCCAGGGAAGGCGGTGTCCTGGGGGCACATTCCGGGAAGGACCCGTGGTCAGCGGGGCGCAGAGCTCCCTCTTAGACCTCATGAAGTGCACATGTGAGTGGGCTCTTCAGTGAAATGGAAATGGAAACGCAAGGACCAACTTGATCTGCACCGGGGGTTTTCGATTAGAAGGAGCGCAGCCCCGGTGATTTCTGTTCATGAGTTTTCGGCCCAGCCAGTTCTCACTGACTGACTGAGTTTCCCCTCCACCCCGCCCCCTTCCCCGCGGGCAGCTGCTCGCCCTGCACAAACTCTGAGTGAGCATTTCCTGGTCACCCTGACGCGGGGCACGTAAAGGCCTCTGCAGCCTGTCCGATTTTCTTTTGTTACTATATTTAAAGCAACATCCACGATTAGGAAAATGTTTTCCTGGCAGCGAGCGGAACAGGCGCAATAAAAACGACTGCTCACTATTGACCGTGGCCACCGTGAGGCCTGCGTTGTGTTTCTGAGTCCACGTTCCTGGGAGCAACAGGCTTTCTGCTCACTGCCACTCCGCAGGTTTGCGGCGCTGAGAGGGAGAGAAGGGGGCTCACCGCTTCCCCGTCTCCTCTGGGCAGCCCCCAGAACTTTCTCCTTTTGACACTGGGGTCAGGGACTGTGAAAGGGTGGGCCTGGGGAGAGGAGCGGACAGTTACACACTGCTGGGTCTTTAGGGTCCTTAGATTTATTATTTCAGCACATCTCCCCTGTGAGGTAGGTGGTATTTCCCCATTGGCACAGGTGGAAATGAGCAAATAAAGCTCCATTCTAATTAAGCCCAAGTCTAAGATGAACGTTTCTTCTGCGTGGCCCCAGGTGGGGACAGGGCGGCCGGCCGAGGGGCAGGTGAGCGGAGGTATCGGAATGGACGCAGAGCTAATGAGATACTTTGAAGGAGACTGAACCACGGCCAGGCACTTGGATTTAGCTTCAGTGACACGTTCTGCACGGAACAGGAAGGGCCCTTCGGACCTCTGGTCCTTAAAGACGGACGTAGGCGTTTTTTCGCTGGAGCTGAGAATCTCGCATTAAAGTGGTTACGGACCCGGAGCTCCTGTGGGCATTTCACGAAAAGCTTTCCTCCTGCTCTGATGTCGTCTCTCTTCCTCCTGTGTGCACGTTTAATTTATTTACCTTTTCTTCCCTTTCGAGCTGCAAGGCCCTGTTTCTGGTTGGTGGAAGCTGTGCTTCCCTGAGTTCAGAGGGCTCACCCTCCTTGCTCTGTCTCCCTCAGTTCCCCTAGGAACTTGGGGTCGTTTTCGCTTTTTCTCCTGGAGTTGTCTTACGTGCCATGTGCTTTGAGGGCACTTCCTCGGAGCTTCCGTTTGCCTTCACTGGCCCTCCAAGTCCTTGAGGAAATGGAGGTTGAGTTAATTAAACTGAAATGTGGCAGAAAAGCCTCCTGGAATGATGAGCTATCCACAGCACAGACCTGGTTCGTGGCAGGGACGTCTGAATCCAGCTGTTCTTGACCACGGGCCCTCGAGTCATGGGCTCTACAATTGGTGCCAGGCCCAGGAGGGTCATGCGTATTCCCAGCCACAAAAGGTCTATAGTCACGTTGGAGAAGACAAAGTTGGGAAGAATCAGTGGGCCATTTAAAATGACAATGGGTCCCTCAGACCTCAAGCAGATGTCACTCGTGAGTGGCTCCCAGCCTGTTTAGTGCCCTTTAAGTACACGGTGTTTAAACAGAATTCAAATGGGTTCCCAGCATTTACAAGTGGGAAGACTTCAGCCACAACTCTTGGTTCCAGCTGCTCTTGAAGAGGCTACTTTGACCATGGACGTTGGGCTACCCGTGTCCCCCAGAGAGAGGGGACGAGCTGGGGACCAAGCCCTCCCAGCTGAAACGTGTCCTCCGTGGTCCCAGCTGGGAGTGGCGCCATTCTCACTGTCCCGAGGCTGTTTGCTGTGCAGCCTGCTTCTCGATTTCACAAGCCGCCGCCTTGGCCTCTGGCATTTGCGCCCTCTGGCCCTCATCCTACTGATCAGGGCAGGAGACATTTAGGAGTTTTGCACTGTCCTCGCAGCAGCAGGGGCTGGGGGAGGTCCTGGGTGCGGGCAGGCGCTGTGGCACGCTGTGGCTCAGTGGGACGCAGAGGACTTCTGAGAAGCTGAACGAGGGCTCGGGGCACTTCTTCGGTCACACTTCCTTGCAGATTCCTCCTTGTTTCCCATGGGAGTTCTTCAAATGCGGGCAGTGTCACAGCTGCCACGATTGCACACGTGCGTCTTGAAAGCTGGGTTGTGGAAAATGGTGGGAAAAGAAGCAGGAAGTCTTTGCCCCAAACTGTAGTTCAGATGGTTCAGGGTGCGAGGACAGGCGGGAAGAGCCCTGCCCCGGTCTGGGCATTGGCTCGTTGTTAGTAATCTCCGCAGACATTCTTCGAGGTGTGAGTTGCTGACAGTGAACTCGTGAGGAGTGTGTGACCCTACTCAGCACCGTGAGCCATGGTCAAAGTAATGCGTAGTGCACACTGAGGTCCCTGTTGTAGGCCAGGAGGTCGGGGGTTGGGAGAAGCATCGCTGGGCAGAGAGTTCAGTGAGCAGCAGTTGGGGGTTGTGCTCACCAGGCCCATGAGGGTAAGGAAGACAGAACGTGCAGATGCCGATGGGCACGGTCAGCGTCCCTGTAGGCGGTGCCCGTAGGCTGCCCCAAGTCCAGGTCAGGACTACAGGGACGATTCCCGGGGCAGGAGTTGGCCAGGCAGCCCCAGTGGGAAAGGACGGAAAGGGTGCCATGCACCCTGGAGCAGGAGGGGCCATGCTGGGGACGGCTCTGTGGAGGCTCCTGGGGAGCCCTGGAGGTGGGGGGAGTCTACATTGGGACCGAATTGGATGACAGTGTGGCAGGAACAGAGGCTGGGGGACCAGGAAAATTGTGGCCACGTCAGAAGATCCTTTTGGTTTTAGAAGATGGCACAGATAGGCCATGGAGTGGCCAGGGCCCCAGTTTACCCGCTGCTGGAGGAGCTGGCACTTGGCCACATTGAAGACTGGGCTCAGACGCTCCATTACAGACAGAAAGATGAGGGTGGCTGATTGATTCATCACTTCATCATCTTGCTGAATGCCTAAATTATAGTTTATATTTCCTGGTGGTTTTTTTTTTTTTTTTTTTCTTTTTCCTTTGAGGGGAGGGAGGAGGGAACTCTTTGTAACATAACTTTGATAAAAGTTTGCAAGAGTGTATTGTGTTTATCAAGATAAGTTGTACCAGAAGTTTATTTGTAACATTGTTTCTGAGTGATTGCTCTTGAGCAAGAAGCTTTCCAGGAGGAGGTGCCCTTCTGCCCACAGAGCCCTGAGGACCCTGAGGACGAGGTGTCACCCTACTCCCACTTGGGGAGCAGTGTGGGTCACTTCTGGCCCCCTAGGGCCGCTTGTGGTCAGAGCAACTCTGTTTATTCTCACAAGGGTGCTGCAGACTGCTAGCGCCCGTGCTGTGGGTTAGTGGTGGGGGAAGGTCCCCCACAGACATTGTGGGGGAGACGACACATTCCCGGGGCACCCCCACTGTAGGGCACCTCTGATGCAGCTGCCCTTGTTGGGGTTGTGTGGGGACCGAGTTCCACTGACTTGTAGCTCAGGCTGTCGTCCTTGCTCCCAGGAAGACGTCAGCAGCCTCTAAGGAGCCCCTGGCCTGGGCTGCACTTGGGTCTGTAGTCAGCACGGCAGCCAGGTGGTTGTCTGAATGGCACATCTGAGCTTGGCATCTGTGCCCAGAGCTGGTCAGTGGAGGCGGGACCCCAGCGCCTGCCACTCTCTGTCCCACTTGCCACTTGGGCTCTTCCCACCCTCCTCACGGCCCTCAGGTGCCCGCAGGCCCTGCCCCCAGACCTCAGACTTCAGTGTCTGCTTTGGCTTTTAGCAGGAGCTGGCACGAGAAGCCTGGAGGGAAGGATGAGCCCCTAGTTCTTCATGAAGGAATTATCCTTTTCCTCCTTGGTACTTCAGGCCCATGGATGTGTGTTGAAGGAATGGCTCTGAAGTTGGTTTTAGCATTTAGTGCCAGGAAAACAGGAACTTTCCTCATTTAAAATCCTGAATGCCTCCTTTGCAAAGATCAGTTCATTAAAATGGTCCTTGTTTGCCTTTTGCCTTTGATGCCAGGAGCCTCTGAGGTAAAATTTTCCGTCATCCTGGACGCTCAAGCCTGGGTGCTGGTCGAACATCGTCTGCGCTTGTCGCCCAGCCCAGCAGCCCTCTCCCAGTCTGCCCACGTGTTTGTGGATGCTCATTGTGTGGTCATCACATGCCAAGCACCAAGGACACTGGGGGGCAGGAATGGAAGTGGGTGGGCTGCTGCTGCCCAGTGCGACATCATGGGGCCTGGAGCCGGGTTGCTGTTGCAGAGACGTGGATGGCTTCCAGGTGTGTTTTACGGTAGAATCAAGTGGATTTGCTGGAACTTGTATGTGCACTGCTCCTCTTCGAGAGTGTCTCCCGGGTTTATGAGCGTGCGGATTTAAACAGTAGGAACAAAACACCTGCAAATATCGCATCTGTACAAATGAGGAAGCTGAGGCCCACATAGGTTAAAGTACTTCCTGGAGCCATGCAGGTATGGGCTGGTCTGGAAGATAAACTCAGGTCTCCTGTCTTACCCATGAGTCCACTGGCCTGATGGGCTCCTGGTGTTTTCTTCCTGTGAAGGTTAGGGGGGTTCTCCATCTGTGAATCGGATGCCTTGGGGTGTGCGTGTATGTGTGCATACATGTGTGCATGTGTGCATGTGTATGTGTACACACATGTATATGTATGTGTGGACTTTGTGTTGCCCTTTTTTCGAGCTGGTTGGGCCTGCTCTGTAGTTCATCCACGAAGATCTGCAGAGCTCCAGCCCGTTGATTTGATTTCCTGTAACATAAGGAACATGTAGTGGCTCTGCGTTCCTGGCTTTAGGTGACCAGGGTGTGTTATGTCATGACAGTGGAATGAGATCTGCGGAACCTCTGTGCTCCGGGAGGCGTCATTAAGCAATTGCCTTTTGGATACAATGCCCGTTAAGAAGATGTCTTTTCTAAGAGTGCAGTTGTGCCGGTATTCTCAGTCTTTCTGATTTTTCTGAAGCTAAGCTAGACTGTGAAACATTTTCCACAGTGCACCAGCAAGGGAGAGGACAGGATAAAGCATCTTACCAATTCCCACACGTCTGCGTCGGAGACAGGGTGCAGAGCCTCTGGGAGGAGACGTGCAGTTGTTTCTAGCCCCATGACAAGGCTGAGCACCTGATGCTGAGTGGCTGTCATGGCGGGAGCTGGCCGTGCGGGAGTCCACGCTCCCCCGCGCTGTGCTGGAAGGTGTGTTCATCATCTCCAGGCTTCCCCTTTCCCTGCTGGCTGTTAAAGCCATTTCACAAGGAAGACATGCACATCTTTGTATGAAGGGGGAGCTAAATTACTCATTCCAGGAGGATCACCGGCCCTGCCCCCCAGGCAGGGTGGCCTCTGCCTCTCTATCCAGCCCTGTCCAGGTGCTAGCGGGGTCACGCCTGCACGCTCCAAGGTTGCTCTGCCCATGGCTGGAATCCCTCCCTCTCTGGGTTCATCCTTTTCACCCTCCAGGACTCAGCTCCTGGTTCTCTAGCAGGTCTTTCCAGACACAGCTTCCCGTCGCCACCCTCCCATCAGCCTATGCGCAACTCAGGGTGACCTGAGTGTGTGGACTGCACACCGTAGTCCCAGATGGTGCGTCAGCTCCGTGCTGTGTGACACTGGACAAGACACAGACCCCTCAGCGCTTCAGCTCTCTCCTCTGTCAGGTGGAATGAATAACAGCGTTTACCTTCTAGGACTATTGTTAGGTTCAAAGAGTTAGTGCACGTCAGTCACTCACAAAAGCACCTCCACTTGTGTTACTTATTATCATTTATATTTTTATCTATCATTTGTTTTTATTAAGGGTGAGAACTCTTCTCCCTACACTGTTCTACCCTGAAGCCCCTTCTGTGGCGCATGGCGCTCAGTCCGTGTGGCTGCCACGAGTGAGGCACGCCAGCCCACGGACACGCAGCCCTATTCTAGTGCGTCCAGTTATGCCCTGCTCTGTTTCAGTCACTCTTTTAGGGGTGTAGGCCTGAATGTCTGTGTCATCCTCAGACTCGAAGCTGTTTAGAATTTCACTTCAAATTCTGCTCTTTCACACAGGTTTGTAGTTTTGGTATGATGCCCTTTACAGGTCATGGTCTAGACTGAACACGAAAACACCATGTTTGACTAATCAAATAAAGGCGGCCATATGGCTTAGAACGTCATAGGGTTTAAGGAAATGCTTATCATTTGTGCTTTAAGAAAAGCAGAGATATCCAAATGCACTCCTTTACTTCCTCATCATACATCTCCATTTCCGAGTTAATGAGTGCCTTGCTGGGAGTCGCCTGTTCAAAATTCAAATGTTAGTGCTTCAGCTTCCGTTGTGTGCTCCGATGTATTTGCCCTCGGTATCATTTCCCAAGGACTACTTGAAATCCAAATAACATTTCTTGAGAACTAAGAGGCTTAATTTCTTTTTCATTTATGGTTCTGCGCAATGGTGTGACCAGCCGGCACCCGCCGGAAGATCCCATGTCTGTAACGGCTCATGGCCACGAGAACCGCGTGGCCTTCTTCTCTGAAAGGTGCTATTGAGAAAGTGGTGTTGCGGCGACTGTGGTGGGACGGCCAGAGGCTCCTCAAGGGCAGTGAATGAGGCCGGCGGGCCGAGGACAATGTGGTGAATGGCTCTTTGTCACACGGTGGAATGAAATACTGGAAAATGTTCTTAGAACAGACAGTGCTGTTTGGTCAGAGTGGACACGATATAGTGGAGAGCTTTGGAAAACTTGCATTCGGTGACTAATATTTTGACTCAGGAAAGACAAAAAAGACAGTCGGTATGTGAGGATGCCGCAGCTGAGCGTGACAGGACACGGCCGAGTGCGGGCCCGGAGCCTGCGTCCTGGGCAGGCCCTGGCTTGCACGGTGACTTGTCGGGCCACGGCCCTTTCTCCCCATGCGTACCGTGGAGACAGCATACAGGCGTATCCCCCGATTTTCCTCATGGTTGTCTTTATGTATTCATTTTCCTGAAAAAAGGTGGCCCCTTTTCTACTTCCTGGCTAATTTCACTAGGAGAGCACACTTTTGGTGGTAGTCTTGCCGTTATGTATCACTTAGGAGCAGACATAAATGGTTCCACTTGAAAGACTGGAAAGTAAGGGAATTTCCTTCTAATGCAACCTTTGTCTTTAGCACTTTCCCAACATGTGGGCCACTGACTGGGGTTTAACAACTCTTTTATGAATGAGTTGTTCTGTTAGGAAAGGATTTCACAAAATTTAAATTTTTGCTTGTTTGGGTTGTGCTCTTCTTGGCTTTTGAACGTTAACTTAAAATGAAAAGAATCAGCACATCCGTTTTACCTGCTGAAAGTGAAAGGCTCATCCCACTGTTTCAGAAATGGAGTCTCCACCGGCATTCACCCTCCCATAGAGGGTCCCTACAGGGTATATTTGCTTTTGTTTTTCTATAAAATGATGTATTTCATTGCAATTTCCTCTTCAAGACATATTTGCTCCCGAGCTTCCTCCACACAAGTTCAGTGCCCGTAAAAAGTTTCTTGTCAAAACACAGCCGTGACCTGACTGATGCGGCTCAGTGGATTGAGGGCCCGCCTGCGAAGCGGAGGACCACAGGTTCGAGTCCCAGTCAGGGCTCAAGCCGGCTGGGGGGAGCTCTTCCCCCAGATCCTTAGTCCTACCTTCTGTGTGTCCTCCTCTGGGAAGGGAGGGGCCTCTGTAGTTTCTTCATTTGCGGCTTTGGGGCAGCAGTTGTTTTACAGCTGCCCCTGGATCCTTCTGGCAGAGTCAGCAGCCATTGCCTGTGTGAATCCACTTGGGTAATGCACGCGGAAGGCGCATCCTTTCAGTTCCCCTGCGCTGCCAGAAACCGTAGGCGCCCAGTGCTCATGAGGACAGCATGGTCACGGCGTTGTTCAGGTGAATCACAGGTTTGCGCGGCCCCTGAAGGTTAACGAGGCCACAGCCGCAGGGCTGTAGGGCTGCATTTTCCCATCTAGGAGAGATCAAACTCGAGTCCAAGCGCCCCATTGCAGGGCGCCCCGCAGAGCCCGCCATGTTCGCCCGTGGGCGGGACCCACTTCCTCCCCAGGGTTCACTTCCGGTCCGTTGCGGCTCCGCCGGGCGGAAATGCGTGCGCCGCAGTACCGTGGTTCCGAGGCCTCTCGCGCTCGCGGGCTCCCGGGGACTTGCCTGTGTTCCCACAGTGGCGACTACCTCCCGAGGGAGGAAAGGTTGCGTTACTGCAATCATAGCTCCGGGAATCCACGCTCTCGCTGGGAAAGCTGTGGAAAACCAGCAAAGGACGCACAATCAATTCCCAGCCGACCTAAGTAGAAGGGAACAGGAAGTCGAGGGTGTATTAGTCTAGACGGAATTTGTGTGGCCTCCGATTGGACAAAAAACCAAACTCTGCAGAATTCTAGTCTTGTGATCCCCCCTACCGCTCCCATCCTTGCTCCCACGTGTTCCTTCACGAATATAAAATATAATACAGCGGCCACAAGAAGCTGATTGAGTGAAAGTCACTAAATACTGTGGCCTTGCCGGCAGGCCCGCCCCTCCCCCACACGCTCACTCAGGGCTCAGCCGGAGGGACCGGTCCCCGACCTCAGTGGCTGGAGCCCCCGGGGGAGGCCTTGGACATGCGAGTCACTGCCTTGTGGGTGCCCAGGTGGCCATGGGCTGCTTAGGGCACTAGGGTTCAGCCTCCCAACCTCCGCTTGCCATGCCCGTCTTTCCTCCCGTGAGATTGGCTAGACCCTGTGCGGGGCACACTCTTACTCCTGTCGCCGAGTGCGTCCGCGCTCCCGCGCTCCTCGGGTGGGGTAGGTAGTCAGGGGGCCGGAGTTTCAGCTGTGCTCCCCGGGGTGGGACAGTGGCTCCCAGCCGTGAGGCAGTAGGCTGGTCTGTGGCTGTTGGGGCCTGGTGTCCAGTCCTGGCAAACCCACTGAATGGGGCTTCCCTTTCTCATTAGACTCAGGTCTGCCCTGGGCTGGGCAGGTGGAGGGAGAGGGTGGCTCCGGTGTTGGGGTCCTCGCCCTGCCCTGTGCCACTACTGGGTGTCACTTAGCGGTTCTTAAACCTCAGCAACCTAGCCACAGGGGTTTTCATACAGATGAGTGAGGGGTGGGCACACCAGTGAGCAGTCATTTACTGGCACATGGTGAGTAAATGGTGATTTTAGTAAGAAACAATGGACTGTGGATGATGCCCTCTTCCAGTTTCCGAGCTTCCAGCCTCTTGACTCTTTTGCCTGTGTTGTCCTCAAACTCAAGGAAACTGTCAGCTGCATCATCTTTGCTTCCTCGTCACTTTTTCCTCCTTATAAATGCATTACTTATATTTTCACATGTTTTCTTTAGCCTTACCAGTCAGAGAGCATTTCTAGATAGAACGGGAATGGAAATTTGAGTGAGTGTCTGAATCTGGTTCTCTCCCCCATTAGGGGAGGTCTGGTGGGCAGAGTTCCTTAGGAATGTCATTTATTTTTCAAGTTACACAGTAAAGAAGAAGCAGAGGTTTCCTGTTACTTCTCAAGTCAATTTCCATTAAAATCTTCAGTGTTCAGTGTGTGGCTTCATGTCTTTTGAAATGATTGCTCTTTTTGAACCAGTGTTTGTGACAACGTTTTGAGTATAGACACTCATTATCTGCCAAAGCCTCCGCTTGCAGGACTTTGCAGATGACTAACAGCAATCCATGAGAAGGGATTGCTCTTGGCTGGAGGCCAGGAATATTGGCTCATTGCTCTAGGGTTTGCTACCTGAAGGGGCCGAAGACCAGAGGTTTAATTCCCAGATAGGCCAGCTAGTGTGGCTTTGCCCATGCCTTCAGTCTGACCTCAAACGCCAGCGTCTGTGTCTAAAATCCGTGCCATTGGCCATAGGGCTGTCAGTCACAGTGGCAGAAGACCAAATGGGCCACTCACTCAGAGGAGACATCCACATGCCCCCTGTGTGCAGAATGGTGGGTCTTCAGAATCAACCCCGAAAGACAAATGCTGACGAAGACTGTCCGGGAAACTTGACAAAATGCTGCCAAGAATGGCGGAGGGATAGATCAGAGTTCAGAAGTCTGGGAAATAAGGAAACTCTCAGCTATTTAAGTTCCGACCATGTATCTGTAAATGGTTCCATTGGAGAAGATAAGCGGTAAGTTCCAACATGTGACAGTTGTCTAATGAACTTAGATCTTTAAAGGAAGGGCACAAAAAGCTCTCTCGTTTGACCTCTCGTGAACTTTGTGAGACGGGAGCCACCATCCCCATTTCACAGATGAGCAAACGGAGGCACTGAGCTCTTACTACAGCAGGAGGCCACGCCGCCAGTTGCACAGCTGAACGGGGCTATGAATCGGGGCTGTGTGATTCTAGACAGATCTGAGGCTTGTCGGAGATGCTCTGGACAATAAAACGGTTGTAAAGAGGGGTGTTCGGCGCCAGAAGAAAAGACAACAGCTACACGTGAATAGACCTGAAGGAGGTGTGGGTAGCAACAGAGCAGAACCCTGCACCTCCTGTTTGTCCACCTGGCCTTTGTATACATCTTAAAGCACCCAGCACATTAAAAATAGGTTGGGAAAGTAGCAAGAAAGAATGGGACTTTCTAAATGCACTTAAGCTCCCTGGCCTAACAGAATTCCTCTCCCGGGTCCTGAGAACATTTTGGAAGGAGGTAGTTCATGCGTATTCCTGATCCGAGGAAGCCTCGGGAGCAGCAGGAACCTGGGGAGGGGGGAGGAGACGGGCCGGGAGTTCTGCTTCGAGCCTGCTGTGTGTCCAGGCTCATCTGAGTGAGCCCGTGGGATGGACCTAGAGTCAGAGAAAGGATGTCCAGTGGGGACAGCGTTCATTGTCTGGCATTACCTCCAGCATTTGGAAGAATTCAGGTGTGAGAGGGCTGCCCCTCCCTCGGGCCTAGGGCGTCTCCATGGGTGACCAGACGAGGAAGGCATCCCCTGACCTGTATCTTAGAGCGCAACTCAGTGTCTGGAATTTTTTGCATCTTGGGCGTCTCATCTGGGACAAGGCCATTTGATGTCATTTCCAGATGAGGCAACTGAGAGAGGAAGAGGGAGTGACTGTGCCAAGGCCACTTGGCAGCTTGGTGACAGGCAGGCTGGACTCTCACCTGTGCCCTTACGTGACACAGGTCATTGAGAGTGTCTGGGAGGCAGCACAGGTGTGGGGCTGGGCTCACCTGGGTGAAGTCCCGGCCTTGTCACTATGTCACTGTGGTTGTTCCTCCATGGTTCCCCAGAGGACCGGGACTGTGAGGACGAGGTGGAAAGAATGTGCTTGGCATGGACACTAAGTGCCGAGGGTGCATTCTCTTCTCTCTTGCGCGAGGCCTGGAATCTTTCTTCATTGTTGTCATTAGCACTGATAGGTTTTCCAGCATCTATCCGCTTGACCAAGAAGTTCCTCTCTTACCTGGATATTCTCTCTGGGTGATTGAAGGGCGACTTCTTATCATTTCTCTGCAGGTAACAACTAGCTTTACGTCTTCTCGGGCATTTCGGTGAAGGATCCAACAACAGGCCCTTAGCCATCCTTTTGGCTCTGAAATTACGGGATTTATTCTTTCTGATTTCCCTCCTCCAGCTGAGCAGGGCCCCCCCGTTACTGTGGTAACACCCCGCAGTGATCCTGTCGGGAGGTGTGATGGAACTGTCTGTCGAATCTGGTTTTCCTGACATAAAACGAACAAGCCGCCTCCTCCTGGAATTTCTGTGACGCCCAGGGCCTCCCTGCGCCTCCTGGCCTGACGTTCCGGAAGGCCGTGCTGGCCTGGAGGGCCCACGGCACCCGGCGGCCAGGGCGTCACCGTCGGGCTGACAGGCTCTTGTGCTCTTCCTCCTGTACTTGATGGAATTTGGGGTAGTCTGAATTGTTGTTTTTAAAAAGTGCAGAGTTGTGGTTTTTATGGGATTTACATTTATTTTGGACATGCAGGATCTATGTTAACCCGGGGGGGGGGTAGTTAGAACAAGTTGCTGAGAAGCATCAATGGTTTGGGGGGCAGGGGCACAGAGGGGTGTCGGGGTGGGGGGTGGAGTCTGGAAAAGCTAAGTCAGCAACGAGACCTAGAGCTGATGAGGCTTTTCCCCGATGGATCGTCCTGTCGGTCCTTTGATTATAAACTCAGGAACGTTGGAATGAAAATTAACTGCTTACATGTAAAACAGCAAAACAAACAAAAACAAAACGTGTCCGGAAGGGAAATCTCTGTCCTCCACTTATCTGCCATCTGCTGCCCCTCCCCGACCCCCCTGGCCGAGCACGAGCACATTGCATTGTCTCAGTTACTTGGGACAAAACATCGGGAGTCATCCCTGAGTCATCCTTCATGCCCTGTCAGGAAGTCTCGCTGCCTCTGCTTCAACATCCGCTCAGAGCCCATGTCTTGTCACCTGTCCTGCTTTCACGCTGGTGCCCGCCCCCGTAACCTTTCCCCCGGGATGGGTGCAGTGCTCTGGTAACCGGCCTCTCTGCTCCCCTCCCTGCCCCTCAGTCTGTTGTTGGACGTGCGAAGGTCGTGTGGCTCCTTCACACCCCACTTGGGGTAAAAGCCCATGTGACCGCGAAGATGTTCCCCGCGCTGGCCTTCCATTTCCCTCTGCCTCTGCCTCTTACTTGCCCTGCTGTTCTCCTGCTTCAGCCCGCGACAGCCTGGGTCTGCCCCCACCTCGGAGTTTTGCCCTTGCTGTCCCTTGGCCTGGACCCCCTTCCACTTCTGGCTGAGCATCCATATGCCGGCTGCCTCCCTCCCCCAGGTCTTTCTTCAAAGGCCACCTTTTCAGCAAAGGCGTTGTAACCTTCAGTGCCCCTGCACCTGGCTCGGCCCCTTCCTCTGCTTCAGTGCCCCTGAGCATCAGCACCATCCGAGGGAGCGCACGTCTACACATCCCTGTTCCTGTGTCTCCTCCTGAGTCTGAGTCGCATGAGGCCAGGCCTTCTTCACTCGACCCTGAGAACTTGGGCAGCTTCATGGTGGCCTCTCACCAGTGTCTGACAAACACAAGAAGGACTAGTTCTTGCCCTGGGCATTCTTTTGGCTTAAAGTCGGTGTAAATCTGTTGGCCAGTAAGCACTAACAAAGCTCATTATTTTATCTCATGTTTTCTCTTAAGTGTATTTACGGTGTATGTGAAATTGATTTCAGACCACGGGGACAGCCCAGGCAGGCAGAGTGCAGATGGGAACGCGCGCTCCTCGCCTCTCACGCTGCCTCACTGAAGGGGTCCCGCACGGGGCAGCTCTCTGCAGATGAGTGTGAGCTTGTCAGTTTATTTCTTCACACGCATCTCCCCTCCTTACAAAAGTGAAGGCGATTTAAAGGGGCTGGTTGGCTGAGTGAGGATGTCGGGGTGCTGCGCCCGCACCTGCTGTGTCAAATGCCAGGTGGTCCCTTACGCCGACGACCGACGACCGTGCTCTCAGGCCCTGACACCTGCCGGGGTGTGTGGTGTGCGTGATTCCAGAGCTTCTGTGCTTGACTCGCCGGCTCAGCCTCTTTCGTTTGGGTGACGGCGTGTCCAGCCCTCCAGCCGTGGGCTTGTTTCTAGTCTGAGGCCGGAAGGCTGGGGAGTGTTTGGCAACGTTCTCCGGTTGAGCCCCATTTATCATAATTACCTGAACGCAGCCGTTTGCCGTTCTCCTGAAAACCACGGGTTCTGTCCCCCTGGTTCTCGCGATTAGCGCACACTCGCTACAAAGCCGAGGAACGGAGACCCCTGTTCGGGTGCTCCCCAGTTTCTTCTCTTAGCCCTCCAGCGTGTGGACTTGGGGAATGCACGTTTCTGCTCATGAGCACGTTTTAAAACACATCTCATTTGAGAAATTAACATACCGAATTTGGCTGTCACGGTGTTGGAAAGAGGGTGTGAGTTAGTTGCCAACATTTAACGCTTAGGTTTTGCAGAGGAATCTACATTTTTGGCTTCTGTCTAAGAAATTAGAAGAAGCCCCAGGTTTGTTCAGTGACTGGGACGTTTGTGCGGCCTCCAGAGGTGGCTGTCCCTTCTCGATGGGCTGGTGTGTCCTGTCATTTCAGGTGGTCCTCCCTGCTCCACCCTGGCCTAGTCTGCCGCTCACTTCTCCAAAGGGGCCGGACGTGGCGAGGTCACCCCGAACCAGCCTGGCCTGTGCTTCCCAAAGTGCCCCTCTTGGGCTTGAGCTGCGGTGCTGGCCCCCTGGAGGGAGCAAGGGTGACCCGAGGACAAGGACGTGTAAAGGTCCCCTGGAGGTCGTCACACACCCAGTCTTCACGCATCTTCAGTGTGTCTCACAAATACCAGAGTTTGCACGGTCGGTCCCCGAGGTGCCGTCGGCTTTGCAGCCGTTTCTGTTTGGTTGGATGGAGTTGCCCACAGTTAAAAATCAGGCAGTGAACCTGAAAATCTGGATTTGCGACTTCTGTCCAGAAATAGGTGGCCTGGCAATACCGGGGCCCAGTTCCCAGGCAGCCTGGACTCCGGGCTGTCCTCTTGGAGGGCCCAGGCTCCCCTTGGGCTGCTGGGCCCATGGGCGTTGGAGTCGCCGTGTCTGCCGTCAGGCATCAGGCTGCAGTCCGGGAAGCCCCGGTGGATCCTTATTCTTGACGAGTTGTTGGGGGAAAGGGAACTGGGGAGAGGGACTGGGGACAGGGTTGGAGTCAGCCGTGTCATTTTGCCTTCTGTCCCCACCCTCTCCTCCGGGACGGGCCATCTTCTACCTTTACGGAATTTGAGGCTCAGTGCTGGGCGTGGGCTTCGAGCTTTGCTGCTTTCAGGGCGCTTCGGTTCGAGCACGGCGCGGCGCACTCAGTTTAAAGAATTAAGTGGACGCGAGCGTGTTAGGGTTTCAGGCGTTGCTAGTTGGTGTCCCTGTCCCCTCAGCCCAGCAGTGTGCATGTACGGAAACAGGACCAGGGAACTCCCATCCCGGATCATCCTGGAAACGTGGGGCCACTCACTGGAGGGGCGGGGGTGGGGTGTGCGGGATGCTGAGGGTGCAGGTCCGGGAGCCCAGGACGGCAGCAGCTGGTCACGGGTGGCTCCAGAGCACAGGAGACGCGCTGCTCAGAGCTGAGATGGGCCGTGAGTGCCAGACACACCGATTCCAGAGGTGAACAGCAAGAAAAAGAAGGGCGAATGTCCCTTTAATGGCTTCTATATTGATGGCGTGTTTCAGTGATGACATTTGGGATTCCGTGAAAGAAAATAAGTTGTTAATTTCTCCATTCTTTTTGCACCTTTTGATTTTTTAAGTTTATTGATTTTTTTTAGAGGATGAGGAGGGAGTGGGGAGAGATTGAGAGAGAGAGAGAGAGAAACATCAATTTGTTGTTCCAGTTATTCACGCACACATTGGTTGATTCCCACTTGTGCCCTGACTGGGGATCAAACGCTCAACCTAGGTGCATCGAGATGATGCTCCAACCAACTGAGCCACCCGGCCAGGTCTCTTCTTGCACTTTTTGAAAATGTGGCTGCAGGGAAGGGTACATTTTGTGCATGGCCCATTAGGTTTCTGCGGGCCAGGCAGCTCTAGGTTCCACTGGCTGGTGCTGAGGGGTGAGCGGCCTGCCCTCCAGGCAAGCAGATGTGGATAGGCCCAGGCAGGACACTGTGTCCACAGCTCTGGGCTTTAGTCAGTGTGTCCCGAAGGGCTGCCTCAGGGTGCTGGGTGCACTCACGTGGATGCTGAGGTGCTGTCTCATGTCGTCAGCCGGGTCGGTGAGGGGCAGAGTGGTTAGAGCTGTGCCGGCTGGAATTCAAGCTGTTCCACTTGACCTTGGCTCAATTATTTAACCTCCCTGAACCTCAGAGCTCAGTCCTGTAAAGCAGGTGAGTCACCCTACTAAGAAATAACATGTGTCAGGTGTCCATTGCAATACTGAGGACACAGTATCTGTAGGTGGGTGGTATTTACCTTTGTTTTAATTATCCTTCCTGGTAGTATGAGAAAAACAATCTCTTTTATCGCCTCTGTGTGCTAGGCAGAAGGCCACCCCCAAAGTCGGGAGGCACCATTTTGCTCACCTGAGGTGATGTTGGATCTAGCCACAGATGTTTATAGGTAGATTGTTTCTACTCACTGCTTCCACGGCACAGGGTGTTGTTTTCAGCAGATCAGTCTTTCCTGTGCTGACGCGGAACGTTCCCTGAGACCCAGCAGTGGCCTGGATGGCAGAGACTCTGCTTTAGAACGTGGGGAGCACCTTGCTCTGTCCCAGATGCTGGACGCATGTGTCACGGGGGCAATATAAAGTGATCGATACGTTGCTCTCTAACTGATCCCAGATACAGGGGCTGGACAGGTGAGGATGAGGACCAGGAGGGCGCCGTGACCGCCGTGTGCTAGGAAACGTCGCCTGCCCCTTCTCCCACCCCTCCCTCTGTGGTTTCTCAGGTGCACACAGGGGCACTTGGGGACATTTTTTCTTTAAGGCAAGGCTGAATGTTCCGCGTCTTCAGATGATTATTCACGCCGTATGGCACTTGTTAGACTTGGTGGAAGACTCATGCGTCACCGGGGGGGGGCACCCTTGTGAGGTCACTGCCGGAGACTGGAGGCACAGGGCACCAGGAGCAGTGGCAGCTTCGTGTGCCCTTCACCCATCTCCTTTGGCTGTGAAAGAAACGGGAGCCGTCTGTCTGATGGGATGCCGGCGGAACAGAGGCCACCGTGTTATGTCTGGGGCTGCCCGGGAGGGGTGAGGAGTGTCGGTCCTTGGGTGAGTTTCCCCGGGAGGCTCCTTCTCTGGGAGGAACTAGGACACACTCTGTGTCATCCGGGCTTCCTGGTGGGGGCGGCGCCCGTCAGGTTCTGCTTCTCTTTCCCGTCTCAGAAGGAAAGCAGCTGGCACTTCGGGCTCCCAAACCAGTGCCACAGAATCTCCACACAGTGTCAAAGCCGGTGGACTCCACGGTGTTAGTGTCCAATTCCTGGCCGCTTAGTGAGCCTGGGGGAGCTGCGCCCGCTGCCTGTCTGGAGTGGGGGGCGCGTGTCCCAGCTCGGGCGCAGCTGGTAATCACGGGTTAATCAGAGACAAGCAGGAGCCATTCCCTCAGGCTGACGAAGTGCCCTTCGAGCGAGCAGTTCACTTACCCCCCCTCTGAGGGCGGCCTGCTTCGAGGGTGGCTGGCGCCGTGTTCTCGATGGGTGTTAGGAACGCTCAGATGTCCAGCTGGGACCCCTGGGCGCTCGAATCACACCCCTCCCTCATGACCTGCCCCGGGCAGGATGACCCGTTTTACTTCTGCTGGGCTGCTCGTAAGATTCTAGCTGCCGAACTCGGATCAGATTCTCTCGTTCTCCGGGTTTGTCCCTGTAAGAAGTGTACCTGACGTGTGTTTAGGGAACCCTTTGGTAATAAAAAGTAAAACCACTTAAAAGAAGCTCCGAGCCTGTCTTACACGCGGGCCGGCCGGCTCCGGGCTCAATGTCATGGTCAGGACGTCAGCAGACACAGGGTCCTGTTGGCCGTAGGCTTTCTCCCTGGCGTGAAGGGTGGGGTTCGTTTCTGTGCTAGGTGGGACTGCCAGGTGGGGTGGCACCACCGCAAGGCGCTGGGTAAACAACAGGTAGGGGGAGGGAGCACAGGCCGTCAACAAGGGAGAGAAAGTTGGGAAGTTAATTGAAGGGCATGTCACCCATTACACGTAAACACAGCCGTGTCTGTCCAGCCTGTCACGGGCTCCCCAGCGTTGGCTCCCCAAGAGTCAGCTTCCCATTTCAGGGCAGTGCTGTGTCCCTGGAGCGAGTGTCGGTCCCTGCGGCCTCTCTGACAGCTGGTGGCCTGTCTGCCCCTCCTTCCTGCTCAGCACAGCCAGGCAGGGTTGCCCCTCTCAGACATCCGCCACGCTCTGGAAACCTCTCAGGATGGTGGTTTTGCCGCGTGGCCGTCATGGCCGAGAGTCCTGGTGTTTGCCTGGCGGTTTTGTTGCCAGTGAAACCCTCCGGGACCCCCACAGCGCAGGTGTCTTCCATGCCCTGGCAGGGTCCCTTCCAGAGTCACGGCCAGCTCCGCCACACTCCTGGCAGCCACTGATCTGTCCCTAGCTCTGTAATTTTGTCACTCCATGCATGCTCTGGAAATGGAATCATATGCCATGACCTTTGAGTCTGGCCTTTCACATGCTGGGCCCTTTGAAGCCACAGTTTCAGTCTTGGCTAAAATAGTGCGCTGTGGGGACTGTGAGTTCTCTGCCGCAGATAAGGAAGCGAAGCCACTGAAAGGCGGGTCCCCCCTCCCCCCAAACCGCACCGCCAGTGGACCAGGCAGGGAGCCCAGAGGCACCAGACTCCCGGCCTTGGTGCCTTTGACTCAGACTTGACCTTCCTCCGGGTCGTGGGGACTCACGTTCTGTTGCTTTGTGTGTACAGCCCTCCTTGTCTCAAAATAAGGGCTGTGGGAACAGGGTTTCAAAGTAAGGGTCACATTATTTTGGGAGGGCAGAGACCGGGTGTTTTGTCCCCGCCAGCTCTATTCCGGGCTCATTCCCACCGTCACAGTGTTCTGCGCTGACCTCTCGCCACCTGGACACATGCACAGCGTGGAGGCTGAGGGTGGTCTCCGGGTGGGGGTCCTTGACCGCTGTGGCTCGAGTCCACAGGCCACATCTTTGCAGCTGATTGAAGGCTGTGCTTGGCCACGAGCCTTGGCCGCTGGGGCACCAGGCAGGTCCCTGAGCCCTGGGGCTTGTTTCACTGCCAGCCAGACACCGTGAGGACAGCAGGGCCCTGGGAGAGCAGGACGCATCCCGCCTGAGAGCCGTAGGAGGGTTGGATGCCTTAGATTTCAGAGCAGACCCCCAATACTGGAAAACAGAGGGGACTTTTGACATCTTCGTGTGGCGGCAGAGTGGAGACAACTGTACTTGAATAGCAATAAAAAATAAAAATAAATAAGATGATGAAACAATTAGCAAAATGGAGACTGTTGTTGGTCTTTGGATTCCCCAGACAGTCTCCTCTTTCAGGGTCTTGAATTCACTATTTCTTGTCCAATTGCCTGAGGTGCCCACCTGGCTGGCTCACCCTGTCCCCGCCCCCCCTCCCCCCGGCCTCTGCACAGTCCCAGCCCCGTCTTCTGCCTGCAGCCCCCATGAAACATAAAACTGCAGCCCCCTTTCTTCCCCTCTACAGGCTGTGGTCAGCGTCTCCCGTGTCCAGTGTCCTGTTTGTGTGGCTGGCGGCTCCCTCCCGGCCGGAATGTGAGGTTTCCTGGGGCAGGGATTGTGTCCACTCTGTCCTCGGCTGTGCCCAGCATCTTAGAACAGTGTCTGGCACGTGTCGGTCTCCTGGGATGTTGTTAGAGTGGACGGATGTTTCGAGAGCACAGATTTGTTGGGATGAAGCTGTGGAACCCAAGGAGCGGTGCCCCACAGGTCCCCGACGGGCGAGACGCTCCTTCGAGTCAGTTTAGACAAACACTGTGCTTTTGTGCCCACGGGGGACCTCTGACGTTTCCGGTGGAAAAGGACCAGCTTTGGGGAGCTCTCTCAGGTGTGAGGGCAACTCACCAGCAGGCCCAGGTGACTGAGCCTTGCTAATGATCCCAGAACCGTTGAAACTTCTGCCAAATTGGAGCGTGAACTCGGGGATTGCAGAGCGTTCCCGCACGTGTTGGCTGCAGCTGTGAGAGCTGATTTCGCTCCCGCATTTGGGAAGCCCGTGCCACCGGTTTGGTTTGGGGGCGTGGCCTGCGGCCGTTCCCATGCCCTTCCTGGGTGGAAGGCGAATCGTGATGGAAGTGAACCTCTGGCGTCCATTTTTGGGGCTCTTTTTGTTAGTGCAGGGAATGGAAAGAGGATGCCGCTCTCAGGGTGCTTTGGGCCATCTGTGCTCTGGTGGGAAGCGAACAAGGTGGCCTTTGACAAAGGGTGGGTGGGTGGGGGGGAGGTCCGGTCTCAGTGGGGCTGTGCAGTGGTTTGTGGAGGCTTCAGAGGGTGGCTGCCCCTGAGGCGCGGGATGGGGTGCTCCTGGGGGAGGCCCCCCAGTGCCTGCAGGGCTCCAGCTGTGTGTGGCTGTCTGGGCCTCCCTGTCACTGTCCCTACGTGACTTCAGAGCCAGGAGGGCCCGGCGTGGAGCCGGGAGAGTGTGACTGTGGCTCCAGGCCAATCACATTCGGAGACACCCCCCCACATGTGAGCACTTGGCTGCCAGACGCCTCTTGCTTTCTCCAGCACCTGGAGGTGCCCCCACACCACCGTCCACGCGCTGGGCTGGGCTTTCCTCTGTCAGCTGAATGCGGAACGGGAGCCTGAGGTCTTCGATGGCGCTCCGTCCTCCGAAGGCTGAACGTGGAGAGGCCCCTGCTCTTCGTTAGCAAAGGTGTGGCTGAAGGTAAACAACTCCTAGGGGCCAGTCAGCGCTTATTTTGTTTCTGAGAATGGGCAGTTAGCTGGCTTCTTCCCACAAGGAGGAGGCTCGGTCAAGTTCATGAAATCACACTTTTCCATTTCTTGCAATGGTTTGCCTTACACGGCCCTGGAAGAGGCAGGTGGCTGCCAGGAGCTGTGGGGACAGAATCCTAAAGCCATCGGAGATGTTCCCTGGCCCGCCGTCACTCCTAGAGCTAGCTCATGGAGTGGAAAGGGGACAGCGGACGCCCTCTGATATGCACTAGCCATGTGAAGACTAGTGGTCTCATGTGGAACCAACATGGGCAGTCCGTTTAGGGACAGAAGAGGCATGAGCTGAGCATCCCACAGAACCCCCGACACAATGTGGCACAGTGTGGCCGAGAACATGGGAACTAGCTGGTGCTGGGCTCCGTGCGTCTTCCTGGGTGCAACCCCCCTCCCCTGAGTCCCCTGCCCACCCTCAGAAGTGCTGCCATGTCTAGAGGTGGAATTAATGAGACTTTGCATGTCTGTGACCTTTCTTCACCCACGTATGTCACTGTCCCTTGTCCCAGACACGTTTCGTGGCCACAACTGTGAATTTGTCGGAGTGTGTCGTGGTGACCAGCGTGTTGTCTGCAACGGTGTGATGACGGGCTTACAGCGAGGAATCAGGCAGCTCTGTCCGGCTTCTGCTGTTTTGCCTTTGCCGTTGTAGCAAGAAAGCTTCACATGGTCCTCTCTGCCAGGGTTTGGCTGGACTTGAAAACCTGGACGTGATTACATTACGCGTTCTTCCCAGAGCTGCAGCAGTGGAGAGTTCAAGGGGCCGCGTCCACCTGAGTGTTTAGGAATCTCTCCTTGGGCTCACAGGACTGACTCCGGTGGCTGTACCAGGCCTGGGCTGCAGGCTGGGTTTCTGCACTGGGAGGAGGGGGTGTGTCTTGTACTCCGGAAGGGCCCACAGGGGGCCTCATGGTGACCTGCTCTGCGGCAGCGTGACTCCGTCTCAGCCTGCAGATGCTTCTAGCGTCTGCTTAATGGTCGATTGTAACACTGAGCTTTCATTTTTCTTTTAAAAAGTTATTTCAGGAGTCACCCCAGCTGCTTCCTGGTGAGCCAGACGCTCCCGGCTCCCGTCTCCACGCTGCGTGGCTCTGTGTGTTCTTGACACCACAGCTGTCAGGTGGCTTCAGCCCCCTCCCACCCTTCCCATCTGCCACCACCCCTGTGGCTCCCCCACACACTGTGCTTTGAGGTGGCACGCTCCCAGATAGGCTGCTGACGTCCTGCCCTGGCAGGGCTGGGCCTGGGGTCCCAGCAGCTTCTCGGAGCACAGGTGTCGACTCTTCCCCTCGACTTGCAAGGAAACTGGAAGGCCTGAAGGTGCTTTCTGGTGAAGCAGCCGTCTCTGCCTTACCCCCCATCCCATGGTTTGGTTTTTTTTAATTCTCACCCAAGGATATCTTTAGAGAGAGGGGAAAGGAGAGAGAGAGAGAAACATTGATCAGCTGCCTCCTGTACAGGCTCACTGGGGATTGAACCTGCGACCTTTTGGTTTGTGGGACGATGCTCCCACCCACTGAGCCACCAGCCAGGGCTGCACCCCTTGTTTTTAAAGCTCAGACTCTTAGTTGAAGGCAGAAGCTGCCCTGCAGATGAACACTGAGGCTTGCCTTGGGTCACCGTCCTTGCAGTGGTGCTGCAGCCCTTGGCTTCCTCGAAGCAGGACCACCCATGGGAGCCTGTCCTCCCTGCCACCTCTTTGCAAGCCTCTCAGACTCCCTCAGGGCCCCTGCAGCAAGCCGAGACAGGGAGCCAAGTGCCACGCTTCCCTTCACAGCTCCACTGTGCATGGAGTTCCCGCATGTGGAATCAGCTCAGGAGGCGACCCCCTTGATGCTTTTCTGAGTGTGGGGTCTTCATTGCAGAACAGGGGCCTGGGCGCTTCTGTTTCACGAAGCAGGGGCTGGGACGGAGAAGTTCAAGGACAGGAGAGTGTTCTTCACCGTCGCACACGGTGCCTCGAGAGCCGCGATATCACACGTGTGCAGCGTGGAGCACACCAAGTGTCCCATCACTGTGTTTGCTTCTGAGGGTGTGCAGTGTGGCGGTCAGTTCAGTCATGGACGATAAACACGTGAACTGTTCTGGCTGGTGATGTGTGGTCCCGCCCTGCTGGGTTCCCATGGTCCCCAGGGGGTGGCAGGATGCGGCTTCTCCTCGGCCAGTGGCTGCCCCACCCTGGGGCCCTTCTGAGTGAGGAAGTGGACAGATGAGGCCACCCGAGGGTGGGGGCAGCTTTGCCTGGTGTGTGTTTTCCACCCTGGGCAGGTTTTACGGAGCACGTTTTGGCTGGAGGCGGTGCTCACCTGGGACCCAGACTGGCCTGGTCGCACTCCTGGCTCAACCCCTTTCGTGTTGGGTGGCCTCCCTCAAATTTAACAGCTTCCTCCTGTGCTCATCCAGAGCATTGGGGACAATGGTGGCTGGTGGGGTTATTTTGAGAATTGGATAACAACTCACCGCCTACAAAGCGTTGAGCTGGGGCCTGACTCCTGGGGGCGCCATCGCTGTCCTGTGTATGGAAGAGTCACATGATACGTGTTCCTCCTAGAGGCTTGCAGCCCTAGACACACGTGTAAATTCGGGAGATGGAGGGACGCAGGGAGAGCTGGGCTTTGGGTCGGCCGACTGTGCAACCCCATGGCCCATCGTTGATGTCACGGGCTTTGTGCGTGGGTCCCTCCAAGAGGCCGGACACACCGGTTGGGATTTGAGTGGGGCCGTGAGGGTGGGCTTCGCAGGCAAAACTGGGAAGGAGAGACCTCCCAGCGGGCGGGGAACTGAGGGTGAGAAGGAGGTTGGGGGCAGGTGGGGGGCCTGCTGGTGTGACCAGGCAGGTCAAGGTCAAGCCTGGGTTCTCTTCACCTTGTCTCGTTCAGTCTCCTGCCCAAGGGCCGGGATGGCTGCATTTCTGAAGGGCACGTCTCTGCCACCACCTCTTCGTGTGTCACCACGCGCCTCACGCTTCACTGGCTCTTTCTGCTATTTTTTTCTTTTTCTTTCGCTCCTCAGACCCCGTTTTCCTAGGTGGCATGTTTACTCAATACGTGCGGTGAGATCAGGGTGGTGGTGGCCCCGCGCCAGGCTCAGTGGCGTATGGCCTTCAGTTTCGTTTTTACACTTTTTCCTTTTTTTTTTTGTGCATTTCTGGAATTTATTCTGCTCCCTAACAGCTCTCAGAGGCTTTAAGTGTGTCATGGCATAAATGAGGTGGCCAGAAAGTGTGTCCTTGTCCTTAGGTTTCCTGTCTTCTCTTCTGTGTTTGGTGGATTTCGGTTGTGAGGGTGTAAGTAAAACCACGGCCAGAAGTGAGCAACATTTTCGGTTGTCTTGTGTCAAGGGGGGAACCCCCTCGTGAGTTCTCCTGGCCAGACTAATAATAAATCTGACATGAGACAGATTAACAGGAGAAAAACCAATTTAATTTTCTGTGCACGGGAGATCATAAAATTGGTGCCCAGGACGTGACCCAAAAGCGGGCAGTGTTTCTATCTTTGTACATGAAGAAGAGGTTTGTGAGCCTGTGACCGGGCAAAGACACTTCGTTTGGGGGCTCTTTAGGGAGGGCTCTGAGCGCAGTTTGGGCTGGGGGGGTAGCTCCGTGGAAAACGGTAAGGTCTGTGCATGCACGCTGCGGCCCGGCTTCCCTCACTCTGGTGGTGAGGGCGTCTCGTCTGCCTGCTCCCTCCAGGTACAGGGGGGGGCACCTTTGTGGGGGGGTACTCATCTCTTGCGCTCAGGGGACATGGACAGGGTCACAGTGTTCCTGTGCCAACAGTCTCTTAAGTTACTTTAATTCACAGTGATCAAAACACGCCATTGTGGCCCATTTTAGGGTGGCCTGCCCTGGGCCCCGATGCCTGTAAATAACTTCAGCTGTGCACATCTTCCGAGTTAGCTACAAAAGCACGTTTTGCTGGAGATTTGGTGTCACGTGTTACCTGGGGCGGGCCCAGTGTGTTTGTCTGGCAGAGGGGCCGGCGGCCCTCGTCGTGTGGGCGCCGCGGTGGGCAGCTCGCCAGTGAACGGATGCGGCTGGTTTGCAATAAAACTTTATCACAGAAATAGACAGTGAGCCGCATTTGGCTTTCGGAAGCAATCAGCGAATCCTGCCCTAAAAGGGAAAGCTCTCCAGTGGGAAGGGAAACGGACAATTAAAATGAGATAAGTCCTCACATTTCCAGATCATTTAACTCCACCAGAGGCTAAGAAAAACAGAATTTTTTTCTTCTCTTGTTTGGAGTGCATTTCATAAGGAGTTTGAAACAAACCCTAAATATCTTCATCTGTGTGTGTGTTTTTTCTTTTATTTGCTTTGTTTTGTCGTGTTTTTAAACGTAGCGTCTGAGGTTCCCACAAACCTGTGGCACCCAGCCAGCCGTTCGTCCAGTGTAGTCTTTGTCCCAGGTGCCGTGTGGTCACGGGAGGCTCAGGAGTACTCTGGGTGCGGACCTTTCCTCTGGGAACCCGCTCTGCGCGCCCACCGTGGCCGCCACGCTCGCCCTGGGCCTCGGGGAACACCTGGCCCCGGAGCCACGGGCACCGCAGGCGGGTCTGTCTGGGGTCCGCTCCTCGTCCTCCCCCTGCTGCCTGAGCCGGGATCGTGCATCTCCTTTCTCTTTGTTCGGGTGTGGTTAGGTTAGAGGAAGCCCCCTGGAAGGACTCGCAAATGGTGGGAAATCTTTGTTTCAGTGACTTGCCCAGCTCTCCCTCTCGATATCTCAAGAAGCCGTGTGTGTTCCTGCCCTTTTTAGTTTTCCCTTAGTCACCTGAATTCCCTTTTAGAATTTCTGTGAGTTCTCGCCACCAAATGGCAGCCCAGCCCCGCCAGACGGCAGAGGGTAGCACTCTCCTAGTGTTGAGTCAGGGTGAGCTTGCCACATCCTGCCGCCTTTCCAGGGGGCGTTCTGGGGACCAAGCCACCAAGCCATTCCGGCCTTTGCAGATGGGGCGGAGTTGCTGGGTAGCAGGGAGGCGGGCAGGTCCGAGAGGAGGGAGTCCTGAGGCCCAAGTGGGTGGAAGGTGGACCCCCAGGGCCAGGGTCATTGAGCACCGCTGGGGGAGGGCACCTCAGCACCGGCTGGAAGTCACTGCTGTTTTTAGATTTGCTTTCAGGCTGCTGCTCCTGGAGCAGAGAACCCACTGTCTCCCTGTTCTCAGGGTGGTGCAGGCCTCACGGTCTGGGAAGTGAGGAGAAACCCAGCAGAACTGCCTCCCAGAACCAGGGTCCACCCTGCCGTCCTTGCCACCCATGGGGGGCATTTGTCACGCAGCCCCTTCATGGTCATTGTCTGCGGGGAAACCTCCCCCAGTCACCTGTGACGTTCTGAGTGGGTCTCATGCTGAGTCACCTTGTCCTTCATTCATCTGTCCAAATACCCAGGGTCACTGACACCTGCTGTGTGTTGAGGGCTTCTCTGGGTACTGGGGTACAGCAACTTCTCAGATGATCTTCCTGTAAGGAGGCCTCGATCTGGGGGCAGCGCAGTGATCGAGGTGCGTGTGGCCTTGCAGGGTGACAGAGCTGTCTGAGGCACCGGCTGTGGGGGCGGGGGCACAGAACATTAGACCACGCAGCTCTTACTGTGCTTGTCGCCTGGTGCAGGGACAGAAAGGGTTGCGACGTCCACAGTTGCTCTGTGACAGCTTGGACTTGCTGCTGAGGTGTGGGGACGTCTGGGGAGGGCTCAGGCTGCTGAGCAACACAGGTGTATCTGTGTGCCAGAAGCATCTCTCTGGCGATGGTGCAGGGTGGTCTTCAGGGGCACAGACTGGAACCTGGGAGGGAACAGCCGAGCTAGTGGTTGCCCACTTCACCAAGCCAGCGCTGACGGAGCCCTTGCTGGGTGCTGCCTCCAGGCCCCGGAAATCTGCATCCACAGAGGACATCAACAGGGTGAAGTGAGGGAGCATTTGGGGGGGTTATTGCTGGTGGTGATCGTGCCAGCTGAATGCATGCTGTTCGGTGGAGGAATAAATGGGTTTCTCTTGGGTTTGGGTTCGGTGGCACCAGCCTAAGAACCGGCCTTTCCTGTTGCACACATGGGTCAGGTGTCCGTCAGTCAGCCTTTGAGGTTTCCAGACGACTCCTTCTTCAGTCTCTCCATGCCTGAGACTCTCCTTTTCCCGCCCGCTAGCCCCTCTAGCAGAGAGCACACAGGGGGAGCGGAACTCCAGGCTGACTCGCCAGCTTGTCAGCAGGTCTGGTAAAGGTGATACAATTAGTGCTTCATTTAAAAACCCTGGCTGGAGACGGTCTGTGGGCTTGTCCCAGCCTGCGGTTCCCACGTTCTCCCGGCAGGGCGAGCCCACGGCCAGGAGCATCCGGTGGGGCTGGGCCCACGCATGGGGAGCGGTGGGACCGTAGCTGGGGCACTGGCGTGGGCCCAGAGCCCAAGCACCAGCACCTGTGATTATCGCACCTGTCGCAGGAACCGTTCGCAGTGACCGTCCCCTGGTCTGATGCACGGACACGCCGTTAATTTTATCGTCTGTCTGATATCTTCGTTTACTTGGGCTCTGCCGGTGTAGTTTAGGAACCGGAAAATAAAAACAGAAACGGCAGCTCCCGGGGATGTGGGGGGTGACAGTGCTCACCAGGCAGGGTCACCGTGAGCGAAGCCCCAGGTCCAGCCCCAGTACAGGTGATCTCAAGATTGGCCATCATTATTGATCTGCTTTTGAAAATCAGAATTTGCATGAGATGAACTGGCAGCAGGTGAGAATCATGATAATCCTAGGCCACGTGACGGAAGACAGCACAGAATTCCAGATAACCCCACGTCGGGTCCCCTTCGACCTGACCAGCAACACATTTAATGGGCAGAGTCGAGAGACCGCAGTGCGTAGATTCAAGGAAAGCCGAGAGTGTCTGTAATTGCAGGCCTGAGTTTGGGGACCACCACCGCGTCTGGGCTGTGACTTTCCTTCGGTAGCCCCCCGAATACCAGCTCTGAGGAGCGCGAGCTTGGGCAGCAGACACAATGGAGCGGACAGCGCGGACCGTGGGCCCCCTACCCACCGTCCCTCTGTGCAAATGGAACGTTAGTGTGAATTGTTCTGGGTTTTCTGAGAGGCGTGCACTTCCTTAACGAAGGTGTCGAACTCTGAAATAGCAAATCTTCACTCCGCCGTCCAGCAGCTTCTGAAGCCAGGCTTTTTATAGCCCTCTCTGTGCTTTGAAGATGCAGAATTTAGAATTCACCCTCGGAGGCATTTCATTCAGTTCAGCAAGCCGCTCACGAGATGGGGCTGCCGAAGGGATTGGGGACGGGACTTGTTCGGTGGCTTTGGTGACTTCTCATCCATATGCGCGTGCCATACCCGTGGGTGGCGACATTGAAAACACCTTCCGTGCAAGAGCAAGGCCTCGGGGCGAGCAGTGAGCACACGTGTGTTGTCTGATGTGGGGGCACCACACAGGGGACGGTGGCCCCTTTCCTGGTGGGAAGTGACTTCTTTGCCCCTGGCTGTGAGTTGGCAAAGGGATCCTGCCATTCTGCTATCCTTTGGGAGACTGGGAAGGAAACCACAGAGCTAGGAGGGAAGCTGTTGAAAGAAAAAAAATTACTAAAAAGGGAGGGCCTCGGGCGATGGGAAGGTAGGAGCCGACGTCTCACGTGGATGGGCCCCCAAAGCTGCCGAGCTCCGTGACGTGGCCTCACACCTGGTGTCTGAAAGTCTGAGCGGCTGCACGTTCCCGAGTGCCCTGAATGGCCTTGGTGTCTGGGACCCAGGAGATCAGAAGGCCGTGTTCCGTGGGGTGGGTGGGGGGAGAGTCAGTCTTCGTGGAAAGAGCTGATGGGAATGAAGCTTCAGGGGTGTTAACTCTGTGGATTCAAGGCATTGATCCCAGACCGGGCGTTACTAGTTTTCACCTTTGAAAGCAAATTTCTCTGCTCACTCAGGGCAGGCATTGCCCATGGCAGGAAACAAGGGGCTGGGCAGGATTCAGTGGCTACTTGCTGGGGATCTCCTCCCCTGGTGCTGGGGCACCCCCCACGCCCATGCCTGCAAAGTGCCTGGAGTGTACCCCGCAATGCTCTCTCTGCCTGCTGCTGTCCATGGGCTTCATTCAGGAGACGCAGGTGGACCTCCATGTCTCCTGTGACGCCCGCTGTGGACTGAGTGTTTGTGTTCCTCCAAATTCATATGTTGAAACCCTAATCTCAGTGCGGTAGCTTTAGGGGGGTTGGGGCCTTGGAGCGGCAATCAGGATGTGGGGTGGGGCCCTCCTGATGGGGTTAGTGCCCCTGCAGCAGACAGCAGCAGAGTGCTGGCTCTCCCGCTCTGCTCCACCAGGGAGGCCTCGGCAGGAAGGGGAGTGCTTATCTCAGGAGCTGAACTGGCCAGCATCTTGGCCTTGAACATGCCAGCCTCCAGAACCATGAGAAAGACACACTGGTCTGTGGTACTTGTTGCAGCTGCCCAGGCAGACCAAGACAGGGGCTGTGGGCCAAGTTCAAAGGCATCTGTCCTTCAGCATCAAGTGAAATGCTTAGAATTCACAGTACCGTCTCGTCCGTGTTTTTCATGACTTCACATCATTCTGAAGGTCCCGTAGTGTCAGCTGCTTATGCACAAGTCCAACTGGAAGTAGGTGGTCCAAGTGAGTCTAAAATGCAGCAGCTGCCCCAGCTGAGCCCAGTGCTTGCTTCCCAGAGGCTGAGACGGGAGGAGTGGGCGGGAGCCCTTGAGTCAGCAGGAGGAAAGGGAAGAGTCCGGTGCGTGCTCCGTGATCAGAGCCAATTTCTCGGGAAGGGCAAGCAGGCGCTCGCTCTGGGAGGCTGCAGCGAGGCTCCTGGGCCCGCTCTGTGTTCGCAGGAGCCCTGCTAATTACAGGGGGTGCACGCTCAGCAGCAGGCGCTTTGGGAATGAAGACTCAGCGGGCAGACATCTGAGCTGCGCGCGTGGGGAGGCCCCTCTGCAAGACCAGACAGCGGGGTGCAGCCTGTGGCTGGGAGCATCCCGCTCGGCTTGACACGGGTGACGGCTTACCTTTTGTGTGATTTCTCTGGTGGGTGTGACCTAGTAAAAAAATAAAAGACAAATACTGTACACGGGCTCTACCTATCGGGAAAGGTCTTGCTGAATTACCTCCTTTGGCCTTAGCAAAGAAAAGTAACTTGGGGAAACATATCAAAGATTGTTTACTTTATTATCTCTTTTAATTCTTCTGTTTAAATGTACCAGCATAACACAAAAAAGCGTAAAGTAAACTCACAACAGGGGTGTGAGCTCACACACGTGGCTCCTGTTAGTGTGTGTGGACGCGGGTCTGCACATTGCTGTCCCCAGCTTTAAGAATTTGCACTCCTGGGGCAGGGCTGGCGGCGTGCAGAGCCGGGGGGCCCCGGGACACCCCAGTGAGCACGGGTTTAGCGACGGACTAAAGGATTTCTGTACGTCAAGACAAAGGCACCTTCTGTGATGAATCTTTGGTGCCACTGCACATCTAGACGCGTCTTGCTCTAGGCTCGTTGGCTTCTCTGGACTGGCTAAGGCTTTGTGAAGATCAGATTTATTGGGGTGACATTGGCTGGTACATTGGATAAGCTTCAGGTGTACAATTCTCTAATGTGTCAACTGCATGTTGCGTTGCATGACCACCCCCCAAGTTCTAGTGTCCCTCTGTTGCCTTGTACTTGACCCTCTTACCCTCCTCAGCCTCCCTCTCCCCTCCCCCTCCCCTCGGGTAGCCACTGTGCTGTAGTCTGTGTTTATGAGTCTGTTCATCTGTCTGTTCATTTATTGCTTTTCTGTTTTATGTCCCACATGTGTGTGAAATCACACGGTCCTTGTCCTTTTCCATCTGACTTACTTTGCTTGACCTGACCTGACCTCCCCAAGATCTGTGCTGTTCTGGCAAATGGTAGTCTTTCTCCTTCCTTCTGGCCGAGGAGCATTCTGCCGTAGGTCGGGGCCACGTCTTCCTCACCCGGCCCGCCACCGAAGATGCTTAGGTTGGACGCCCATCCGCCGCCGCTGGGAATGCAGACCGGGTCCGCCGCTGTGGGAAATGGTATGGAGGGTCCTGGAAAGTTACGAATGAGTTCCTATAGGACCCAGAAATCCCTCTTCGGAGTATCTTCCCGAAAACTCGCAAACATTTCTTCATAAAGGTGTGTGTGCCCGTGTTCATTGCTGCATCATTCACAGTAGCCGAGACAAAAATCCAAATCAAGCTACGTTCAGTGACCTCTGCTGTGACCACTTGTTCTGTGTCTGTGCGTCTGAAGAACGCCTGTCTCTTCGGGTGGGAGACGAGATGGTCGGGGTGGGGGTCTGCAGTTTTGTCCCCATCCTCACTGTGAGCGAGTTTCTAACTGGGTGTTTGTTTATGTCCAAGTCTCACTTGAGTTTGAGAGGCTCCCTGACGACCCTCACACGTTATGTGCTGGCTGACACCGTGCTCTGCCTGAGTGAGCGGGTCGTCCTCGATGACAATGACCTGCCCTACGGTGGCCATTGTAGGAGGCCATTCTGGGGAGGACGGAGGGGCCAGACTTGCCTTTGTCCTGTGGAGGGGAGCCCTGAGCAAAGGAGGGGACCGTTTCCTGCTGTTAGGACGGAGGAGAGACCTGGCCCTGCCTCGGCTCTTAGGTTGCCGGGTGAACTCAGTTCACAGAGGTGGTGACCTGTTCAGGGCTGGGTCGCTGGGCGAGCTTGAGGCCACACCCGGGCTAAAGCCTCTGAGTCTCTTTTTAGTTCACTGCTACTGTGGATGGTTATGCTTTTCTTGTAACTCTGAGATACAATAATGGTAACACCCCACACGGCACTTCCACGTGCCACCGTCTCCCGAGCAGGGGTGTTAACTCCAACCCCACAGCTCCATGAGGTGTTGGTCTGTTTCTTCCACCTTGTAGAACAGGGACTGAGCCACGGAGCAGAGTCCCACGACAGGAAGCAGGGGCTCGGCTGGGAGCCAGGTTACATGACCCCAGGGCTTGTCCTTCCAGCCGCTGGGAAGGACTGGACAGTAAACATGTAAACTTCGTGAGTCACGAAAACCTCCGCCACCTGCACTCAATCTTGTCACGTGAACGCTGCCAGCCACGACCCCTTAACCTCCTTGGAACCGCGTCCCAGTCAAAGTGCATTTATGGAAGCAGTTGGGGGCTGGTGGGCCCCCCGCTGGCCTTCCCGTTCTTGACATGGGTGCTGGAGAAGTATGGTAATCTGGTTTTGTGCAGAATTTGGGGCCAGAGATTGCAGGGAAATGAGACGTTGTTTACTGTGCCCCCTGGAGCAGTGTCCCCTGCCCTGGCCTCTCGGCTCTGCAGAGACAGCTGGGCTGAGGCTCAGGGCTCAGACTCTCTTCATCTCCCCTCACCTGTCCGGGTGACCTTGCCCAGTCCCTTCGCACCTGTCACTCCTAACTCTCACAGTGGGGACAATGCTATGGTTCCTTCCTCTCCGTCCCTGAGCGTGTGTTGGAGTGGGGAGGTCTCATCCGTGATGCAGGTAGGGCTGGGAGTTTGGCGGTGGGGCACTGTATGAAGGGCACTCACCACTCAGCTCACTTGCCCACGAGAGAGCCCTTTGGGGGGGATGAGCCCGGGTTGGAGTGTTCGCCGTGGGGAGCCCAATTTCAGAGGAAGGCATTCTTGGTGTGTGGGGTGTGTGGGTTGACCGTGCAGTGGGGAGCTTTCCCGTGGTGGGCTGACGGAAGGGGGAGAAACAGGTACCGTTTCAGGGTGTGATAAGGGGCAGGAGAGGGTGCCAGAGCCAGCGGCCGGCCTCCGTCCGCGTCGTCGCCCTTCGAAAACTGCGACTCTCTGTGAAGCTGTGAGTCTGTGCGGCAGAAAGGATTTTTATACACGTTTCCAAGGGAAGTCACAAGTTGAAGGAGAAGCCTCAGAGGGAGCCAGGCTGCTGCTTGCATTTCGATGAGCGGGAGAGGAAGCTGTGGGAGGGTGAAATGAGGCTTGCATACTCCGAGGTGGGTGGAAGGAGGGGCCTCTGGGGGTGGGGCAGGGGAGGGTTGGGGCTGTCCTTGCGGTTAAGGCTCCGTGCTGGGCACACGTACCCCTCTGACGCCCCCATAGTTTTAAGTCTGCAAGAACCTTCTTCTCTGTCAAGGCCGAAAATGAAAATGCGTATGTAGCCCCACATTCCACCCCAGGGGATGTTGGTTTGTCTTGTTCTGCTGACAAGGGCTGTGAGTTAGAGACCCAGTTGGAGTGACTGCTTCCTCACCCTGGGAGTCTAAACCAGAGATGCTGCCCCGTGGGTTTTCAGGACACAAGAGCTGGTGTCTGGCCACGGCCTTCCGGGAGCCCGGCCGCGGCTCTTCCTTCCGTATCTTAGCGTAGCAGCAGCCTTAGCCCTGCAGAGGGGTGTCCTTGTCCTGCAGGTCAGCACGCCGGGCGTGCAGAAGGTAGCTGTCGGGTGGAGCAGCTGGAAAGGGGCAGAGCCCGGATGTGGCTCTGTCTTCGTGATTCCAAAACCTGCGTAGGTAGCGTGGCCAAGAGCCCCAGGTTCCAGGATGTAGGGCTCTGGGTGCTGAAACCGGACCCACCTGGGAGCATGCGCAGAGTCGGGGGTGTTCCGCTGTGATGTGCCCTGACTTGCTAGAAGTGCTGTGAGTGTGTGAGTCTGTGCACGTGTCAGTGAGTGTGTGAATGTGGGACCGTGTGTGGACGTGCTCTCAGGCCTCCCTGGCCAGGATCCGAGGCCAGGGGCCAGGCAGTGAAGCGAGCAAGGGGCTCTTTGGGATTCCCGGCGTGTTGCCCGCGTCAGCTCCTGGCTCTCTTCGCGCTGACAGACAAAGGGGCCCAGTTCTCAGAGTGGTGGTGTTTGTGGCTTTTCGCTCTGGCGTCCAAATACCGCTGCACAGTGGTGCCCACGGGGGCCACAGTCTTGGGAAGGGCTGGGTGCCCTGGAGGGTCCCACCTTCCCACCGTGCCCCCATCCACACTTTCTTAGAACAGCCCTGGTGCCTCTGGGGACCCCTGCTTCCCACCAGAATCGGGCCTCTGCCTTCAAAGCCTGGGCCCCTCACGGTGTGTTTCTCTCCAGGCCTGTCATTTTGGCCCGTGTCCTCCTTGTGAAGGATGCTGTGCACTCACCGTGCCTTTGAAATACTTCCACAGAGAGGGGATTGTCACACGGGCCCTCGGGTAGGGCAGACAGGACCATCAGAGTGTACGTCTCCACACGGGGCCAAGAAATTGCTCTTCACTCAAGCAGTGAAACCAGATGGACATTCTGGGGTTTGTCCTCTCTTCCTGACCCACGTCGTGCCCCATGAGAGGCCCCTTGGAGGCCCCAGTGTGGCTGTCTAGGTCCAGGCAGGCCCTGCGGGGGTTGCTGCTCCCCAAGGGCACTGCCGGGGGGCAGAGGGCCAGCCACCGTGTGCTGCCAGGGCCCGTTGTTCGGGCGCCGTGTGGAGGTTCGTTGTTAGGGCTCATCGGCCAGCGTGTCCAGGGGGCCTTGCAGTCACTGAATGGCCCGTGCGCTGTGCTCCAGTAACGTCCGAAGGTGTCTGTCGTTTTCGTGCCCTGTTTTGTCGCAGCGTCCCTGTGACTTCGCTGCAAATGAAACACCTCGCAGAAGGCGGTGTTTCTCCTGTGGTCGGCGTCTGCTGTGCGATCGGCGTAAATGACATGCACGCTGTCAAGTGACAAGCCCAGAGAACGCTGGGAAACGGGGGGCCGAGCGCAGGCAGGGGCTCCAGAGGGAAGAGGATGAGGGGACGGTGGGGTCTGGCAGGGACAGTGGCAGCGGCAGCAGAGAGGAGGGTGGCAGGGACGTGGGGCGGGTGCGGAGGGACAGAGTCAGGTAGACGGATACAGAACAGGGGCACGGAGAGATGCGGAGCCAGCTCATGATCGGGGAGAGGCAGAGAAGGTGGGCAGACCAGGAGGGACAGGTCCCACTTCTCAGGACGCCCACCTGTGGGGAACAGCCCCGCGGGCCCACCTGACGCTGCTGCTTCTGTCTTCCAGGTGCTCACGTCATGCCGTGCCTTCCTCTTCACAGCGCGGGTGCCCACCAAGGTAAGTGCCGCACGGGTCCTCTGCCAGCACACGCACACACACGTGTGCACACATACCACGACACATACACATGTGCACACCATGAACACATGTGAAAACACACACATCACAACACACATGTACATGCTGCAACCCCTGTTCTCATAGTTGCAGGGTCTTTGCTGAGCTTGGCGAAGACGGCCCGCTACTCGCCCGTCAAAGGCAAGGGTCCCCTGTGTCCTTTACTCCCTGATTGTATAAATGCTGAATTTTACAAGGTTTCTCCAAGGCGTGAGGTGTGGGTCCCAAACCCCTCTTGATAATGGGAAATGAGCCCGTGCGCTCACAATGTGTTCTAAGTGAATCAGTGATTATGTGAAGGATGTGGGACTGAGTTCCCTGTGCACTGAAGTACCTGAGGCTGGAGAGAAGGGAGTGGATCAACCGTTGTCCCACCGGTGAGCAGTCAGCCACAGAAGGAAATGTTAGGGCTGGAGGAAACAGCCCAGCAGCCTCTTGAGCAGAAGGCTCCTGGATACGGTGTTAACCTCAGTTAAAAATGTTGTACCTCAGCGGCAGGTGTTTCCTGCTGGGAGGTCCCCGGCCTCCAGTCCGCAGGCTGATCCTGCCCTGCCCCTGAGTGAAGGCCAGGCTCGCCCGTCACATGATCGAGGTGTAGTCAGTCTGGCTGGGGCGATCAGACGTGGGTTGTGTTTCTGACACCGTCAGCCTCACAAAGTGACATGTGTCCAGGTCCCCTTCTGCACCCCACGTGCCACAGTCCCCGGGGCTGGGAGGCAAACCAGTCAGTGACACCCATTTTCTGGGCAGATGATTCTGTCCAGACCAGTCGTGTGCAGCTGGTACCGGTGAGAACGTGGGTTTCTTTTTTCTCTGGGGGCCGATTAATTAAACATTTTCCTTTTGTCTTTTTACTGTTAAGTGTGACTGCTGTGCAGGACACCCAGAATAGAAATGTCCTCAGTGATTAGTCACAAAGCAGGTGGCTGTGCAGCCACACCTGGGTGAAGAAACAGAACTTTGCCGTCACCCAGAGGCCCGGCTCTGCCGTAGGGGGCGGGGGTGGGTGGCGATAGGTCGAGGGGTCTGCAGAGACGCTGGTTTGAAGGATCCCCCCATTGTCAGCCAGGGAAGGGGTCTGCCGCTGCCCGGAGGTTTGCGGGTGAAACTTCACAGGCTGTCTGGGGAGTGGGCTGTGGGTCCAGGGTGTGCAGGAGCCTGTGGGGGCGGGGAAATGGGCCAGAAGGTTCACTGGACCCAGGCTGGTACGGAGTGTGTGAGTCGCTGAGACAGACAGACAGACAGACACAAAACTGCATGTGGATTTGCTATCTTGCTAGAGGTGGGGGTGGAGCGAGTGGGGTAGTTTGGGCTAATTCCTTCTTTTCTATCCAACCGCTAGTATCTGTGATTCTGTCTTTAAAACGTCCTGAGGGCTTCGAGCTTCTGAACCGGCTGCTGCCCCCTCCTGCCCAGTGACAGCCTGAGAACGTCTTTGGGGTGGGCTGCAGTTACAGGAGCACCGTTCGGGGGCCGAGAGCAGAGGCCTGGTGACGTCAGAGGGGTGGGCTGAGAGGACGGCTGAGCCCCCGCTGTCAGATGTCTTTGGCCCCCTCCCGCTCGGCCGGTGGTAACACTAATCACAAGGCCTCTGAGCCTTCGCACAGGCTCTTCCTCCGGCCTGGGTTTCCGTCCTAGCCTGTCTGTGCCTGACAAACTGGGGGTCTGGGAGGCCCAGCTGGGCTGTCACAATGCGTCCCTGGCTCCCTGGCAGTTCGCTTGTCCCAATGACCACCCTCAGGCCCAGTGGAAGCCTCTTAACTGACCTCCAGCTGCCCTCCCACACACGTGGACCAGAGCTGTCTGCGCGAGATGGTGCTGACGGTGCCAGCGGCAGTGGCACTCTCGTGGCTGCTGGGTTGTGAGGATGCACCTGCTCACACCTGTTCACACCTGTTCACACGTCACTCCTCATACTCATACCTGCTCACAACACCTGTTCATACCCATCTGCACCTGCTCATACCGCTCACACCTGCTCACACCTGTCTGCACCTGCTCATACTGCTCACACCTGCTCACACCTGTCTACACCTGCTCATACCGCTCACACCTGCTCACTCTGGCTCACACCTGCTGAGCAAGGTGAATCCTCAAACCCAATCAGAGCCCTTCTAATTGTACTGGTAGTTATTTAATCAAAGACGTCTCGCAGAACAACCTGTCTGCTTCAGGCTGTACAGCAGTTCAAGGCTGAGGGGCCTGGGGAACGTGACCATGGAGAGGGCGCCGGCCCTGAGTGCCCGGTCAGGCCTTCCCGTTTGCCCCCCGTTGTCAGAGGTGGACAGGGAAGCCAGGTGTGCCGCGTTACCGTGTGGCTCGGAGTGCCCATGTGTGACAGGATGGTCCCCGCCTCCCCGGGAGCAGAGCAGAGGGCCCGTGGGCTTGGTTTGGGGTGGGGGGGGGTTCTTCCCCATTGCATTTGTAGCTTGAAGGTGAGGGCGAAGTAAACGGACCCCACCCCACCCCGTGGTCTGTGGGTGGAAAGGCTGCAGAGCCGGGAGACAGATTAGTGGCTGCTGTCCAGGAAAAACGGGCAGAAAGTGCGAGACTGGACATATTTTGAAGAAAATAAATGCTGATCACAGGAGAAGAGTGGAAGAAACCCTTAGCACCAAAATAAAAAGGAAATAAATCACTTATCTACATGCAGAGAGAGAGAACACTGTAATCTATGTGTTTCATTTAAGCATGGCTTAAAATTCCCAAATATTGTATTTCTCTAAACACACTTGAAGTACGAATGTTTATGGCCGACGACGGAAGGAACGATGATTCCGGTCAGTGGTCAGAGTGTAACCAGAGAGGCCGGGGCCGGAAGGGAGGGCGGCGAGGGCCGATGTCACCCTGGTGTGGCTCTGAAGCCAAGGTTTGAAGTAGAAGGAAGGGAGTTCAGGTGGTTTGTGTGACCCCTTCGTTTCTGAGTGGATCAAGCCCCAGAGTAGAAACACAGGCACTGTGCCCCGTGTCTGTCCCAGGATGGAATGTAGAAAGTCAGACACGCTCTGTCTGTCCCGTTAGGGACACAAGTCGTGCTGTTTCTGAAGGTCGGTCGGTCAGTCCAGGTCCGATCGGAGGGAAGGAAAGGAGACAGCAAACCAGCCCGCCGTCCGCACCGGTGGCATTTCTCACCGCAGTGCCGTTACCTCGCAGTGTGTTCTGGAACCTTGACTACGGGTCTTTGTCTCCCCTCCTCCCTTCACTGCAGCTCGAGTTGAGCTTCAGCTACTTGGACATTCACGGTGTCACCTCCAGCAAGCCCACCCAGGTGAGTGTGAGCCCGGAGACTGGCAGCCAGGCCTGTGGGTCATCACGATGAGGGACCTGAAGGTGCTGAGCTGCGGGAGGCTGACCGGGCTGTGTGGGCAGGGCGGGTCCTGGAAAGGAAACTTTCTCCGCAGCTGCCGGGGAGCTCTTCGCCGGCGGTCTCCCCGTGACAGTGCTCCCCCGAGAGGTTTTGTATAAGCTGTGGCACCGACCTTTCATAGCCACTACACAGCACTGTGCCAGGGCTTTCTGGGAATCGGGGTGGACGTTTCAGTCTTAATGGCATGCAGGCCTTTACCACCAGCCTCATGGAGCCACAAGGAACCTGCAGTGAACTGAGGGAAGCGTGCAGTGGGGTAGGTTTGACACCCACGTCCCCACGAAACCATTCCCTCGATCAACATCCTGACCCCGTATGTCCCCCTAAAGTCTCTTCGGACACCTGGCCACCCTCTACCCCACCCTCCTCCGTGGCAGGCACCTGAGGAGCCTTCCTTTTCTAGAATTTTCTGAGAACAGAACCGACAGTCTGCCTTCCTTCATCAGCATCATTGCAAGGCTGCATCCCCCTGCCGCACATGTCTCGTCACGCGTGATGAGTGGTGGCATCGCATGGCTCTCTCCCGGTTTGCTCGTCCGTGCCCTGCTGACGGACACCTGGGCTGTCTCCTGTCCTGGGCTCTGAGTAAAGCTGCTGTGCACATTTTCTCTTGTCCCCTGTGGGTGACGTCTAGGCACACGGAGGCTGAATCGTGCAACAGACGCTTGTCTAGCCTTTAAGAGGCTGCCACACTGTCTTCCATGTGGGCTCTGTCGTCTTCCTTTGCCGCCAGCAGTGAGTCAGGCCCCGTTCCTCACGCTGTCCCCAGCACGGGCGTGCCCCCCGTCACTGCGTCCCGTTCTAGTGAGTGTGCCCACTTCCTGTCGTGGTTTGAACGCGCATTTCCCTCCTCACGGAAGAAACCGAGCGTCTTCGTGTCTCGTTTGCCATCAGGGTCGTCTTTGATTGGGTGTCAGTTCACACCTTTTGCCATTTTTAAATTGAGCTCCCTGTTTTCTTACAGTTTTAAGAGTTCTTCGTCGGTTCTGAACACGTGGGTCCATCAGACAGGAGGCGTAGACATATTTTCCATCACTCGCCGGCTCATCTCTTCCTGTTCTTCACGGTGCTTTCCAAGCAGCAGACGTGTTAGATTCTGAGGAAGTCCTGTGTCTCCGTATTTTCTTCTATGGATGATGGACGGCGGGTTTGATGTCAGGTTGAACAAATCTTTGCTTAGCCCAGGGTCACAGAATGTTTTGTGTCTTCTAGAGGTTTCCTAGTTTTAGGTTCCACATTTAGGTCTGCGGTCCACCCTGACATCATCTTTGTCTATAAATAGGCAGCGTGCGGGTGGATCGCTGTTCGGCTCTTCTTCGTGGGCGTGCGGCGTGTCCGTGTGTCCTGTGCCCTTCGTATGGAAGGCTGTAGGTTCGCCCCGACTGGCTTTCACTCTTGTTGAAGATCAGTTGCTCCTCAAACACCGGTCTCTGTCCCGACACCCAGTCCAGTCCCTTTGGTGTTTGTCTGTCTTTCTGTCCCTGTGACCCGGGCTGGGTCACTGTAGCTTCGCAGGCAGACTTGAAGTCAGAAAGCGTTGGTCCTTTGGTGTGGCTCTCCCCGTGTGGAGAGGTTCCAGTGATGGTCCTCGGAGATGCCCGGCGGGTGTTCGGCTTAGAGTGTGTCGGCTCTCTGCACCAGGCTGGGGGGAATCGGCACCTGATCTGGAGATGGGTACATTTCTCTACTGACCTGGTCCCTAGTGTGTCTTGGCTGTGCTTTGTGGTGGCTTTCTGGGCACAGGTCCTACACATCTTTTGTCAGGTTTATGCCTCAGTATGCCCTATTTTTTTGGTGACATTTAGGAATGGCACTGTTTTTTAAGATTCAGTTTCCCCATTGTTTCTCACTGGTGTTTGGAAACACAATTTCCACGTGGTGCTCCTGTTCCCGGTCACGTGTCCCCGTCTACCGGCCAGTTCTGGTGGCGTTTTAATGGCTTTCGTGTCCTGCACGGACGACCGTGTCTTGTGTAAGGAACACAGTGCTGCTGCTTCCTTTTCGATGTGGACGCGGTTTACTCTTCTCCTTGCCCAGCTGCAGCGGGGAGACGGTGCTCGTTGGGGGGGGGTCTCTCGGCTCCCATCCGTCTGTCTGTCTGTCTGGGTGTGAATTTGTGCTGTTCTTGGGGTCACACAAGCAGTGAGCAGCCCCGGGGGGTGACGGCCATGCTGACTGACCATGGGGACAGGACACTCTGCGAGCTCGCGGGTGCCTTTCCTGTAAGCAGCCTACTGTGCGCAGGCAGGGGTCTCAGCCGGCCACGTGCCCCCAGTGGGGCTCAGGGGTGAGGGTGGCAGTCCGTGAGCACGCGATGCCTCTGTTGTGCCATCAGTAGATAGCAAAGTACTTGGTCTGCACAGCCGGGGTCACCTGTCTCCTGCCAATGTTCGCGAAACAGCAATGGGCGAACTCCCGGCTTGTCCGAAGGTGACAGCACATCTCAGCCTGTCACCTTGCACAGGCACCGCCCGGCACTGGGCTGAAGAGGGTGGTGAGGACAGGCGTCCTGTTCCGCCCTCACTTGGAGGGATATTTCCAGGTCTTTTCCCATGAGGTGTGATCATAGCTGCAGGTTGTCATAGGTGCCTTTATCCAGCCGAGGGTGCCTGAGGCACGCCCTGGACAGTGGGGCCTTGCCTGGCGCCCCTCTTGGTAAAATCTCGATAAAAGGGGGGTCGTGTGTGAATGTGGAATTCAGCCTCTGCCACACAGTGGTGGGTAGGGGGGCTCTGAATCTGTAGTTGGGCCATTTGTGACACTTCCTTTAGTTGTGGGGTACCTGTGACCACCTGTCCACCCTAGACCCGAATAGTTCTGTGAGTCTTGAACTGCGGGTGCTGTTTTAAGAAAGGGCCCCCAAAATGCTGGGGTTGTGTTCGTGGGCCTTAGTGTGTGTGGTTCGCTCTGTTTACAATCACGAATTCGAGCACTCGGTCCTGATTACGTGGTGCCCACCGGCTCTCGCAGATGGTCGTGGAAACCGAGAAGTACAGCCTGTCCCTGCGGATGGCGTCGCCCGAGGACGTGAGCGAGGTGCTGGCCCACGTGGGCTCCTGTCTGCGGAGGACGTTCCCCAGCCTGTCTCCTGTGTGAGTCCTGGTGGGGGGGTGGGGGGCAGTGGGCAGCAGGTGGGGGGCAGCGGGCAGCAGGCTGGCCTTGCTACCTGGGCCCATGTTCCCCGTCCGAGGTTTTCATTCTGGGATTGTCACTCCACCCCCGGCCCCCAACCCCGGGTGTACTCCTCGCCCAGCTTTCTGCAGATGCAGGGGGCCGAGTGCTCGGTGCACAGCCATCACCTATAGCATTAGTGGGGACACAGCTTCGTTTCTCTCCTGTTTTATTTTCTGATCAGTAAGAGGAAACCTAAAAAAAAAAATGCGAAAGAAAAACTAAGCATAATAATTAGCCTCTTTCCTTTTTCTCTCGTTTTCTGAAGTGTGCCTCAGGGATATTGGTGATGGGGGCATTCATTGGTTTTTGTTAAGTGTTGGAACTCAGGGTTACTGGGCACAGGTTTGTATTGGGGAGTGTGCCGTGTTTCCTTGGGGTGGAGAGGGCCCGGGGGGCTGTGGGGGCTGGGGTTCTCGAGGGCTGCTGTGGGTCAGGAATGCGGAACTCGGCATCTGGCACATCCAGGTGGGGACGCCAGGTGGCAGGTCTGCGGGCGAGGCTGGGGGATGGATCAGGTCTTGAGGATGCAGCACCGGTGACAGTCACGGTGTCAGCCCGGGTGGACTCCTGCCGGTGATGTGACTGCGGAGAGAGCCGTGCACCTGGAGAGGGGAGTGTCTTGTCAGGAGCCCAAGGTTTGGGGGTCAAGTGAAGGAGAGCCACAGAGCGAGCTGGTTAAAGGTTCCCGGGGGACCCTGCCCAGTGACGCGTGGTGTCGGGCACGCCAAGGGCAGAGGCCATCCAGCGGGTGGCACCGTGACGGGCACAGGCGGCCGTTACTGGAGGGGTTCAGGGTTGGGTGGGGAGAGGCGGGTGACTGGTTGGGAAGGGACGGGCAGCTGTAGCTTGTGTGGAAAACGCGTGGACAGGTGTGGCACCCAGAAGGCCGGATGCAACAGAAGGTGTGCGAGGAATTATGGGGATTTCTGTTCGCTTTTGGGATGGGGACAGTGCAGCACGTGGCTGTGTGGGGGAACAGGAAAGGGGGTGTCGTGGGACAGCGCAGTAAGTCGGCAGCTTCCTGGGGCAGGAAGAGGGACACAGGGCCCAGGATGTGCTGGTCCTTCCTTCCGGCCTGGGAGCTGCTCAAATGACGGCCGGGCTGCCGGGAACCCTGGCTCCCTTGTCCTTGGCATGCAGTCAGCACTTCCCGAGCCCCCAAATTTCAGGCTTACTCTCTGCCTGATACACTCTTGGGGGAGGTGGCCTGGGGACACAGAGATGTCAGACAGTGGCCCTGCCTTCGAACCAGGGACACTTGAGCTGAGGTGACGTGAAGCAGAAGAGGCAGGGGTGATGGGTGTGGTGGGAGGTGCAGGGGACGCTCCACAAAGAGGATGGCAAGGGCTCCGAGGTGGCGGTAGGGAGGGGATGGGCCACGAGGAAGCAGGCGTGGCTGTCACCTAGCGGAGTGACGACCCGCAGAGAATTTCCGTAACTTAAACACGCGCGGCTCTTGTTTTGTGTTCCTGCCCGATGCACACAGTGAGCTTGTCACAGTGAGCTCCTGGCCTGCTGGGACTTGCAGCTCCTTGGATGGCACCGCACGATTTCGGCTGGGGAAACGAGTGACTGCCTTTGTGTTGGTTCCTGTCACTCATGAGAGTGGGGGTGTGGGTCACTGTGTCCCTTCTTCGTGGGCCTGAGGTCCCAGCTGCCAGGAAGGGAAGCAGTTCCTTCGCATGAGGAACACAGACCAGAGAAAACAGAACGTGCCCCCGGGGATGCCGTGCGTCCCGCTTGTAGGGAGGTGGAGAATGTGAAACTACTTTGGAATCCTGAGTCGTGTTTGACTCATCGGTCCCATTGAATATATGACATGAGTCTGCCGTGGTGGCCCTGGGTCCCCAGCCCTCATCTCCATCCTTGCTCAGGCCACTTCTGGTCCCTTGGAGATTGGTCCACAGGAAAGTGTCCCATGAGCAGCTGTCGGGGCCGGGAGGACAGACACAGCCAGGGCAGCCCGCAGTTCCGACCTCCAGTCCCGAGGGAGCCACGGTGGACGCCACACCTGTGTGGTCCAGATTTCTGGTTTTACCCAAATACAGTCCTGAAAACGACAACCGTGATCGGAATCCACTGTGTGGAAACCGTCCGTGCATGTCCTCAACACAGCGTCAGTCCTCTGGGCTAGAGGCAGGAGAATGCAGGCAGGAAGATGAGGAATTTGAATTAAAGTTGACATGCACACCAGTGTCTTTTCCTCAGCTCCTGTGCCCATGTACCTCCTAATGTTTCAAAGTGACATCCCCTGCTCATTAAACAAGGAAAGTTTGTTGCAAAGCACTGTAGGGAAAACGTAACATGAAAGAAGAAAATGTAAGTTAAATTTAGAAATGAAATCCCCATTCCCATAGCTCCTCGCCCGTGCGCGCCCGTGCGCGGTGCTGGCTGCTGTCAGAGGCTGGCCTCTGGGACGGGGCGGCGAAGAGACACCAGGAAGTGCTGATAGCCGAGCGCTGCTCGTCGGTGTCCACCAAGGACACGGCCCTTCGCCCTGGGAAGCCTCTGCGTTCTGCCTTCAGCTTCTCTGATGCCCAGGGCCTTGGCTGCCATCCAGCAGCAAGCGAGCTTTTACCTTAACGTCAAGTCACGAGGGCACGTTAGTGTTTGTTTAGAAAAGGTTCACTTGGGAGCTTCCTCCATCGCACGTGGACGAGTGCCTGTTTCCGCCCTCTGAGAGTTTCTTACAGCGTGTAAGAAAGTTCCACAAGGACTGTACTGATGAGCCAAACGTCCCCAGAGGTCAGAAAGGGGAAGTTGCACTTGGCATAGAATGTCAAGAAAAGAGTGATTTGTTTCTTTTCCTCTGTTTTTCAGGAGAGGGCTTGGGTGGGGTGGGTCTGCGGATTGCCCTGTGGTTGGATAGCCACGGCAGTGTGACTGGAAGTTCAGAGTGAGGGCAGGCGCAGCTGCAACCACGTTGGGGGCCAGCGGCAGCCCAGCCTGGTGGGAACTAGGAGCCTGCAGATATGACTGCAGACAGGGCTGAGGTCCAACTGCAGGGGCACTAGGGAGCCAGGAAGGGCTTTGGACCTTTAGAAGAAGGTAGATTCAGTCCCACAGCCCTGTGTCCTGGACTTCACAAGAGCCTCGAGGTTGAACTGGAGGCTGTCACATGGGCCAGATCTTTCGAGGTGAGACTCTTAGGAATAGACTCATTTCTCAATGCCTCAGTGTCCCCATCTGTAAGAGGGGGTTAATGCTGTGGATGCAGTTTTGTGAAGATTCAGTCAATGCTGGAGAACCGCTCCAGAAGCCTCACTGGTGACCCCAGGCAGTTGGGCAGCGTCAGAACAAAAGCCCACATGGCCAGAAAGGAAAACAGAGATGTTTGGGGGGGATTGCTTCGATGTTGATGATTTTTATCGCTATATGTTGATGTGTGAGTTGATTGCATTTCTGTAATTAGACTTGTTTTTCTTAAATAGGGTAATAACATCCCTTTTAGGTGACAGAATGTAACTTCTCACGTGACTTTTCCTTGTGCTTCATTATCTTTTCCTCTGTGTCCACCTGTGGAGGTCAGCTGCCCGTGAGCCCTGCTGTGGTGGGACAGTTTCCTTACTCCCGTGATAAGAATGGCTTTGTGAGTCCCATCAGGAAGTCAATAGCCCATTGAAGTATGAAAAGGCGAGGTTGTTGTGAAGAAAAGTGAGAAACAGGGGTTTATGGGAAGCAGGTGGTAGCAGCCCCACCCTTTGGAAGGCAGTGGGGGTGACGCCGTGCAGTGGCATGGCCGGCGTCCCCAAAGCAGGTGCTGTTCTGGGCACAGTGGCCATGTGACATGGGATGAGCCTTGGGAGCGGGTTTTAAATAAATCACTAAATCGAAATGAACAAAAAGATCTCACAGATGGTTTTCATGTCAGCAGTTAGGCCTGAGTCTGGGTGGACAGAGCTGTGTGCTTGCCTCCTGGGTCGCTGGCCCTGTCCTCCTGAGCTGTTTCCTGCATCTGGTGCAGATTTAACGCCCAGAAGGTCCGGGCGGCTCGTCCGCTGTGCAGTGCGGGCGGCGTGTGAGGGCTGGGCCTGCTCGCCTGCTCGCCGGGATGAGGCGTTACCTGTCACGGCGCTTGACCCTCTCTGAAGCTACGCCCTGGTTTGTTTTTAAAAGAGCCTCTCACAAGGTAGATTTCTACATGCAGCGCCGAAACCCATGGTGATCGATGTTCCTCTTTGCTGTTGATCTCACAGGAAAATCATGAAGAGAGTGTCCATGGAGCCGGCGGAGCGCCTGGCCAGCCTCCAGGCCCGGTGGGACAGCCAGCCTGTGGCCGAGCAGGGCCCCTGCGGTGAGCACATGTTCCAAAACCAAAATATCGGTGGCTGCCGGGGTGCCCCTGGCTGGGAAGTGCCATCTATTCCTAGCGTGTACCCGTAAAGGTGCAATTAGTGTGGAGGTGTAATTAGCACGGCCAGACCAGTGGACAGAGAGCCCCACGTGTAAGCTCTGCCGTGTCCTGTCGCATCGGCCGGGTGGCCGCATTTCAGTCCGAACTTCGAAATTGTTTCCTCGGAAACCTGTCACAGATCTGTTCCCGTTTCAGGTGGGTTTTCTCAGATGTACGCCTACGTTTGCGACTGGCTGGGATTCCCGTACCGGGAAGAAGTGCAGTGGGTGAGTGTGTCTGTGTGTGTGTGCACATGCACACATGCACGAATACATGCACACACATGCTCACACTCACTCCTAACACACTCACACACACACACCGACACATCCACCCCCACACACCCACACTTGTACACACACCCACACACTCATACATACATTCATACACTCACACACTCACGCACATGTTCACACACACACTCACACACAGCACGTACACACAGACTCTCAACATTTGTCCGTTGCTTTCTCTTTGTCCCTACCGCGCGTTTTTGCCGACAACCTTCCTGGCTTGAGTGACATGCAATCCGCTGGGTCACTGTCCGATTCCCTCTGTGTGTCTGCTGCTGCCATCGACCTGGACTGCTGACGTGACTGAACTGTGTTTCCAATAGGACGTGGATACGATCTACCTGACACAGGACACGCGGGAGCTGAATTTGCAGGACTTCAGTCACCTGGACCACAGGTAGGGGCCCTCTCCTCCTGCCCCTCCTCCCTCTCCAGCCAGGCTCTTGGAGCTGCCCGTCCCCGCTGACCCCGAGGGGCCCGTCTGCAGAGACCCTTTTGTAGGAGGAACCAGCAGAATCTAACCCTCGCTGGGCCTTGCCTGCCAGCGAGCAGTTTCAGGGGTGTTTGTCGCTGTGAATGGTTGGGGAGGGGGTGGCTGTGTGCCCCAGAGTTCACAGCTAGAAGATGTGCTGACGTTTACCGTGGAAACAATCTAATTCTTAGGCTGTGAGACCGACTTACCGGGTCTAAGTCTAGCTGGTATGTGAAACGTACCTGTGTTTTAACCAATTTTTTTCTAGGGTAAACTTTTATGCTGAGCTCCTAATGAATGACTTAGTCCATAGTTTGCTTATGGGTGGGGAACCCACACGCGTGTGGGAACAGTGGCCACCATCGGCCTCAGGACAGTGACGATAAACCGTGCCACTCGTGACAAGGTGCCTGTGAGACACTCGGCTTGTACGGTCCGGACTTGAATGAGTTCGGGGTTGTGGCTGGTGTGGGGGCCTGGAGGGAAGCTCCGCTGGGCCACGGGAGCGGGGGGGGGGCGGGGAATGCTGGCCAGACAATAGGCACTGGAGAAATTAAATTCCTGCGACGTCACACCGGTCGGAGAGGTGACGTAAGAACCGCTAATTTGATAGGCAGCCTAGAATCTAGAGTAGCAAGGAATTTGACAGGCAATTTAGGGTTTTCTGCTTTTGCGTTTTACCTTTTTTAAATAGTCCCCAAGTACTAGCTGTTTGTTTTCGATGTTCAAAGCAACAAGTGCGTTCCTGGTGTTTCAGAAATCATTCAGAATGCAACTTAGTGCTGACTTCCCAGCTGGGAGTGGAGGGGTTGGCTGCATGTGCTGGAAGGGGCGTGGAGTTCTGCTCTGAAAACCTGGCCGTCCCTGAGGTGTAGGCTGAAGACTCTTGGCCGTCTGGAAGGCGGATGGCTGGCCAGTGAGTTAGGACGGTAGTTACAAGAAGATTCTTGTGAGTCAGCCACACTGCCCAGGTCGCCGCCCAGACTGACTGGGGCCACGGGCAGCGCTCTGCCTTCTTTGGGCTGGGAGTCCTCATCTGTAAAGTGATAAAGTGATGTTAACGGTGGTCCCCCCTCCTGGGTCACTGTGAAGACTCCTGTGCGTTTTCTGTGTACGTGGGACCAAGTCAGAGGCTAGATTGTTCCTGGCCCGGCGATACTGTCCGTTGGTCTGTGCCCGAGGCTCCCTGGTGCGGAGCTCCATGCTCAGCACTCGGCTGGGACGTCCTAAGAGGAACCGATTCCCGGAACCCTGAGTGTGGCTCGGCTCAGGCCTTGGCTTTTCTATCCCTGTTTGCTAAAGTGCTTCCTGGACACACTCGGTCTTCCCTGGTTGGGAGACAAATGAGAAGGACCCGAGAAACAGGCGTTATGTGCTGCTCCGTGCAGCTGTGGTTCCTTCGCATGTTTGTTTTGAACTCCACTGCGTGAGCCCTGAGCGTCCCACAGTTGTCTGCCCTCCTGCTGGTGCTTCGGCCGGTTTGATGACCATTAGGAACAGCGCTGCTAAGACTCAGGCCGTGCTTGCACCTGTCTGCTCAGAGACAAGTACGTGGACATGTACCGGACACACCTGTCTGCTCGGGAAAAGTGTGCGGACGTGTATTGGATGCACCTGTGTACTCGGGGGAGTGTGTGGACGTGTACCAGACACACTTGTGTGCTCAGAGAGGCATGTGGACGTGCACCGGACGCACCTGTCTGCTGGGAGAAAAGTGTGTGGGTAGAGATGCAGACAGTGAGCTGGCCGGGGCCCAGGGTCCTTCCACGGGGCAGCCTGTGAGGCGGGCCCTGGAGGACACATGGATTTTCATGGCTGGACATGGCCGAGGAGAGTCGTTCTGGGAGTGAAGGTGTGTGTGTCTGTGTGTGTGTGGTGACTGGACAGCGTCAGGTTTTTGGCTGGAGGCTGAGTTAGGGACATGTGCCCGGAGATGGGGCTGGAGACCTAATTGGTGGCAGGTGTCAGATGCCAAGACGCCCTCCGTGGCTGGAGAGCTTGTGTGAATCACAAGACCACGTGTACCTGGTCTTTCTCGTCAGCACCGCCGGACACTGCAAACCGCACGGGGGCGCCAGTCAGTCTTTGGGCACTTGCTGAGCTCTGGGGATCTGTCCGGGGTCACTTCTCATCAGCCTGGGTGCCGGCCCTCGCTCTACAAGAATATGGGATGTGCATGAGGGTTAAAGAATTGACGACCGAGCGGTCCAGGGACTTCGGTGTGGAGTCAGACGTAGGGCTTCTCTTGGAGCGGACAGGCTCTCCAGGCAAACGCTGCCACCAGCCTCTTCTCCTTTGGCAACGGGAAGGAGAGTCCCCGCAGGCAGTCGAACTTCAACTTTCCGGAATTCTGCTCCCATATCAGACTGAGTTCAGTTGCCGCCCGGCGGCTGAGGTAGTTCTAGCCGACCTTGCGTTCGCGTGGAAATACCGGACGTCCACAGGTGAGCGTGGAAGCGGTGGCTGCTGTCACAGCTTGGTCACGGGCTTTGTGATTTCCGCTTCTAGGGACCTGATTCCCATCATCGCGGCCCTGGAGTACAACCAGTGGTTCACCAAGCTGTCTGCCAAGGACCTGCGGCTGGTGAGTGCCAGGAACGGTGCGCACGGCTGCCCTGAAGCCACCTGGACTTAACGACATGTATCTAAACTATATGTATATCTGTGTTTCTGTCATGCTGGTGAGCTGCGTGCATGCTGTTTCTGGGGGAGATCTGTTCCTACAAGCTTTCGATGGCATTCCCTACAAGCGTGTCGTGTGGGATGCTTTGGAGAAGTGCTTCTCCATGTTTTCGGCTGCTTCAGGCCGCACAGCTGACAGGCAGGAGGACCCAGTGAGTGGGCCTTCCCTGCCCACCCCGCTGTGGACAGAAGCAGTCCTCTAGGCCTGCACAGCCGCAGGAAGCAGATGCTAGGTTCCCGTTGGCAGCCCGTCTCCGCTGAGCTTTCCTTCCTGAGACTTTAGGAGATTGTCACCAGGCAGAGGTGACGGTAGCAACACTGAGTTTCTAGATGATCTTTGGGGCCCATTGATACGGACGCAGAATGACAGCCAGGTGACATTGTTTTCCTAAGTATGGGGAAGCCCCGTTCCTGGTCTGATTTACGAGTGGGGACAAGAGGCTCCATCAGGGCTTTTGTTCAAGTTCAAGGCGGCCGCACGGACAGGTGCCCGTCTGAGAGTCAGCTCCCCGCTGCTCCGCTTCCAGACAGGAGTTCAGATGTTCGCTGGGAGGCTCTGGCTTTCGAGCCTCTGACTCTCGAGGTCATAGAAACGGGCGGTTTGAGGTCATCGTAGCGAAGAGGTGGGGTCGGGGTTGAGACGTACATCTAAGGACAGTGGAGGTTTGGCCTCTGGTAGTGGACAGGCCCCGGGTCTCTGGGGGAGAGTGGCCTGAGGCGCTGTCAGTGGGAACGTGGGCTGAGCTGATGCCTGGGCCCCGCAAAGAGCCAGCGCGGTGTAAGAAAGTGAGGAAACAGGAACCCGGGGTGCAGGTTCTGGCTCTTGTTACAAGGCCGTGCGACCTTAGATGCGTCACTTGGCCTTCAGGGCCTCAGCTTCCTGCGCACCTGTCACTGGGAGCAAGTTGGAGCTGATGTCTTAATTCATTGCTGCCCAGTGCTTACCAGATTACGTGGCTCAAGATAGCTGCTCAGTAGAAACTGGTTTAATAAATGGGTTCCAAGTTCGTTTGTTGAATGCGTGAGTGGATATAGCAGTGTGGTTAGTTGGCAGGTTACTGAGACCCGTGTAGACAGCGTATAGAAATTATAATAGTCATCACCATCATCATCGTTGCCGTCACAGCCTGTTAGTCTTTATTCTCCATTTTGTGTCTCTTCGGGAATTCCCTGCGGTTTTCCCAGGACCGGGTGGGATGCAGCTCTGTGTCTGAGCCTCACCTGGACGTCCTTCTCGTCCTTCTGTCACCCATCGCTGTTTTCCCTGCCTGATGGCACACTCTTGATGGCAGGGACGTGTCCTTCCTGTCATTGTACCCCCCGGACCCTCAGCACGATGGTGCACTGGGGTGGACGCCGGGTCAGGGTTTGCTGAGTGACTGAATGAGTGCACAAATGGCTGACGTCACCACCACTCTGCACATGCACAGGGTGCAGCGATGACGTGGGCTGGGTTTCAGGCGCTCGCACGGCGTGCTCACCAACTGTGTTCTCTTGCAGTCCACTGATGTCTGTGAGCACATCTTGAGGGTGGTGAGTCGGTCCAGCCGACTGGAAGAGCTGGTGCTGGAAAACGCCGGGCTCAGAGCGTGAGTATTTCCTGCGTGTGTGACCGTGTTGCTTTAGGACTTTTTGCCATTTTCTCTAAAATTAACATACAGTTAAAAAAAAATGGGCTCCTCACATGTAGAAAAGCATGTTTTCCCTTCTAAGAAAGAGTTCCTAGAACCCCCATCACGATCACAAAGGTACGGGTTTTATCACATCTTTCACTCTTGGGTCACGGGGTGTCTTTGGCGGTGTAGAGGTCAAGGGCATGGACCCTGGAGCCAGATGCTTCGTGGTCTTGGACAGGTGGTTTCAGCTCTTTGTGCCTCAGTCTCTTCAGCTCTGAAATGGAGACATTAGCACCTTCCTTATAAAATGACAACTCTGAGAATAAATGAGTAAGTTTATGTAAAGAGCTTAGAAAAGTATCTTTTGTATTCTAGGTGCGGCATTAACTTTTATCCGTATCACCGATGATAGTTGTCGTGACAACCTATTGCCTATTTTTTAAAAATTTTTAAAAGATTTTATTTATATTTAGAGAGGGGAAGGGAAGAAGAAAGAGTGGGAGAGAAACATCCATGTGTGGTTGCCTCTCATGCGCCCCCTACTGGGGACCAGGCCTGCAACCCAGGCCTGTGCCCTGACCGGGAATCGAACTGGCGACCCTTTGGTTCACAGGCCAGTGCTCGATCCACTGAGCCACCCCAGCCAGGGTTATTGCATATTATTTTACTCCTTTGCTGCGCTTGGTTTTGGCCGTTTGCCTCCCTTTTCAGATCCACACTTACATCGTCTTTTCCTCGTGGGTCTGAGGCTGCTGCCTGAGCCCGTTTGAGATGCAGCAGAGCTGGGGTCTGAGAACAAAGACTTTGGGCCGCTGAGCGGGGAGGGTGGCGGCGTCACAGTCACAGCCGCAGGGCATCCCTGTGGGCTAAATGGGCCTGACAGCTGTTCTGGTTTTCGTCAGGACGAGGCGCTAGCAGTTGCAGGTGTGAAACTCGAAGGCCTGAGTGGTTTGTTTGCGCCCACGAGCGCTGCTGTCCATCACGCGGGGGCTGATGAAGGCTATTAAAACCACCTGCAAGTGCGTCTTCCACGGGGCAGTCACACGTTTTCTTTCTGTGTCGGGGAGTGGTTTGGGCCCATCAGGATGAACCGAGTTCAGCTGTGACTTCGCAGCTCCTCACACGCGCACTCACTCTCGTGCGGAATGGACTGGACGCCGACAAACAGGTGCCGCCCAGCTCAGTGCTGAGAAGAGAGGGCCCCTGGATGCCGACGTCCGCCAGCGGCTCTGGCCGTGAGTGCTGCTCCATCTCCCTGTGCTGTTTCCTTGCAGAGATTTTGCACAGAAGCTGGCCAGTGCGCTGGCGCATAACCCCGGCTCAGGACTGCACACCATCAACCTTGCTGGCAACGCGCTGGAGGACCGAGGTACCGTGGTGTCTCTGGCCAGGCCACGGTGGGGTGGGAGCTTGGCGTCAGCCGGGTCTGGAGGGCAGGCAGCTGCGCTGTGAGGGCTGGGTGAGCTCTCGTTGTCCCTGGCCCTTCCGGGCTCTGATGGAAACGCTCACACTGACCTGTCACTGTGCTGTTGCTGAAGTGACACCTACAGAGAGGAACAGAGTGTTTTCACACTTGTATTAGTTCCCTGTCTCCGGGTAACAAGTCCCCATCAGCTCAGCAGCCTGCGGTGACTCAGGTGTACAGTCCCCCTTTCCCGGGTCAGCAGGGCAGGTCCTCTGCTCTGTCTTGTGAGGCTGCCACCTGGTTGCCAGCTAGGCTGTGACCTCCTTGTGACCTGGGGGCCCCCTCAAGCTCACTGGTGGTGGAATCCCCTTGGGGATCCAGGACGAAAGTCCCCTTCTGCTTGCTGGTGGCCAGACAGGCCAGGGACCCCTTCCAGGCCTCACCGTGAGGCCTGTCCTCCGCTGGCGCGCGGGCTGACTGTGTTCCCCCGGCCAGCAGGAGCTCGCCCCACTTTTTAGACAGAGCAGCTCTTGGGTCAGGCCTGCCCGGGACACGCTCCCTTTTGATGAACTCACAGCCAGCTGCTTTTGGTGACCTAATCATGCTGGTGCCATTCCATCACTGTCCTCAGTCCCACCCACCCTCTCGGGGAGGTCCTCCAGCGTACCTGTACCGAGGGGCAGGAGTCCTGGGGAGCACCACACATGTCTGCCCACCTCAGACGCCTTCTGATACGTCACAAGATTTGAAAGTGAGATTCGGGAGGCAGTGCAGGACCTGAGGTTGGGGTGACATGCAGGGTCTCACTGAGGGTACCCACCTTGGGGGAGTTGGGGGTGGGGGGCTGTGGGTGAGCGTGGGCTGCATTTGAGAACACGGGTGGATGGGCTTTGAGAACAAACAGCTTCATCTCCGCCGGACACCTTCTGTTTTCATTGCCTGTTGCAGATGTTTCCCAGCAGAGTCGGGAAAGGGCCTTTCCTCTCGGAATGTTATGCATTTGGTGGGGGTTAGTTATTAAACGGAGCTGCGGGTGCTGGTAGAGGCACTCCATCTGCTTTCTGTTTCTGAGACAGACTTGGTTTTCATTGAAAAGATCCCCACGTGGAATTTGAGCAGAAATTTCATGAGTCACATCCCAGCTTCCTGTAGAGAGTCTAAGGGAAGGGCGGGCTGAACACTAGACCCCACGGGGGCGGCTCCTGGGACAGGCCACGGAGGCGCAGCCCTGGAGGCAGGGCAGCCCTGGGCAGAGTCACGCCTTTAGGGAAAACCAGGCACTGGGGAGAGGAGACTGAGAGCGTGGGAACCACGTGGTCGCCTTCCACAGGCAGGAGGGCTGGGTCGGTTCTGTTTCTGTGAAGAGAGGGACTCAAGGTCACTGTCGGCTTACGGACACAAGCAGGTCCTAGGAGGTCGTGGCATTGACCTAAGAGTCCCCGATGAGCATGACAGCAAGCCGAAAGGATAGGGGGCGTGGGGAGTGCTGGTCAGGGAAGTTGTGGTTTTCGTCGTCTGGTGCGTTTGTGGTCGTGTGAGGGTCCTGTGCACCATGGCGGCTCTGTTTCGTCCTGGGGGTGTGGCGGCAGCGGCGGCCTGGATGTCCTGCTGTGGCCACACTTCTTTCCGCAAGACCCGTGGCTGCCCGGGCTTGGCTCTGGCTCGCCTCCTGGTCACGGCCCTTGGGGGGGGCGGGGTCTGACCTTGCTCCTTGGGTCGGAGGGGAGCATTTGGAGGGGGGGGGATCCTCTCTGCCCATTCCACACGCCCCACCCCCGAACGCTGTACTTGCACGTTCTATTTTCATGACCTCGGCCTTCTCAGGAATGTCTGCCCTTTCTCCTCCCCTCCCTTTGTTCTAAATTTGATTATTTTGTTTGGAGATGATTTCGAACCCTGCCTCAGAGTGTTTTTCTTTTGCAAATATTGACCTGAAGTACCCACATGTTTTTCTCTGGACCATCTGCTGGTGGCTGTGATTTTATCTCCCTAATAAGACACAGAAACAGATTCTGGAATTGCCTCCTACCCCTTCCCGTCAGCCTCGGTGTGTTTGCTGGCAGCGTCTGCAGCCAGAATCGATGGGTTCCCTTCTGGGCTTTGCCGCTTTCCAGCTGAGTTTCCTTGGACACATTACCTGGTGCTTCTCCATCTCAGTTTGCGTCTCTAAAATAGATAGATACAGCACCTGTCTGCTAGGGGGCCTGAGGGTCGAGTGAGAAAATGGCCCGTCCAGGGTACGCATAGGCTGTTGCAGGGCGGGTGTGCGAGATGTGGCCACTCTTCCTGCCTCATGTGATTCCTGAAATGGCCCCGTGAAGGTGGTGGTGTCCCCTCTCATGGGTGAGGAAACCCGCTGTTTCTGTGATGTGCACAGAGCCTGCGGGGTCGTACTCAGTGTCAGCTGTCAGGCCCCCTGGGAGGGTTTTCCCAGGAATCTCTCAGCCCCGGGCTCGGGCTGTGGCCACGGGGCCTTGGCACGTGGAAGCCAAGACTTCGGTGCCGTTTGATGGCCACTGGCTTCTCTGGAGCATTTATTTATTTGTTGAGAAGGGGGAAGGGAGGGAGAAAGAGAGGAAGAGAAACATCAATGTGTGGTTATCTCTTGTACACCCCCTCCACTGGGGACCTGGACTGCAAGCCAGGCATGTGCCCTGACCAGGAATCGAACCGGCGACCCTCTGGTTCGCAGGTCAGCGCTCGGTCCACTGAGCCACACCAGCCAGGGCCCGTCAGCACCTTTTCTGAAGGAGTCATTTCAATAGTCAAGGATGCCAGGTTTGGGTGACAGTTACAACTCAGGAGGTTGTTCTGATTCATAATATCCGATGCATGTCACTGATATTTCTGTGGCCCCACAAGGGAAGACGTTATCTTAAATGGCACGGATTCGGACTTGAGGGAAGTCAGGTGCGCCGACTCTGTCTTCTCCGTGAGTCTTTTATTCCTGCAGCCCCAGTTCTGGAACCTCGTTTTCTCCCTTTTGTTGAAATGGAAACACCTCACCGTGGTTCATTTATTCACTCCTCTCAGTGTTTCTGAACGCGCCAGGGAAGCTGCGGGAACTGCTCGATACCTGAATGACCCACCTGCCTTCTGACGTCGACCTGCTCAAATCTCTGTTCTTTCCTCCAGACGAGAAGGAAGTCCGTGCTTTTCCGTATCATGCCGCTAGAAGTCCACGGGCAGGATCTTGTTAAATTATTAATATTGATGCTTTGAATTAGCATGGACCTCCTTAAGCCTTTCTCCTACCGTGGGAATCATTCTGATTCCACAATATCCGCGGTGAGAATCCCGTACGGCCTCATGACGGGTTTTTAAGTGCATGCGTGATTAGCGGTTGAATCTGCGATGTCATGTTTAATTTCCTGTGCTTATAAGTTAATGATATCAGATGGCAGATTGCAGTACTAAACATTCTGTAATTACTTTTTTGTTTGGCGTAAATATTTCGAAGCAGAGGGAGCTGTAATAGTTTTGTTCTGGAAGGAGAAATAAAAACGAGAACATGTTTCTCTTCTAAGGCTGACACAGACTAAAAAAAATAAATAAATCACAGAAAGGCTAATCCAAGACCGTAAAGTCTCCATGCAAAAGCTTTTAGTGATGCACTTCATTTTAATTCCTAGCGCTAGGGGCTGTGTTTTGCTTTATTTGGGGGAAGGGGGCAAATGGAATCGTTGGGGCCAAACTTTGAGAAGCCTCTCCTGTCCTGTCTTTGAGGGGAACATGTTCTTGGTGGCTGGTTCTTGTGTGGCCCTGTCCAGAGAGAAGGGACTCCAGGCAGGACAGGGCAGGGGGACTTGTTTTGTTTTTCCTGAGAGTTTGGCTGCCAACCCCCTCTCAACTGGTGCGTGTGGCCAAGACCCCAAAGAGAAGTCGGCCAAAGTGGGGACCCTTTGTGTGATAACGGTGTGTCTTTTTCACAGATCTGTTTAGTTCTCTCTGTTTTAAAAAACAAAACAAAACACACAGTGCCGAGCCACTCCGGCAGCTCTTTGCCTGGGTGTTCCTCTAAAGAACAAACACAATAAGGTTGTGGCCTGAGGAAGCCTGGGGGGTGAAAGTGTGCATCCAGCAAGACGCTGGTAACTTAGTCTGCAACTGGAAAAAAAGCTATTTAAACCAGAGAATCTTGTCTCTGAGGCTTTAGTCTTCTCTACTTTCAGTCCCGTTTCCCTGAAGTCCTGCTTTCCTTTTTTTTTTTCTTTCAAATGAAAGATCAAACACGATTCCATCCACCCTTGATTCAGGAGCTTCGCTTGTTACTTGTGGCGAGATCACCGGCCTTGCACAGAAAAACATGGCTGATCTTTCATTCCCTTCTGTTGACCTTCTTTTTCTTCAAGAAAGTTCCTGGTTAAGGAGTGGACAGATGGGTGGGCGTCAGATCATTGTTCCCTTCTGGCCTTGCATTTGGCCTTGGTTAGAGGCGTTCACAGCTTTAGGAAGTGTTACAGGTGTGCCCGGTAACAGTTTTAAAACGGTCATTTTCTCAAAGAACAGAAGCAGAACAACTCAGGCCAGCCTGTGGACCACCTCCGGGAAGTTTAGCGGAATGTTTTCACTGTGCTTTGACAGATGACCCATTCAGGATCATTGGAAGGTGCGGAATTTGGGCTTCGGAGAATTTTTTTAACCCTTGCAAAGTGTCAAAATACATAAAAGAATTAGTCACGAGGAGGCAATGATAACTTTATCAAAATTAGAAAATGAGACTCCGCTATCTAGGTCCACAGCCACGTTGAGAGGGAGGCACAGCCATTTCCCATCAATCCCCTGTCCCCACCGTGCCAGCCTCCCCATTATCCACGCCCCCAGCAGATGTCACATTTGTCACAGCTGGTGAACCGACATGAACCCATCGTCACCGTTCAGAGTCCAAGGGTCACCCTGGTGCTGTATGTTCTGTGAGTTTGTCCGTATTAATATGACATGCGTCCCTCATCACCGTCTCACACGGAGCGTTCTCACTGCCTAAACATCCCCTGTGCTCCAGCTGTTCACCCCCCACCCTGGCAGCCGCGGATCTTTTGACTGTCTCCTTAGTTTTGTCTTTTCCAGAATGTCATAAATAATTTGGGGGTGAACACCAAGGAGCATGTGTTGAAAGTGTGTGTAGTTTTATAAGAATCAAAACGCCCAGCTGTCTCCCCAGTAGCCACACCGCCTGCACGCCCAGCAGCCGTGAGGGAGCGAGTGTCCCTACAGCCCCACGTCCTCACAGCACTTGGGGTCCTCAGGGCCCCAGCTCTCGGCCATTCCGATAGCGGCGCGGTGGTGTCTCCTCATTGTTTCCGTTTGTGTTTTCCTGATGGCCGATGACATGGAGCGTCTTTCCATTTGCGTCCTTGCCCTTTCCTCCTCCTCTTCTTTGGCGAGGTGTTTCTTCAGGTCTTTGGCTTATGTTTTAATCGGGTTGTTTGGTTTCTGACTGTTGAGTTTTGAGAGGTCTGTGTGTGTGTCGGGTGGTAGTCCCTGGCCAGCTGTGGCTTTTGCAAACATCGTGTCTCAGTCTGTGGTGTGTCTTCTCATTCTCCTGACAGCGTCTCTCATGGCATGACCATGAGTGGGTTCAGGTGATCGGTTCTTTCTTTCATGGGTCATGCCCTCGGCGTTGTGTCCGAACAGCCGCCACCAAACCCAGGGACACCTGCATTTTCCTCTGTTTTTCTCCCCAGCCAACTGTTTGAAATAAAGTGTTGTTTCGCTGAGGCACAGTGTGCACTCAGAGAAGTCCACGAATCCCAAGTTTACATCTTAATGAACTTTTAAACGTTGAGCGCTCCCGTGCGGTGACCACCGAGATCGAGAGAGCTGGGTCATTGCCAAGGCCCCGCCGTGTCCCTGTGTCGGGCCCAGGGGCAGCCACCCTGCCCTTCGCCACCTGGAAAAAAACCCAACCAGTCTTTGGATTCTGTTAGGATGGGTCAGCTTGGTTTGTTCTTGGACTTCACAGGAACAGAATGACGTACGCGTCCTGTTCTCCGCTGGATTTCTCTTGCTTTTCTCTGGAGAGGTTTGTAGCGACGGGCTTATTTCCTCGAGGAGATGGATGGCAGTCGGGATTGTCTGTTTCTTCTGTCAGTCTTGCCTTCAGAGAGGTCAGGCTTCAGAACTCGCTCCCTGCCCACTCCACCACCAACTTGTTAGTTATTCATGGTTTTGCAAGACCGTGTCCACTAAATATCAGGCCTGCCCCCTCTTTGTAATTAATAAATGTGCATTAGCACATTCGAAACTCTAGACATATTCAGATAGAAAACCTGTTCAACATCGTTTAATCTGGTGATTGTCGAGTGTGTTTGACAATGAAACTCTGTGGAGAGGTAGGCCAGAGTGGGGGGGGTGCCCCCAGAACACCCACTGTCTCCGGGGGACCCCACCGCCGGGCCCTCGGTCAAGCTGCCTGATAAATAAACTCCAATAAAACTTGCAGGACCCCATTTGGCCGCACCCAGCACAGGGGTCCCCGGAGTCGGTGGCTCTTGTATAGCAGGTGGGCACAAACACACCCACACACACTTACACTCACGCGTGTTACTTCTTTCCTCCCGGGGAATGGCATGTTCGCTGCCGCCCTGGGGTGAGAAGTAAGTAAGGGTCACACAGCTGTTACATCCAGAGACCGTCGGGGCCGTGAGTTCCTCGGGAGCCGTTTCGGGCCTCCAGCCCCGCCTCGGAGAAGTGACCGCACACTCGGAAGCGTCGTCCGAGGTTGTGAGCCGGGCGCCGGTTCAGTGCCGGGACCCACCCGCTCCAAGTAGAGCTGTTCCCTGAACACAGCTTTGTCACCTGCTTTTCTGGACGGTGATCAGGTCGTGCGCACCTGCTGCCCAGGGGCCTGATGGGCACGTCGAGACGCAGGTCGGAGGGGAGGGGGGACAGTGATGTCACTGCTCCTGAGAGGGTTTGCCCTTGCAACAGGACTGTGAGGAGAGCATGACCTGGGCCCAAAGAAAACCATCTCTGACAGTAAAGGTTTGGCACTGTTACCCTAATTGGGTGACCTGCCTTTTCTCCGGCCCGACGGGACGGGAGGAGGAGGCCGGGTGGGAGCTGGTGGGAAGACGAGGGCCGGCAGTAGGAGGAAAAAGTGACCACTCATTAGAATTGGGCTTAGTTCTCAGGCCTTGTGGGACAGACGCCATTCTGAGCGCGTGACAATCCTCATCATTGCTTGTTTTTCGTTCTCAGGTGTGTCCTCTCTAAGTGTTCAATTTGCCAAACTCCCGAAGGGATTAAAGCATTTAAATTTATCTAAGACCTCATTGTCACCTAAAGGTACAGTATCTCTTTTTTACTTCCCTTTTTGCCTGTGATGTGTCTGCTACACCGTGGCGCCTTAAGTGGAATTATTGCTGAGTTATGTGTCTGCCTTTAACATACATGTTTCGCCACTTCCTGGCAGTTTTAAGAGGAAGTTACGTGATTGGAATTCTGTTTAATTGTCTGAAGTGCTTTCAGAGTCGAGACTAATTGTGAAATACACGTCGAGTCACCCATGGAATGCGTCCCTGCTTCCCCCGTGCACCCTGCCCCCACCCCGCCGCTGCCCCCAGCTGTCAGCGGACCTGGGGCCCTCCTGCCTGTCCTGTCCCAGTCCGTCGTCCCTTTGCTGCTCTGGGATCGCCCTTCCCCCAGCTCTCTCCTGACCCCCCATCCTCCCCTCAGGCCTCCCCTCGCTCCTCAGATCCCTTCCATTCTTTGGCGCATCAGCAGCCCCTGGTAAGACCCGAACCCTCGCTGCCTGACTGTGCCTTCATTCTCCTGGAACGTTCCTCTCATCCTGTGCAGAGACCCACTTCTCCCGTGCGTCTGTCCCGTGCGTCTCCTCTTCTGCTTGCACACAGCGCTGCGCTCAGGCCCTCGGGCCCCAGAGGCGTGCGCACACCAGGCCGCCTGCCAGCGCCAGCTGGTGTCCCACCGTTGGCTCAGTTCTGACGCCCTCTGCAGGTGACAGTGTCAGGGCCAGGGTTGAGGGCCCAGTCCCACTGGACTGCACCCTTCCCCCTGCCACAGAGCCCGGTCAAGGCCCGGTTACCAGAGGTTCCCACGCCCCCGGCCCGGATTTGATGAGTTTGCGGGAGCGGCTCAGCGAACTCAGGGAAGCCCTTCCTGACGTTCACCAGTTGACTGAGGGTTGTGGTAAAGGACAGATGAGCCACTGCAGGAAGAGAGGCGCAGGGCAAGGTCTGGGGGGGTTGCCTGGTTGCTGTGGCTGTGGTCACCGGCTCGGAAGCTCCCCGAACTCCTGATGCCCCTCGCAGTGCTGTTTGACCAGGACGCTGATGTTCAAAGCTTTCGCTGTCCACGCCCACGGGGTGGCAGGCTCGGTTGTAGTTGTGCGCTCCCGTGGAATTCGACCGGCGTTTCTGTTCCGGTTGCTGGGAAGCATTTGTCATCTTCACCCCAGAATTCAGGAGGGAGTTTTTTAACGTCCTCACTGTCCCCAAACACCCCGTCTCCTCCTCAGATGTTCACGGCATGACAGTTCTCTGGGTTTGCAGGGACCATCCTGCTGGCAGCCGGGCTGTGTCGGCTCAGGCCATCTGCTCCGACCGGCTCCAGCTGTAAAGCCTCCAACGGGCGCCAGCGGGAGTGGCTGGGCAGCCTGTTCGGTTTGGACAGGGAGAGTCCTGATGTTTTCCACCTGCGTTTTGGGGTTTCCTGCTGCTAATGTGCCTGTGAACTCAGGCGTCCCGTGGACATGGGCTCACAAGGGCAGCGGGGGACCCTCACTTCGCGCAGTAGCGTGAAGCTGGGCACGGAGCCGGATTCTTCCCGCTGGAGTCTGTGTGGGGGTGGCCGACTGCCCAGCGTTGGCACCTGTCAGAGGGCGCTGTGCTGTCCACACTGACCTGAACTGTCCCTTCAGGGGCTTATTTATTAAGGTCGGTGACATCTCGAGAAGGAAGTGATTTTACAAATGATCGTCTCAGTGAGACTCTGGTGGGTTCTGCAGGAGCCTGGGCCATGGGTTTCCCGAGACAGGAGATGTTAGCGGCTCCCGTGACGGGCAGTCTGGAGGAGTCGGATCCTGCAAACCATCACTGATGTTACCCCCTGGAAGCGAGCTTCCTCAGGCCGCACAGGCCTCCGTGTCTTACACGGTCAGCCCACTCAGGCTCTGCTTCTCATGCCTATGCTTATCCTGACCGCCCTGCACTATTCCTTCCCACCCCATTACCCTGGGCCGGCCGTTGGAGGGTGAGGCAGTGGCCTCGGTACCCCACAGGTCCTCCCTCAAAGGTCCATGGCTGTGAATTTCTGTTCCCTGTGTGCTGACTCTCCATCCTGGCGTCCAGTTTCTTTGAACTCTTTTGAGGGCAAAGAATGGGTCTTAGTTCCGTAAATCCCGGTCCCCAGCCTTGGACAAACATTTTATGAGCACTTAATGTTGAGTTGATAGCCAGGAAATTCCTCCTTAAACTTCAGTAAAATATTTCTCATTCCACCCCCATCTCTCCTCTCTCCACCACACGGCTCTGGCGACCTGCTCAGAGACACACGGGGTCACCTCTTTGCACCTCTCACTGGTCTCAGGCCTCCGGTGGGCAGGCTGGGCCTGGCCTGGCCCCTTGTCCCGGTGGAGGCCCTTTCCATGTGGGGACAAAATACCCCTGTCCTGTTTCTCTTCAGGGACAGCCTAGGATCCTCAAGACTTTTACTGAAAAATTAGAAAAACAAAATAATTTATAAAAGCGTGCTCGATTTAGAAATATCCATGTTTCCAAAACACGCAATGAGAAGCTTGGAGTTTTAGTGAAAACACGAAGAACTGGCGGTGGCCCATGTCCCTGTCATGTTGGGAATGATGACTGTCACCCTCTGCATGACCTCTCAGGACCCTCCTGGAGCCTACACACCCCATGACAGGAAGTGTGGCCTGTTAGAAAGCCACTGTACCCTGGCCCGGGCCACAGGCCTGGCACCCATGGACACAACTCCCCCCCCTCTCCCTGCCCCGTGTGTTCATTCCTGGTTTCTGAGGTGCTGCTTCCAGTCTTGTTCTGAGTAGGGATGTGACTGGTGTGCACAGCAGTGTTCAAGACCTGTGTTCTCTGGACTGCGTTTCATGCTGTGCACACGGGCGTCCCCTCTGTGAAGGCCACCCCGAGAAGTCCTGCCCGGAGCTCCCACGTCAGGCAGGACAGTGCTCCCACGGACGCCCGGGTGTTTCGGGAGGTTGAGCACCTGCATTGGCGCCCGCATCACTGAGGACCGCTGGCTGAGCTGAGCCGGGAGCAGGGCTGGGGCAAGGCAGAAAGGATTAGGTCGCTGCTCTGTTCTCGGCCTTCAGAGTGAAACCCTCTGCACCCACATCAGAAGTGGGACAGGGTGATGCTGTTGCGGGCCTGCCTTCTGCTCGGTGACTCGGCCGGCTCTGCGACTACCCTGGTCTCCTCCAGGGGGCGGTGCTCCCAGCTCACCTCAGTCCCACGGTTGGGTGGGCGGCAGGGCCCTTTGCAGAGACTCGCAAACCTCACTGTGCCTCCTGCAATGGGGACTGACCTGCGTCTTCTCGCTGTTCCAGGGGTGAATAGCCTTTCTCAGTCACTCAGTGCCAACCCGCTGACCGCCACCACCCTCTCTCACCTTGACCTCTCAGGGAACGTCCTCCGTGGAGACGACCTCTCGGTAGGTTTCCCTCCTTACTGCAGAAGCCGTGCTCACTCAGCCGAAGGAATGACTTGGGAACAGTTTCTACGCTTGGCTCTCTAGCTTCCTCCCCTGCACCTGCCTTCAGGGGTGTCCAGCCTGCAGGCTGTGGGCTGCACGCGGCCCAGGACGGCTATGAATGCGGCTCAACACAAAATCGTGTATTTACTTAAAACCTCTTTTTGCTCATCAGTTTTCGTTAGTGTTTGTGTACTTATTGTGTGGCCCAAGTCAACTCTTCTATTCCAGTGTGGCCCCAAGACGCCAAAAGGTTGGACACCCCTGCATGCGACCCCTTAAAGTCACTTGGTTATGAGCGTATGAAACGTTTTCTAGAAAAATGTCGGAGCCTTCCTTAATTAAATGTCATCTAACACATAGATTTTTGTTTTTTCTTCTTCATTTACTGTTGCTGAGGTATAAGTTCTTTTTGGAGATACTTTTTTTTGAAGTTTTTTTCTTGGTTTAAAAACATCACTGCCCCCATGAAAAGTGGCCTGATAGGAAAGGGTGGGACACAGGAAGTGAGTTATATCATCATTAAGTAATTCTGTTGGGGACATGTGTGTTCTTTGTGTGTTGTGGGCGGTTGACAGGGGATCTGGGGTAAGCCCCGTCCCATGCTCCACGAGCACAGCAGGGAGTGGGCGGGTGAGCAAGGACAGGGGTCTCCGGGCTGCGTGAGTGCAGGGAAAGCCCCCCCTCCCGCCCCAACTAGAGCACAAGGTTTCTCCTGCAGCCGAACCACTGATGCAGGCGTTTGGCAGAAATCAGTGGTGCTGGGAGTTAGGAATGCTGTCACCGCTGGATGCGGTCAGTGGTCCCCTCCGGTCCTCATCACAGAATTTAGAAGAGATGCCTTCTTCCTAGCAGGGCCGACATTGAAGGACCTTGCTTAGTCCCGCTCTCTGGGGGGAAGGGTGAAAACACGCTGACGCTCCTCCCTTCCATGTCCCTGTCCCCGCCGGGCAGCGAGTGTGCCCCCAGGGCTGACGCCCCTTCCACACGAAACCTTAGGCAGCACCCTTTCCTGGTGCGGCGCCTTCCCGGGCACCACCCAGTTTCCCCATCCCCCCAGCACTGGGGGCTCGTCCACCTGCTCTGCCCCAAGATGAAAGGAGTCCGATGGGAAGCCCCCAGAACCTGACAGCAACAAACGAGAACCCCGGCTGAGGGCGCACTCCCCGACCTGGTGCGGAGCAGGTGCAGGGCGCCCTTATGTGGCCCTGAGCCAACGTGTGCCCCAAGCAGGGTCGTGTCAGCACATGAGGCAATGAGAGCTCCCCCTGCTGGTAGCCGGGAGTAAAACCGCACGCCAGGCAAAGCAGGAGAAGCCCACAGATGGGCCTCCTGAGAACTTTTCCTGATGGCACCTGGCGTGTGCCGCTGGCCGACTCTGGCAGTTGCTGCTCACACGTTAGAGAACCAGGCAGTGAGGGACGAACAGGGACCCACTGACTTTATTGTGCCGATGACCTTGCACAGGGACGAGGGGGCGAGGGTTCGGGCATCGGGCCTCCTCTGAAACCTGATGTGTCTTAGCCACGTGGGACCTGAGAACGGAACAAAATGGGCAGCAGCGTCAGGCCTGTTCCTGCTGGGTTTTGGGAATGACTCAGGGTAGGACAAGTGTCCTGTTGGACAGAAGACAGTACAGCCCGAGACCCCCCTTCCGCATTCAAAGTCAGGTTCGAATGCTTTCCAAAGTGACGGGCATTTTCGTGGGCGACCCCCCTTCAGGGGCGGCTCCCGCAAGGAACTTTGTAGAAGCGGGGCTAATCGGGGAAAGTAGGACACGTGCAAAAAAAAGAGAGTTTGTAGCCAAGATTCCATTTGGCCTTATTTTTCCTTAAACGTAGTCTCCATTTGGACTCTTCTTTGGATGTTTTTGCTCTCCAGGAAGAGAATGTAATGACATGAACTTCTCATTGTTGTGTGAGGACCACTCTGGGAGGGTTTGGGCACCTGCATTTCGAAATGTTAACTTGCTTTGCGTGTGTGTGGTAGATCCTAATATGTTTGCTTTTTGATTTTTATTTCAAGCACATGTACAGTTTTTTGGCCCAGCCGAATGCCCTTGCTCATCTGGATTTATCCAACACAGAGTGTTCCCTGGACATGGTAATATTTTTGTATTGATCTGGGGTGGGTGGGGGCGGTCTCAGGACAGCGACTTCGGTGGGCTGTCTCGCTCACGAAGGGTTCTCCGGCCTGGAACGCTGTGAGAACAGGGCACCCTGTCTCCCCAGGTCTGCAGCGCGCTGCTCCGCGGGTGCCTCCAGTACCTCGCCGTGCTCAACCTCTCCCGGGCCGTCTTCTCGCACCGGTATGACATCGTCCCGCCGGCGCTGCCGTGCGGGAGTCTCTCTGTCTCCCGGGGAATCCTGTCGGGTTACGATCACAGGGCGATAAAGGGTGAATGTTGTGCGTGAAAGGACATGGCCCTGAGTGACCAGTGTCAGTGAACACGAGGCCTGGAAACTTCAAGTTGCCATTGTCTCTCTTCTCCGCCGTTCGATGGTCTTGGAAGTCCAGCCTGTGTGGGTCGTGGGCCGTGCATTTCTCCTGTGTGCCCGGCACTCGCTCTGTACAGGGAGGACTCTCAGCCGCCCCTGCAGGGGTTTCCCAGTCGTGAACTCAGACGTGAGCAGAAGCCTCTGGGAGCAGGGGGAGTGGTCACCCCAAACCCATGCAAGGTCATTTGTACAAGTGGGGGCCTGCCTAAGGCCCTCGCTTCTCCTTGTGGGCTCAGAATTGCTTGCGAAATAGGGCTGAGAATTTGAAGCAGCAAGCATCCACAAACAGCCGCAACTCAGAACAGAGGAAGTATGATGGAAGCTGTGTGCGTCAGTGTGGGGTCCCGTGGCCCCCGGGAGGATGGCCACAGGTCAGCACTCAGCCTTCCCTACGAGGGCTCCGCCGTCACGTGCTCTTTAGTCACGTGGAGAACTGCTTGAGATATTAGAGCACTCCCCCCACCTCGTTTAATTAGTTAACTTTCTCACAGCTGCTGTATCCACAGGGGTCACCCTTACGCGTTTGGAAAGTGCCGTTTCTCCGCATTCCACTGCTGTGCCTTGCGAGTGAATTGTTCTGTATTTTAAAGCTCTGTCCGTCCATTACGTCACATCTTTGCCGTCTCGAAAACATGCCCCAAATGCCTCCGCGGAGTAAGGTCAGGGAAGCTGAGCGTCCAAGGGACTTCGTGTTTGAGCGCTGATTGAGATGATGCGGATGCTCGTGGATTTGACGGCAGCCGTGCTTGGGAGGAGCACGGTGGGCCGAGGGCCTGGGTGTGGAGGCCGTGGCATAGGCCACTAGGATTTTATGCCATCGATCCTCCTGTGATGGCCGTGATGACCGGTCCTCAGTAGTGGGGCTCGTCCACTTGTGGAGCAAAACTGCTCACAAATTGCATGTCTTCCAAGTGGAAGGCTGTGATTAAGCTGGACACGCACACTGGGCCCTTAGCAGTGACCTTGAGGTTGCCACACCGGCACTGAGGTGTAGGTCCCTGCTGTGGTTCGCAGGTCTCTTCATGGGTGTGACAGGCAGGATGGGCCAGGTGGGCCTTCTGGAACAAATGGCCCTCCCACCCCATTTCCATGGCTTTTAGCCACAGGGCTTTGTGACATGTCCCTTGGGGGCTGGCCACGTGGCCTCTGCTCTGGAGGTCACATACGTCACTTCTGCTGGATGTGATGTCTCATCCGCCACGGGGCTCATGGCCACACCTGCCGTCAGAGGGTGACGAGCATCACTGTGAACCTTCTGGAACGTGGAAGAGTCGGCACCAAGCCAAGCAGCCGGAGGAGGACGGTTTCCACAGGGTCCCCGAGCACTATGTGCTCGTCACCAGGCGAACGGGGTAGATAGGCTACGTTGTCCCGTCATCCAGAACCCCTGTGCTGGGAACGCCCGCTCTGTGTTCCACCAGAATTCTCCTTCCTCTTAAGTTCATCCTCTCGGGGGGCGATTCCGACGGCTGAGGTGGTACTTCTCTCACAGCCTGGCCTTTTCCTGTTTTGGAAGCTCTTTCAAATTTAACAGGTTCCCCGGGACCTCTGTCCCTCTCACGTGGCTGAGCCGCACTGCGAGGGCCTCCCTGAGCAGGGAAACTGTCCCTCTGTGAGTGTCCACCGCGTATCAGGCTGAGCGCTTTGCGCAGATGCTGTATTCGGCCCCCTCACCGATTCTTCCAGAGCAAAACCAGCCAAAGGCTCCTGGTGCTGATGCTGTGAGGTGTTGTTTTCCTTCATCCCCCGCAGTGTGCAGCAGGCTCTGCCGTCTCGCCGCACTGTCGGATGTGACCCACGCCTTCCCACTGCACCAGAAGGGGGCGTCTGCGGAAGCTGTAGCCATTTATTTCTTTGGGGACTTCTGTCTTTATTCTGATATTCGGTCAGAAATGATTAGATCTGAGCTCTGGGTGTTTGTGACCAGGAGACTTTCTGTGTGGTCACTCGGCTGACGTCTGGCCACAGTCTGGCTGCATCTAGAGATGTTTCCAAAAGCAGGTGACGATCGGTGACATTCGACGCCACCCCGTGCATTTTCATCCACCTCCCACTTTAGAACCCGAGCGTGGAGTTGGCTGGAGCTCTGTGGGTCAACCACAATGAGCTCACTGGCCACCAAGAACAGGAATCGGCGTTTGAAGGGCTTCTTGGGATGCCTTGACGTCTCTGACTTTCACTCTTCTGGGTTAATTTACGTAGCTTTCCAACACCGTGCTTCCTTTTGCCTTTACCTTTCTGCCGCAGGTGTGACTGCTTCGCGGGTTACGTCACAGAGTAGGAGCCAGTGGTGGGAGGGTTTGGCCGCTTGGGAGTTGGGTGCTGGGAAGCAAGGGTGGCCCCCGGGGTAACTCTGGGTTCTGTTTTTCAGGAAAGGGAAGGAAGTGCCCCCGTCTTTCAAGCAGTTTTTCAGCAGCTCTCTGGCCCTGGTGCACATCAACCTCTCCGGCACGAAGCTGTCTCCCGAGCCCTTGAAGTGAGTGGCCTGTTCCTTTCCTCCGGAGCTTTGAAAGTTCGGCTTGTGAAGACGTATAATCCTAAGACCGAGGTGTCTTTCTTACGTACTTTGGGGCAGAAGGGAATCTGATTCCTTTTGAGTTGATATTCTGGCCTCTTGTGCGGGTGAGGACACCTCCCCACCGTGGGGATGGTGGCCGTAGGCCCCGACTGGCTGTAAGTGTTGTGTTTGTTCCCTGGTACAGCCGCCTTTCTGGGAACCCCCGTTCAGTCCACCCTGGGTATGTTCTTGCCTGTGTGTGTCTTCAGTTGGTATTCTAAATATTTCTACGCATGGTAGCAATCAAACTCTACACACACGTGGGCAGCAGAATCCACTTTTAGGTGCTTTGGTCTCCGGATGTCCTAGGTCTCTCCGTGTGGTGTTTGCCTCGGCCGGCGGAGCTGTTGGTGGCTCCCACCTGCCGTGTAGGTGTGTGTAGGGCTGAAGGAGAACTTTCCAGCTAAGCGAGGGTTTGGGAGTAATTCATCCTCCTTGGGATTTCCGCTCACCACTCCCAGAAATAATCCAGAGGGCCACAGAGTCCCCCTCTTTCTGAGTCTGGAGAACATCTTCTTGGGTAACCGTGCCCCTGCGTTGTCAGACACGCTGCGACCCAGCGTGCGCCCTGCTTCTCCTGTCCTCATCCGGCGCACGCGTCACGCCGATTGTTTCCCTGCGATTTGTGGGAAGTGTTTAAGTCAGCTCTTGCTGTTCCTGTTACTAGGACATCTGTCTTCATCTTTTCCTTTTTCATTTTGGGGAGGTGTGGAATTCCTGGTCACGGCATTTCAAAGGCTAAAACTCCGGTGCCTTTAACTACTGTAGGTCCAGCGAAGCACTTAAAAAATAAAAATTCAGACGTCATAGCTGGCCCTTCTGTTTGAGACGTTGAATCGATACGTTGGAGGTTTCCAAGTGTAACCGCTGCAAATACAAAAGCCTCCTTCCTGGTCCTGTGGGTGCGTGGGCCGCCAGAGCCCATGTGGTAAAGGGGCTGTGTGCTGTCCTCCAGCAGACGCCGTGGGCGGCCCTTTTCTGTGCCGCACACAGGCCCCCACGCATGTCTCGGGCTGCTCTCGGGTTGTTTGTCTGCCAATAGCAGTCCTGTTGGGGTCACTTCAAGAAGCAGCTGACAGGGTCATGCCCCCGGCTGTCGGAGATGGGAGTGCAGCTGGCAGGGTAAAAAGGGCCCAGGCGCTGTTCTTGGGGTTCGTGAGGGCACGTCCGAGCCGGCACAGTGACCAGTGTCTCCTCCCCAGGGCGCTGCTGCTCAGCCTGGCCAGCAATCACAACCTGAAGGCCGTGTCCCTGGACCTCAGTGGCTGTGAGGTAAGAACCATTGAGCGGCGTCGGGAGAGAGAACGGCCCCCTGGGGTTTGTCTTTTCTCCTGGAGAACTGGGACTCCAGAGGACGCCTGTGAAGCAGAAAAAGGCAGCGTGGAAGGTTCTGATGTTCGGCATTTTGTGGGTTTTGTCTCTAAACAGCCACCGCCCCCCCCCCCCCCCCCCCCCCCCCCCCCCCCCCCCCCCCCGCCCCGTTCAGAAAGCATTCAAGTGTGTTTTTAATGATTAAAAAAAAAAAGAAAAGAAAATCCCCATCCTTGAGGCCCGTGGTTTGAGTATTTTATGACGAAGGCCTGAGACGTGAGTTGGGAGAGGCAGTGTTCCTGGCAGGCACCTGTGTGCGCACGGCGAACTTGAACTCGCAGAATGTGAAGGAGGAACTGTCTTGTCCCTGTTTAACTTTATAGTGTCTCGATTCAAAACAGGAAAATTAAGACGCTTCTCAAAGTCGTAGCAATTCCAGACGCCGCCTATCGATAAACACGGAGAGCAGGGTTGAGTCTGCAGGTCCCCCCGTGTGTACAGGGTGCCTGAGTTTTACTGTCTGGAAACTCTCATTTTCTGGGGGGGGGGATTAGTAAGAAAATACCTGGGAACCAGCCGGCTCCACCCCACAGGTCCAACTTGGCCTCTGCCCGGTCCTGACCGGCGTTCAGGCGGCTCTGAGGCTGGAGAGGGGCTCGGCCCCTCCGTGCCCCTCACGGTCCCTCCTGTGAGTCCACGTGGGAAAAGCACCACAGAAATCATTTCAGCACAGGGAGTGATGTGACGCCGGGTGGTGACGCCACTGTTCTCACCCTGGAAGCGATTACACACTTTTCTCAGCTTCTGAATTGCCTCTGGCTTTGACCTCTGCCCGCAAGATCCCCACCTGGATCTTGTCCAGCCAATTTTCATCCTCGGAGAAACCTATAGGAGAAAATTTCCCAGGATGACAAGTATTATTTTTTAATTAAATTTGTAACCCCTGCGCAAGAAAAGCGAGCATTTAGGGATTTATTTGATATTTAAATGTGTTATATTTGCCACATCTTTTTAAAAGGCAAGGGACCTTGAGGACGGAAAGTGAATGTTTTTTGGGCGTTTTCTCGAGATTTTAAGCATCTTTGCTACTCGTGTGCCCATTATGAGTATTTGAGTGTTAAATATAACTGTTCACGGAGAACTATGAGTAACCCCTGGACTATTCCAGCTTCCTTCAGTGAGGGCACACTTTTCTCTGGAGAGAAATGCGGTTTTATTTTTAACATTTCGCAGAGTGTGCAGCGGTGAGGGGCAGCCGCTCCTCTTTGATCTTGTCTGCCTTTAAGTGACGCGGGTGTGTGGGTTGCAAGGAAGGCAAATTGGAAACCAGCTGGCCAGGGGGGCGCAGGCCGACCAGCCTCTCGTTATGCAAATGTATGCAAATGATGTTCATTCCCAGCATGGGAAAAGCCTGTGCTGTTTGGGGAAAGCTTTAGCTCTGGGGGAAGTTCAGGCATCAAATGACCTGTGAATTTAATCCCGTGCTGTTGGTGACTGAAGATGTGTTATTTTCTTATTTAGATTTCTGAGATTTTTGTTTTGGGGAGCCAATTTTAGTTGGGAGTTTTTTTTGTTTGTTTTTTTTCCTGACACTTTGCCTTTTTACATTGTGTGTGGATAGAGACTTCTTTATTCTTATTCTTTCTGCCGATAACATTTTGTTTTTTTCTCCCTGGGCTTCCCTTAGCTCGGCCACTGTGTAAGTACTTTGTGAACTGGTTCATGAGTGTGTATTGACGTGTTTGATTATTGTTAACAGTCGGAAATATTGCTTTGATGGGTATTGGCTCCGAACATTATCAGTCAGCAGTTTTTATAAAGCAGACAGGCGAGCGCTTCGATGTCCCCTGTGTTTTCCATATTGGTAGGTGGAATATTTTGCTGTACTT